>CM031973.1:5408090-5982733 GCA_018804465.1 Populus tomentosa | reverse complement strand
TGGGAATAGAAGTATGGTCTTGAAGGATTTAGAATTGCAAACATGCCTCAACATCATTTTTCTTTCTTGCTTTCTGAAGTAGACATCATTTTTTAACATGCTTCGTCAGATATTGGATTTCTAGAGGAGGAGAGGGTTTTTTTTTTCAAGGGTAAATCCTACTGGAGTTCGGAATTTAATGGTACATGTGAAAATGGGAAAGTGACAGGATTTTAACCTTCAAGAATATTGGTTAGGTATCAGGCATGGTGGATCAATGAGTAGTTAGTTGCAAATGATTTCAATGCTCTGGCAAGTTATGCTCGTGGATGCATGTTCACTGAATGTTAGCAATGTACCCAAATAACCATTTGGAATAACCATTGTGGAAATGAAATCATGAAGGAAGTGAGCTGGTAGAACATTATTTACATTAAATTTGCTTCAAGTGGTTGTAAAAGTTTTGCTTCTTTGTTTTTGAATTTGAAAATTTTGTTTTCTACAATAATGAAGTAAATGAGGTTTAAATGCTGGTCTTTGGCTCGTGCATGCACTTCTGGGTGCAAGAAGGGACAACATAATAGAATTCTCTGGGACTGCAAATCTGGCGCACTTGATTGATCATATTCATTATTGTTTAAATCATTTTTTACTCTTTATTATATGCATTTAAATTGGCTTATTAAGGCTATAAAAACATGTATTTTAGAATTGAGTGCGTGAACATTAGTCATACTCTTTGTGATTTGACAGTTCGTGTTGTAATACAGGTTGGAGAATTTGCAAATTGCTTGATTGAGGCTAGAACTGAGTTGCAACACAAGTAAGCATGTTGACAAATTATTCTCAGGAAACCAAATGATTGGTCATGTTTGCTATTATTCGTTAGTGGTTTGTTTCCTGCTATTCTAGTCAGCTTCTTGTGGATTGACTATTATTCTCCCTCTCCAGTATGTTCACCTTTGTTAAGCATAGATGAACTTGCATTGCCATTTATTACTAAATAATTCATGACGTATTCTCCCATGATGCTGGAATTGCTTCCAGCTATCCTTAATTGTGCCAAGAATTTTGTAATGGCATTCAACAATCTGTTTTCTTTTATTTCTCCTTAGGACCTGGCCAACTTTTGGAGTTTGTTTCAACTTATGGATTTTTTTCATAATTATTGATCCCATCACTTTTAATGATAGCCATCCCAATAGTCTTACCTTATCCCCCCACGTGTCATTAAAGTATGTTTTCTTTCATTTTCTATTCCTGTTTCAGGTCGGAGGTCATCAAGCGTAAGTTCACGATAACGAAGGCTCTGCTGTTCAAGGCAGACAGGTCTTCAATTGATCGCCTTCGTCAACAGGTAAGCAATTGACTGATCAATCATATCTGTTCCCGTTAAACATGGATTGATGCTTTCTCTCAATGTCAGATTTACAAGCTAGAGCTAGAACAAAAAAGATTAGAGGAGGATACTTTTGTTTATAATTGGCTTCAGCAGCAGCTTAAACTCTCACCAGCATACAAGAAGGTACAAATGAAACCCTATTTATATGACTTCAAAAAAGCTCTCAACTGCTTTTAACAAATCGATTTATGAAGTGATGTGCTGCACTTAGAATTCTGATAGGTGTGAAATTTTCAAAAATTGTAGAGAAAGGAAGGAAATTGATGGAGCATGAACCTTTCTTAGTGCAATATTAGAAAGTAAGTTCTCATGCTTTTTCTCTGTTTTTGTTTTGTTTAAGATGCTTGAAATCAGTGCCTGTGTGGAGTTGAAGGCCAAGTCCGAAGAGGTGATCGAGGCAAAAGATCATGAATTTGGTGATATTTCCTTTGAAGAGCTGTTAGCACAAGAAAAGAAGGATGCATTTTGGTTGGTTGCTAAACTCATCTCACAGTTTTTCTTTTATGTTGGTTTTGACACTGCCCTGTAACTAATTTTATTTAAATCATGCACAGGCAGAAAAATGGGAAATTGCGAACATACTCAGGCTGACGATAATACTGGTCACTAACTGTATTACTGGATTAACAATTTTTGGTATGTATATCTGTTAACCCAACTGTTACAGGAATATTTTTACTACCTGTGCTTCTGTGGCCTTCATTGCTGAAAAGACTTATGGATGTTGCTTTTGAATCTTTGTGCTAGGTTTTGCCACTGGAAGCTAGTTAATCCTTTATGTTTTAGTCTCAAGACTTGAAACTTTTGCAAAACTACTACAACGCATTCAAACATTGGCTGTAGTTTGCTCCCGCCTGCTAACTTGTTACATAGCATTTGGTCATGGAATCGAAGCTAAGGTCGTGCTTGTCTTGAGGGCATGAAAGCCGATCATATATGTTTGAATCTCACCTTTGTAACTGAAATAGCAGTTGAAGGAAGCCAAGTCTTCCAATAAGCTTTAGTCTGAATTCAAGTCTAACGTTTGTCCACCAAAGAACCAAAATATGGACCCTTTCAATCTGAAGGATATGGTGCATGGAATAAAATCCTTTTGTAATTTATTGGCAGTTAATGTGTAGGATTAGTCATTACTAGTGTTAAACCCGTGCTCTGCTGTGGGATTGGTTTTATCTTTTCGATGAATAATTTGATAATAAATTTATAAATATGGTATAAGTTTTTATCATCTTTTTTTACATTTTTCAAAACTTCCTGATTCTTTTTTGTTAATAATATTCTGGGTAGGATTTGAAGTTAATTTCTAATGTATTGGTATGATGTTTAGGGTTGACAATGTAATGTCTCAGCAGCTGTTAGGGACATGAATGTTAGTGTAACATCATAGCTGTTGGCGACATGGATGTAACTGTTGGGTTCATGGATGTTAAGGACAGCAGCCACGGTGGGAAAAAAACATGCAAAATTTTTGCTGCCCACATGAACTTGCTCATTACATCACCGATTGGAAAAATAGATCCACATGAACTTGTTGAAAAGTGGGGAAAAAAAAATGTTTCAGTTTGTATGCTTTTTTTATAAATACCATGCCTGAGAAAGGGTGAGGCCGACAAATAAAATCTGAAAACATGTATTAATGAGAATAAATATCTAAAAATTAGGAGGTGGGCATGCAAGATATGGAAAAAGTTGTAAATTCTTTGAGTGGACAAAAGTGCAAGCACAAAGTAAAGAGTTTTTACCGAATTTTATGTTGCAAGGCAAAGCCTGGATTGTTGCTCCATTAACAAACATCAAAACTGTAGCAGATTTGAAGCCTAAACTAAAAACAAACTAAGTGCAGTACATGAGAACTATCATGTCGTCTATTGCGTTGAGCAAGCAAAACTAGTTAGCGGTGCATACAAGCAAAGAGAACTATTTAAGTGTATGGAATAGGGTAGAGTTCTGCTGCACTAAAGATTGCTCTTTGTGGTCTTCTTGTATGGCAAAAATGACCAGCATGCCTGTAGAAAGATAAAATTTAGAGGACAACTGTATGGATTATATACACTATTATCTGTGTCTATTGAATATTTGATAAATATCTCTATAGACTTTGTTTTAAGTTTATCTAGATCAAATAAAGGTAGAGATTCTATTTTTATTGTGGTTCATAGGTTTTCTAAGATAACGTATTTTATTTCATGCTATAAAAATGATGATACATCTTATATCGCAAACTTATTCTTTAAAGAGATTGTTTGTTTGTATGGCATTTCTAAGAGTATAGTATCAGATCATGATTATAAGTTCCTTGGTTTTTTTTGGAAGACTTTGTGGGGGAAAGTTGAGATCTGAACTTTTATTTTCAACTTGTCATCCTCAGATAGATGAACAAAATTTTATCTCAATTTTTACGTATTGTTATTCAAAAAAATCTGAATAGTTAGGAAGAATGTTTGCTTTTTGTTAAGTTTGCTTATAATAAAACTATGCATTTGATCACCAACTTTTCTCCTTTTGAAATTATTTATGGGTTTAATCCACTAACTCCTATGAATTTAATTTCTTTACCTTAGAAAGAAAGGGTAAATGTAGATGGTGAAAAGAATGCAACTATGGTGAGACAACTCTATAAAGGAGTGTGATTGTAAATTGAGAAAAGAAACATATCATATGCTTCTAAAGCAAATAAAGGGCGTAAACAGGTTATTTTCCAACCCGATAATTGGGTTTGGATGCACATGCATAAGAAGCGATTTCCTAACCATAGAAAATAAAAGTTACAGCCTCGTGGTGATGATCCATTCCAAGTTTTAAAAAGAATCAATGACAATGCCTACAAAGTTGATCTTCCAAGTGAGTATGGTGTTAATGCTACCTTTGATGTTGATGATGTTACTTTGTTTGACACCAGTTTTGATTCAAGGATGAATATTTTTTATGAGAGAGGGGATGATATAAATCAACCCGTGAACATCAATGACCTATTACACGTTCTAAACGAGCCTATCACAAGGTAAAGCCTTGAAAAAAGCATTGAATGGATTAGTTATGCAAGTTTCAGCCAGGAATGAACTTGGGGATCCTTTGGAGCATCAAAAGGAGGCTTTAGTATATTTAATCCATGTGCAAGGGGGGCCCATTTCATCCTTATTTGAGTCATGAAGTTTCGACAACAAGGCTGATAATTTTGTATCAGTTTCGGCTAGCCTTATTATGTGATTTTTCATGTGTTTTGTGGAGTCCTAACTAATATTGGATTTCCTATTATATGTGGGAACATTGATTATTTTCTTTAAATATTAGGATTTAATATTTTATTTTAATTTCTTATCAAGTGAAGAGAAAACATAATAAAGAAAACAAAGAAATCCAAGTTGACTTAGGAAATAGTTATACTCCTATCAGACCTATTTCAACTTTTCAGGATCAGATCTCAATATTGATTGTGGGTTGCGTGACAACGTGATTATAAGGTTTGCATCAATAGATTAGTAGTTAACATTATTTTGGTTCATATGATGAAGAAGATTGGCATATCTTTGGATGAAATATCCAAGAGTTTGATGGTGATCCAAGGTTTTAATCAAAAAGGACAATGCGTCGTTGGAAAGATTCGTATCAAGATTGAGATTGGAGAGATGAACTCTTTAGCACTTTGTTATATTATTAAGGCAAAGACTTATTATGAGGCAAAGACTTCTTATGACTTACTCTTGGGAAAAACTTGGTTACATGAGAATGACATGGTTCCATCAACATTGCGTCAATGCTTTAAATATAGCCATGGTGGTAAAGTTAAGTGTGTTGTGGATATAAAAGAACTATTCTCTACTAAAGAATCATATTATACAAATGTCAGGTTCTATTTTAAAGAGGATAAAGAGTTGAAGCTAGAAGTCATACATAATTTCAAAGATAAGATAAAGTAGAAAAGGATAAAACATTAATAAAGTCAACCCAAAATTTCATCTTAAATCTTTAAGGCACCGTTTGGTAGTGAGTTTCTACCTGTGTTTTGCCTAAATTTGAAATTTTTTTTTTTTTTTTTGCTAAAATTGAGTTCGGTTTGTACTTTTTGGATCGTTTTGATGTGCTGATGTCAAAAATAATTTTTAAAAAATAAAAAAAATCATTGGCATGTATTTCGGCACGAAAAGCTATTTGAAAAGCAACCGCTACCACACTACCAAACACGCTCTAAGTTCAACTTTCCAAGCATTATAACCAAACAATGAAAGAAGAACTAGTCTTATCATAATCAATCATGAATGGACTATAACTTTATGATTCTTACTCTTCAGAATTCGTGATGGATAAAACCTCTAGAAAAACAATAAAACAACTAGAAAGTTGTTTGATCCTCATATTCACATATTTTTTTAAGAATACAGGACAAGGAACATGTAAATCTCATAAACTTAGAAGCTTATATGACCATAAACCAAGAAAAGTAGGAAATATCAACGACAAAATGGAAAGGCATCTTTGGCTACCAGGAAATGCAATACATACCGTCTAAAAAGCACGAGTGCCTTTAATATGTTGGCGCATGTATAGCAACTTTTAAATTTTAAAATTAATCAGTTACATAAAAAGATCATATTACTCTGTGATTGTGGAATTAACAAAAAAAAAAAGAAAGAAACTAACTAGAAATATCAAAAGGCCCCTAAACCCATGTTTTAATTTTTTTGATTCAAAGAACTAACATGTTTTTTTGTAATATTTCAGTTAAATCATTAATGACTAACGGGTTATGAGAAAAGATCAAAATACCCTAGTTTTATTTGGAAGGGCACAAAAGTCATTCCAATAGAGTGAGTGCACAGTATTTTTATTTCAGGCACGGGACGTTTCGAAATTAAATGTAATGCGGCGAAAAAAAGGTGTTTCAGCCAAGCTCTCCGACTACAATATCCCCTTAGCGGGCTTCCGGACGGAAAACAGACAGGGAGCTGAATCGTTCTTGTTTCTTCAATTGATTGTGGCTAGCCAAGCATCCATTTGTATTTTGTTCTATTTGTTAGAATCAAGGCATGGATTCGAACACATGCATCAACGAGTCAGGATTCAAAACAGAACATCTCCAATTGTATTCAGAATAGAATAAATCAATGAACTGAATAAAGGGTCAGAGCTCCTGTTGGAATTTATTTTCAATTAAAATAGGGACGCCGAATGATTCCACTATCCATCACAAATCTTTGTATAAATTCTCAACGAAATATCTCTAAAGACATTGGAGAAAGTATCCCACACACAAACAAGAAGAAACTAGGCAACTAAAGCATTGAAGAGCTAAGATTTATATGATTTGGTTGGTCACGTTGGATACGATGGACATATCAAGATTCAAGACTTCCAAGATCACTTCATAAAACATCAGACACCAGTGTAAACAAAGTAACATCTCAAGCGCTACTCTATCTACCATCAGCACAATAAAGCTTCCACTTTGACAAGGAACCAAAAAAATTCACTAGCTGCAAATCCGTGCATCTTGCAAAAGAACCTAGGGAATTTTCAGTCTTCATTTTACTCTTCTGCAGATCAGTCAATTTTGACAGAGGCGTAGATCTTCTGGACAAACCAGAAGCAGGCATAGAAACCAATTGTTCCCGTCAAAACAAAGAAAGCATATGAGATAATTATCATGTACCCGAAGTAGAGAACACCAGAAACAAACTTTGTAATCTCCAGCTTGGTGAAGAAGTAGAAAATTGAGTACAGGAAGAGGTACAGAGCAGAGGAGCCAGCAGTCAGATAAGACCTCCACCACCAGTGGTAGTCTTCACTACATAACTGGAAGTAACAAAGCACAACTGTTATTTCTGCACAGGTGATCAGAAGGATCACAAATACTATGAAGAGGAAGCCAAAGATGTAATAGAACTGATTGAGCCATATCGATGTCAAAATGAAGAAGAGCTCGATGAAAACAGCACCGAATGGAAGAATGCCTCCAATAAGTATAGAGAAAACTGGTTTCATGTACCATGCCTGCTCAGGGACTTGCCTGGGAATTTTGTTTGTTTTCACAGGATCTTCAATAGCTGGCTTTTTGAAACCTAAATAACTACCGACAAAGACCAAGGGGACAGATATACCAAACCATAAGCAAACAAGAGCAAACATTGTCCCAAAAGGCACTGCCCCTGAAGATTTCTCCCCCCAAATGAGGGCATTCAGAACAAAGAAGATTGCAAAAAGAATACCCGGAAACATAAACGCAGTTTTAAGAGTATTTCTCTTCCAATCCGTGCCTTTGAACATTTTGTGCAAGCGTGCTGATGAGTAACCAGCAAATAAGCCCATGAAGACCCACAAGAGAACCATGGCAGTCATAAGACCACCTCTGTTGGAAGGAGATAAGAAACCCAGCAAAGCAAATATCATTGTCACAAGTGTCATTCCAAAGATTTGTACACCTGTACCTGCATACACACAAAGTAAACCAGAGTTGATTGGTGCCCTGAATACATCTCCATGGACAAGTTTCCACCCAGTTTCCTCTTGTGCCTCATCTTGAGTTTCCAACTGATTGTAGTTTGCAATATCTCTATATAGAGTTCTCATCATTATCATGGCCACCATACCGGAAAGGAAGAGGACAATCATCAGTGAGTTAATGATGGAAAACCAGTGAATCTGATCATCATTCATGAGGAGGTACGTATCCCAACGAGATGCCCATTTAATGTCACTTTCCTAAGAGAAATAAGGGGGATGATGAGAATAAAGAAGTGAGAAAATGTACAGGACAAATGAAGCAGCTCAGGCAAGGACAAGAAGAGTTTATTAAGAAAAACCTTGAAGGTAACATCATATGTGAACACAATTTCCTTTCCTACATCCACTTCTTGTGGAACAGTGCTGCCTTGAATCAACATTTTGGTGTCCTTGTTGCAAGTTGTCAATTGAGGATCATTATCATCCCACTCCTTGTATTCATGATTCACACTGTTTGCAAGTGTCAAACATACAAAGAATGAAACGGTATGTTAAATATATTACCATCCCAAAGTGATTCAATAACAAAGGGAATTGAGAGCTCTGTGTTTAAAATTTTTATCTAAATGGAAACACGGAGAGCTTAATTTATCAAAATTTAATAGCCACAGCATCAAAGAGATATACAAATAATGCTAGAAGCGATCATTAAAGTGAATTTGATCCAGTACAGAAACTCTTTAGGAACTTTATGGTATTGAATTAGAAAATAATAAGAGATCAAGCTGCATTGCCAGCAGGAGCAATAACAGCTAAATCCTTTGGAAACTAAGACTTGCTTGCAGCGAACACACATGCTCATCTTTTTTCCTTCACCAGTAACCAATACAAAAGTGAACTTAACAATCAAAAAGAAGATGGTAGAAAACCTGTTTGGAGTAACCTCAAACCCAACAATGCGAGAAGAATCCGTCTCAGGATCCTTGTGGTACATAACTCTAAAGCTCAAGTGGTTGTTGATAAAATACTTCTCCTCTTTGCTCTGCAAACAAAAAATCTTCAATCAATATAGACACAAATATGCCCATGCTTTGATGCTTGAAAATGCTTCCTGAAACATACCCCAGCATAATTTCCTTTGAACCCAACACGGAAACCATGCTCGTAAGTTGTTGATTGACTCCCATCCCTCCTTTGTCTAAGAACAGCAACTGGAAGATTGTCTAAAATCCTACACATCCATTTCCAAGCTATCAGTACAAAGAAAAACCTATTTCAACATCTATGAGATTAGCATCCATAGAACTGATGCAGCACACATAGACCAACAGGTGAGTCTGTAAGAAAACATCTTCAACTTACATGTTAACACGATATTCATCGTCAATTTTTTCCTTGAAATTCTTTGCAGATTCAGCATCAAGTTTCTTTAGACGACAGGCCACTTTGCATAACTTCTCATTCATCATTTTAAACTGGAGTATGATTCATTAATTAATAACCAAGGCAATGAGGAAAACAGTAATTCAGCAGGTTCAGTTGTCTACCGAAAACAAGTGAATAAAATAATGAAAGAATAATAAATAAATGCTTACAGTATATACTGAATTCTCAATGCGGTCTCCTCGAAGAACTTCCCCCAAATTTTCTGCGTTGTTCTCAATCTTCTTAGGCTTACAGTAGTTCAAGTAGTAGTAGTCATATGGAAGTTGTGTCTTTGTAGATGATAATTTGTTCACTTTGACAGAAAGGATGCTATCCTATTCAGAAAGAGTGCAAATGTCACACAAACAGTGAGCTATAATAAGTCTAAAATAATAAATTAAAAAAGAAGGAACAAATCATTTAAGAATCATAACAAAATTTCTGAAAGAAATAAGAAAACTGCACCCAATCCATTCACATTCACACCACTTAAAATATCCATATATTCATCGTTTCGTGTAAATTCTCTTAGTCATCTTAAATGCAAACTTTGAAAATAGCAAATCAAAATAACCCATCGTATCCTAAGCCTCGATTAGCAAAACACAAAACAAACCCAGGATTTGACCCCAAAAAGAGAAAACAGTGACAGATCTAGAAGAACCCAAAAAGGAAAGGGATAAAAAAAAGAACATAAAAAAGTATTAGATCAAACACGAAATAGAAAGGGGTCAGCGTAGATCCAGTTCCATTATGACTAGAAGAAAAACAGAGATGAAACTAATGAATAAGAAAGAGGAAAACAGATAAACGAACCTTTTGAAAGTCACGAGGAGCCACACCTGGCAAGTAGAAAGAGTGTGCGGAGGAGATGAAAAGGAAAGCCAAGATGAGAGTTGCAGAGATCCGACCACCCATCTTCTCCATCTTCTTCTTGAGAAAGAGGTTACTGTTCTCGATAGAGGAGAGGAAATAAAGGGAGAAAGGGAGATGACAGGGGTTTTTTACAGTGGCAACTGGACTCCCTCTGCAGTAATAGTAATAAAGAACAAAGAAAAGGGCTTTCTTGGTTTTTTCATTTTACTTTTGCGCGCATATATATAGGCCAGCACAGCACTAAAAAAAAATGAATTTATCGAAAAATATTCAAGTTGTGAAAAAATATTTAATATTTTTATTAAATCTAATTTAGTGAATTAAACTTGAAATTTTTTAATTTAATTTTTTATTTAATACATGTTTTCAATTAAATCATATAAAAATTATTCTAATATAATTTAGTTAATTTAATTAATTAAAAAACATCTTTGCCAACCAATAAAATAAATTCAAAAATAAAATTAAAAAAATAATAATAAAATTAACATAATAAAAGCCATTGTTGTCCTAAGTGCATGTCTAACTCATGTTTAAAAGTAATTTTTTTAGAAGTTGTCCTCATGATCTATTTAACTTAACATCTTCATATAACACTTGGTCAGCTAATAAAAAAATATAAAAATAAAAAAAATTAATAAAAAAAATACTTTTCACCTGACTTTTTGCTTAGTCAAGATTTAAAATTAAACTGTATAAAAAATTTTCATTATAATTTAATCAACTTGAATATTTCAAAGAAAATTCGGATGACTATTAAAAAAACATTTGATGGTGAAATTAAAACAAAAAAGATGAAATTAAAAGAAAAAAATAGAGGGGAAATAGAAAAACAATAGGGGGTTGAATTGAAAAAAAAAAACTCCATAACGATTCTTGGTTGTTTTAGTATATAAGTATTCTAGTTATTTGACATATACTTGCTGCGGGTTGGATTGCTTTTTTTGTAAAAAAATAAATATACAAGCTTTTCTAATGTGTTTTCCTAAAAAAAAAAATGTTAATTGTAAATCGAAAAGCCTACACATCTATTTAATTAAATAAATCAAGAATCATTTATGTTAATAAATACAAAACAAATATGTCAATGCATCTATTCAACTCGTCTCGTTGTGGGTCAAGTATTTTTTTCATCTAACATAAAATAATACATATGAATGTGTTATTAATGTATTTTTTGTTATCGGGTCAAAACATAATTATAAATTAAAATGTTGATGCTTGCATATAATAAACTAAAGTGAACATCATATGTTAATATAGATGTGTAAGATCTCAACTTAATTTTTAATGTGGTAGAAAAATGAAACAATGTTACAATGCTACATGGAAACACCATTTTTTTTAGTCTTTGTGTAATAATTTTTCAGAAGAAAAGGTGTAAACAAAAAAATAAAAATTACAAAAGAATAAAAATAACAATAGAAAGAATGACATAAATAGATCAAGTACAAAGTGATAAATATTTCAAGAGCAAAGAATAAAAAATAATATTTTTTTCAAAAAAATATAAAAAGAAAAAAGAAAAACTAAAAAAAATATAAAAAAATGAGGATAAAAATAAAAATATAGTGATAATTAAGGCAGGTATAAAAAGATAAATATGTCAAGTTTAAATTGAAAAAAAATAAATTAAAGTGATCCTTTTTTAAGTAGAAAAAAAAATTATAATTAACCTGGAAGCCATTCAGCAAAGAAAGTTAAAAAAATGTTAAGTTAATGAAAGTTATTATAAGATATTAAATGAGTGATTTTTTCAAGTATTTCTTCCAATAAATTCTACCATTTCAAAATAGTCATAAATTAATAACTTATCAAACAATTTCTAATTAACAAAATACTTGAAGAACACAGCCAATTACTGTAACCTTTCTTATAATTCATTATGGATTTATATAGTGAATTTACTAAATTGTCCTTAAAGAGAGAAACACAAAGTCTAGCTTTAGAGATATTTTTAAACTTTTGCAAGGATATATTTGATATTGTAGAATTGGTGAGTGGTATATATATCTTTTACTCTATTTGTTGCATAGTATAAAGTTCTGGATACCATTGAAAGAGAATTTTGATTTGTTTTGGGAGAAGAGGTTTTTCAGTGTTTTTTTTTAGCACAGTGAGATTATCAAAATAACATTGAATTTTAAAATAAATGTTTTTATCTTTAGGGGTATTGATGTCTTTTAGACTTTAGTTTTTTTTGTAAATTTTATATGGGGTCAAGAGTGTTTTGATATTAATAAATAAATAAATAAATTATTGGCACATGATAAAGAGCATGCTCGTGTGTACAGGTTGTTCACACCATTTGGGCGGCATGTGACATCTTTTTTAGTATCTAAAATACCTAACCACCATCTCAAACAAAGTGTCGCGGGGTATCGCTTCTTCTAGACCGGCGTGTGTTGTTATAAGGATCGTTTATAGGCGGTGGCTAAATTTTTTCTTTTCCATCTTCTTTTCTCTCTCCTCCACTCACCCAAAATTCAAAAATGTCCTAACTTTTGTATTATTTCAATTGTCGTTCTCATAGTTTTTATTGTTCTGTATTTGTTTTAAATTCTTTTAATATTTTTATTTCAATTTCATCCTTTATTATTTTATTTTATTTTATTTTATTTCTATGTTAGATTTAGTCTTTTTTCTTTTAATTGATATTTATTTTGTTTTTCACCCTTCTTCTAATTACTTTTCTTTTCAATTTCATACTTGATTTTTGTTTTTTTTAATTTGGTTCCCATTCTTTTCATTATAATTTCTTTTGGTTTTATTTATTTTCTTAATTTAGTTTTTTTTTTCAGATTCATCCTCCATTGTTTGATTTTAATGCCATATTTGATCCTTATTTTTACAATTTTAATTTTTAAACCTGACCTAGGGGTTGATCCTAGGCAAGTCCTGGGTCACATATTGAGTGGGTTGGTCAAGGTTACCCGAATTGATTTGACCTAAAAAAACATTTAACGGGTTTTAAATTTTTTTTACAAAGAAGTTGCATCCTTATTTTTTCAATTATGATTTTTAAACTCGACCCAAAAGTCGATCCTGGACAAGTCTCGGGTCATAGGTTGGGTGGGTTAGCTAGGATTACCCAGGTAACTATTTCTTTTTTTAATATGAAAAAATGACATTATTTTGGTAAACATTTTACAAAAAAAAAAATCAATGGGTTTTAAGACAGGGTTTTAAAAAAAATCAAAAGAATTTAACAAAGAAATCAGGTGTTCATTCTTTTGATCATGATTTTTAGACCCAGCCCGGGGGTAGACCCCAAGCAACTCCAAGGTCACTGGTCAAGTAAGTTAACAAGGGTTACCCGGATCAATTGATTTTTTATTTTTATTTTGCAAGAATGTCAAAATTATATATATTCTTTATAAAGATTTAGGAAATAAAATCAACGAGTTTTGAAAAAATTTAACCAAAAAAAAATTAGTCATCCTTTTTTTGATTGTTTTTTTTAATTAATTTGTTTTTTTATTTCATCCCTTGACATTTAGTTTATTGAAGATTTTGCTTCATGAGTTTTTCAGGTTTGCCTTCTATAAAATATTTTCGGCCTCATAAACAGGGCACAAGTTTAGAGGGTTAGTTTTAATTAACTTTTAATTTTTAGTGTATTTTTTTTAACTATGTTTTCCAACATTTGGTTAGTTACGAATTAGCCTTTGTTATTTTTTTTAATTTTTTTTTAGGGTTATTCCAATCTTATGTTCCAAGTCACAGATTTAATGAGTCGACTAGAGTCTTTTTTTGTTGTCGCTTTTTTTTATATCTTGGATGTTAATTTTTTTATTAATTCAATTTATTCGCTGTTATTGCCTCTTTAATTTTTTTAAATTAGATTAGCTGAGGTTATTAAGCCCGATAAACTCAATAACCCAATTCTCTAATTTTTTTAAATTTCAAGTTTAACATGGAGGTTTTTTTATATATATTTAAAAAAAATAGTCCAACCCAACGCAACACAAACTATCTATCAACTATTACTATAAGAAATTATAATCTTATTTAAAAAAATATAATATTATTAGAAGGTTATTAAAATGTCATGGTAATTATTTTATTTCAAAATATTTTGTTTTAAAATGTTAAAAAAGTAAAGCAATTAAATAAAAATTAAAATCATAAAAAGAGGAAGGATAAGGGGAGTCCTAAGCCAATCTAGACTTTAGTTGCGTAGTCGACTTGCACAATGAAAAGATTAGCCCACGTGCCGGATCTTAAAAATGAAAAAACTAACAGGTAACATGTCATTTTCTTAAATAATTTTTTAGCACCTTTAACGATTAAAAAATTGATGGACTCTTTTGATCTAAAAACTTAAAATCTTACTTGTTTTTACCTTAAAATCACGAGAGCCAAAAAAAAACATTCTAACAACGAATTTTTATAGCCTCATTGCGAACCCAAAAACAAATTTTATTAAAGAATAATTAGAAATTTCATTTGGTTATTTTTTAAAATATTTTTTATTTCTATATACATTAAAATAATATTTTTTTTATTTTAAAAAAATTATTTTTAAAATCAAATTATTAAAAAAATCCAAAACATAAAAAAAATTAAAACTTTTTAAAAACACTGGCATCTCTACGTCTAGGATTTTAAAATCAAATCAAATAAAAAGACTGGCCATACTTTATGGATTTAGTTCTGCTTTTTATAATTGAAGTTTCTAATTATTTCAAGTTTAGAAATATGATAAAAATGAAAATTAATTAACAAAATACAAAGTTTGGAAATTACAAGCATCTAATCTAATCATTGTGCAAGCCGACAACGCAACTAAAGTCTAAGCGAGCAGTTCCAAAATCTCCTTTAATCATGAAAAATTAATTTATTTTTTTTTAAACAACTGTTCCTAGAGTGGAGCTTCTTTTTGGCCTTCGAATCCCATGAAACCAAACACAAAAGAGCCTGCACAAAGGTGCTAGTCAATAACTTGTACAGTAGCCAATGCCCACCTTCAAAAACATCTAAAGTTCTCCAGGAGATCTCCCAGTAAATGAACTACACTAACCAGGACCAGGGAGAAGAAGAGGCTATGTTAATACGAGTCTTTGATTAACACTGTTCAGAAAAAAAGAAAAAGAAAAAAAGACTAGCAGACCTAACTTCTTTCACATGCGAGAATGTGAGATTTGAAATTCTCAAGCTCAACCAAGACATCCTCCTCGGCCCTGTGAATCAAATCAATCATTCGCCATATCTGCATCGAAATTAAAATGTCTCAGATAATGAACACCACAGCATTCAATTGGGTCTCTCTCCACCCGGGCAAGGTGTACATTCTTCAATCTGATTTCATTGTTTTTATCTTGTAGAAAGCTGTTCTTGATAAATAAGTTCTGCAGAAAGCAAGTAGCTAGCTGCTGCTAGACTCCATTTATAGAGTCTTGCAACTAATCTCACTAGAGAAACATGACATGGACTGACTTGAAACCACCGGCATGAATTACAGTAAAGACATTATAATATCAAGAAAATTCTCTCACCTGTAGAGTGCCGCCTCCTCCTGTACTTTCACCATCGTCAGACACACTGACAATTGTCCATGGATCAGATGCATTCCAGTGGAAGTCAACAACCTTATCCCTACACAAGTACATAGTCTAGCAATTACTCTGTGAAAACCTCATTAAAGGAAGCATTTCGGGGGCAAAATCATCAATCCCCAACCTTCAAATAGATCCATAAGCATCAAAAAATAATTGTTCTAAGGATCATCTTCAAATTGAATAAGCATGAAAGTTCAACTTTGAGTAATTATTGCAATTTCCATGCATGGAAAAGCACAAAAAAATACAAATAGAAATGCAGGATAGGCTCCATACCGATGGCCAGCATGCCGGAAAAATAATCCGGGAGGAGCAGTTGGCACTTTCAGTCCAGTAGAGTCTTGTTTTTTACCAATCTGAAAAACAAAAAAAAAAAAAAACGAACTTCGTTAGAAACATGCAAGTTCAAAAAGATAATCACAATTAAAAAATTACAGGGCTAAACATCTAAACATCAAGGCCCCAAACCAGTTTCAGAAGGTGCATTAGGTTGGAAACACACCAATCTAGTAAAGCAGATAGTCATGGATGTGCTGGCATTTATACATTCTAGAATGCTAACATGACAATAGAAAAAATTAATTTGAGCATGTCATAATCCAGTCTACTTGCTCTAATGAAACATTTAAAAGGCCTCAATATTATCCTATAATGTGGTATAAATGTTTAATGCATTTTGTAAAAAGTGGAACTCTGTTTTTTTTTTTTTTTTTAAAAAAAAAAAGAATACATAGCCCTAGAAATGAATCCTGTCCTCAATCTTGTCACTTCAAAGTAACAGGAACAGTTTCTAAATAACTACTTAGCACACAAAACAACGTATTCCCTAAAGACCTCCTCAGACTCAAGAATTTAGCAGAAAAGGGCCACTTTGAACAATTCTAATGGTACCGTCATCGTCATTGTCATAACATCCCAATCCATTAATTGTGACCAATCCCATAAATGGAACAGCATCATTTTTTAACCCATTGGCAGAAAATACACCACGCCAAACCATTTCACAGATCATCCCTTGTACATTTGATTGAGTTTCCCTCATGGTGTTGTTTTTTTCCACCTTATTTTATGGTTTCTGTAGAAACGCACACTCACACAGAAAGATCAAACCACCTTATTTTATGGTTCTTTGTAGAAACACATACACACAGAAAGATCAAAGTATAGCCTTGAAACCTTTTCGTAATCCCATATATTCAGAATGCCATCCTCTGCAGAAGTGCCGAAGACAGACGATTTATCTGGAGACCACTGGAAACAATTGCTTTGTTAGAAATAACCAAAAATAAATAAAGTTTGTACTGAGATAGATAGAAACAATGAGAAATTGAGCCAAGAGACAGAATAATTTTCAGACCTGTACACAGAGGACTGCAGCATTATGACCCTCAAACTTATGAACAGGTGCTCCTAACCCTCCAAGATTGAGGTTCCGACGATCAAACATGTGAACAGAATTATCAGCAGACCTAAAGTAAGGGCAACATGATCCAAGTCACAGGCCAAAGTTCATCAGAAGTGAAATACAGGTACAAAGAAATGAAAAGAAAAGGAATAAATAAATAAATGTAATTTAACCCAAACTATGGGCAGAAGCATCAATACAGATTCGATACTGTCAGTCTCATGAGAGAAAAAACATGCATAGGGATAGATTATATAAGTACCCTGTCAGAATGAGATTCACATCATGAGGATTCCAATCAACACAATGAAGATCAGCATTGTGAGCTTTCTCAACCTGCCAAATAACAACAAAACTCTCATAAATAAATCAACTAGGAATGCAAAATTGTTACATGAAGGATGACATATTCAGCTCTGTTTACCAAAAACAAAATTGCAGGGAATCAAAGTCACATTGGCTTCCTACCCATGCTACGTTACCATTCACATAAACAATGATATCCCAGTGTGATAGAAACCACATTTGTTGTTCATGCATTGACAATGCACAGCTGGATGTTTTCTGACTGTTACTTTGCCAGCCAAGTAAATTCAATCCACAATTTTTCTTGCTCGCATTCCCATAGCCAGGAAAGTCTAATGTGCAAAGGGAAAAGAATGAAACCAGAGCGTGGAAAGAAGAAATGTAACCTTGACAACTGGAGTACAGCCAGCTCTTGCATCCCATAATACAAGGCAAGAATCATCACCCACACTGCAGAACTCCTGTGCGCTACTCAAGGAAATAGATAAAATGAGAGCAAACCATAAAGAATAAAAGTTCAAAGAAGACCTCAGTGTTACACTGGTAGAAATTCTTTTTTCTTGATAAATGGAAAAGAGAATAACTATAGATATCTGAAGAAAGTGCCTGCTAAATGGCAGATAATAATTACACAAGTGAAAAATGCACGATTGCTTGGCTAAACACATTTGATTAAGATTACAGGACCTACCTTGATGGGCAGAATTGAACATCTTCAACAGTATCTGTATGCCCTTGGTAGACATCCCGTGGTCCAATGGAAGGACTCTTGGTACGTTTGTCATTACCTCCACCTGCCTTGGAGGCAGATTTATTAGGGAAGCCACCAGATCCAGGAGACTTTGACAACCCTGGCTCTGCTGCCAAAGTTGAAATATGGTCCTGAATACTCCACAAAACCACCAACTTGTCCTTACCTGCAACAAAAATTTCCCCGAACAGAAAAGATTATGAGAACTCTAATTAATGCAGTTGCCAACAAACAACAAAAAACACAATAGGAAAAGTGAGTTGCATATCAACACTAGTGTAGAAAAGTTTAATTTCTTTATGAAATTGAATTCACACAACCATAGTTATGATATGTGAAAAATGAGTACATTGCTTAATTAATGGTTTTGTTAGAGAATCTAATGAACTGAAAGAAAAAAAACTAAAACTAAATTCCAACCTCCAGAGAGCACAAAAGGCTCAGTTGGACACATAGCAAGAGCGAATTCAGCATCGTCTTTATGGCCAGTCAATATCTGTAGGAAGATGCATCTCATTAAACAGGTGCCTTAATTAAAAAGAACAACAAAACTTTCCTGAAAATCAACGAACTCTTCATGGTTGTCAGAGAATTGTGCCAATGATAAATACAATCACAAAAATTAATTTTCTAACCGACCATGTATATTCTGGAATACACATGCTGTAACAAATGTCATAGAAAATGGTTATAAAAGGATTGTGACAATTATTTAATATATTTAACTAGTATAGAGTTATAAAAGGATTAAAAAAAAGAAAAAATCACTGGGCCAGGAATAACCAGATCTGGACAAGACTCTGTAGCTCCTAGGACAGCATGCCGATTAGGTTGAGAATCAACATCCCAAATGAGAACCTGCTCGAAGATACAGACAATTTAAATTGGAAAAACTGTGCAATTAAAACTATTAATTTTTTTTTTTTATTTGAGCGGTAACTAAATGCTTAAAACTCTTGATTTTTTTTTTATTTAAAAGGTAACTAAATGATTACATCAGGACTATCGGTGTGGGTAGCCACAATGTTGGTGTTCTGTGGGAGTTCCCTGATTCTGTTCACCTGGAAAAACAAAAAAACAGAAATAAAAAATTTGAGGGTTAATGAAGTATCCTCCACTATACTTCCATTGAAAGATGGGGAACAACTTCGAAGATTATGTTAGCTGATTAACATCTCATATAAGCAATATTTTCCAAACAAAAAATACAAAATATTATTTCCAAGCATTATTGAAGACCAAGGAACAGAAAAGTAAAGTTGGAGGATTCTATCTCAAAAAGTAAAATAATTACCCCAATGAATTAAAAAAAAAAAAAACAGTAAGGTAATTCATTGGAACACCTTAAATGCCTTCCAAATAATTCTTTCAGATATCAAAAATGAGAAATCCTGAGAACAATATAAAGGGAGAAAAAGGAAAAGCATGGGGTGAAGAAATAATAGAAAGAGAATAGAAAAGTATTAGGGAGACAACAAATAAACACATCAGTGACATGTTTGTAGCCTAAGCTGCAAAGTCCCCTTCATATTTGGTTATATCTACAGCATAAGAATCTTTCCTTTTCCTCCTTAACAAAAGCAACAAGCTATTCTGTCATTAACCTGTAATTATCAGTATCAAAGTCATGAAATATTGTAATTCTTGTTCATCCTAAATAAATCCCAGGCACCTTGTGGAATGTACCTCCCTCTATCAACCCCTTCATGAAAGGACTCATCATGCTATGACAGTTTTACTTAACACAAGACTCCATGAATTGAGCAATTCACGACAGAAGTTATAATAACAAAGATGAGATATTTTTCAAGTTTTCACTCAATAAAGCAAATGTGCTTGTGGAGCATCATATATCTCAACTGTGCTCAAACGTTTGAATATTTTCTTATCACAGTAACTCAATAATAAATATGCAGATG
Source organism: Populus tomentosa (assembly GCA_018804465.1). Lineage (NCBI taxonomy): Eukaryota > Viridiplantae > Streptophyta > Magnoliopsida > Malpighiales > Salicaceae > Populus > Populus tomentosa. Next base: position 5,962,671 of record CM031973.1, on the reverse strand, counting down.
TTTAGGTAACCAAGCTATAAGCAAGCTACACTTTCAACTGCAATTTCTGCACTTCAAACTAGAGCTAATGAAACTAAATGGAGTTTTTAATTAAAAGGATCTACCCTTACAAATTAAATTAAATTTTCATATGAGGCTTTTAAAACTTCTTCCTCTTTGGGATCATTTCCATCTCAGGAAAGTGAAGCGTATCATTTCCCAAAATCACATGAATCCAAGTTTCACACTGATGAATAACCCTTGGAAACATTAGGTGCAAATCACAAATCTCATGACCAATACCTTTTCTAGCATTCACAATTTATAGCACTTAGTTCCTCTTTCAAATTGATAAATCATGCAACATGGAGATGGGTAAGTAAAAGAAACTACTAAGGCCATGTTTGTTTCCCGGAAAGTAGTTTCCGGGAAACTATTTTCCAAACTTTCCTGTGTTTGTTTACCATTAGAAAAGTTGGTCAACAAAAAATATTTTCCGGTCAACGGAGAATACTTTTCAGTCAAAGAAAAATTTGTCTTGGTTTTCAGGAAAGTGTTTTCCCTTTTAGCTATATTTGTTTTCCGGAAAGTGGTTTTTGAAAAATCACTTTCCAAACTTTCTTGTGTTTGTTTGCCATTAGAAAAGTTGGTCAACGGAAAACACTTTCCAGTAAAAAAAAAATTTGAGCAAAAAACATTTTCCGGAAGTTGTGAAAAATTTAGAAATGCCATTATTTGCTGATTATATCAAATTTGATCCTCAAACTTTTGATTGTTATATATATTTTGTTTTGAATATTTATTTTTCAATTTCATCTCTTAAAATTTTATTTTTATATTAACTTTGGTCCTTATTTTTATAATTGTTATTTGCTTTTTCCTTATTATTTTTTTATTGAATTTTTTTATCTATCAAATTTGGTCCTTATTCTTTTGATTGTTACTTATTTTATTTGAAATAATTTATGAAATGTTAATTATTATTATTTTAATTTCTTCATCTTTCATTTTTTTTAATTTTTTAAATTTGATCTCTATTATTTTGATTATTATTTATTTTATTTGAGATAATTTATGAAATTATATTTTTTTTCAATTTTATTCTCATTCAACTTTTTAATTTGTAAGATTTGTTCCTCATTATTTTAATAAACTTGAGAAAAATAAAATATTAATAAGTTATTTTCCAGCTCATTTTCCATAACATAACAAAACACTGGAAAGTGTTTTCCAACTTATTTTTCATTACACTACCAAACATCAGAATTCACTTTCCTGAAATTCACTTTCCAAAAAAAAACTACTTTCCAGCAAACAAACAGGGCCTAAGACAGGATAGTACCTCGCCAGGGTGTATAATAGTTTTATACTTCTTTACAAAGGGAGAGCGCGCTTCTTCATTGAACTGAAAGATCAAGCAACCAACCAATAATGCATACAATCAGTAAAAAGAAAAGGATGAAGGGGTAAAAATTATAAGTAAAAGGAACAATGAAAATAACAAATCATAAAGACATCACCTGTGATATGTGTTCTGCAGCTGCAACCCTTGGTTTAACAACTTCACAGTTAGCAATGACCAGAGTATTTGGAACACTGCCATCCGTCTGAATAAAAGATAGTGGAACAAATCAACAATCCATGAACAGAATACATCAACATGGACAAGCTCACATACAACATTACTATGCCTAATACGTAAAATGATGAATCTCAGGCATTTGGAAACTTCAATAACATTAACAATCTTGCCTGTTCAGAGAGGTACAAGCGCTGACGATTCTTGTAAGTAGCTTGCTCAAGCTGTGGACCCCATCTGTCAGTTAAAAACAAGTCAGGTAAAGGATTAATCACCTTGCATTTGAAAATTAAAACTATTTCTACAAAAAATGCTCATGCATTAGAGCATGTCAATCTACATGAACTATACAGAGGTCCCCTGCTCGTGAAAGAGTCCCTGGCAGCATTTCTCAATAAACAAAGAATTTCATTTCCCTCCCTGCCAGCAGGCAGAAGACCAGGATTAGCTACCCTATTGTGATATAACCCTCAAAAAAAAAAACAAAAAAACCAATAGGATAAGGGAACACGCCATCACCCTCATTTTATCATCTCCATTGGCTCTCCCTAAACTAGCTTCTCAGAAGAAAGAAAAATAAGATAGCAAGTCCAGTCCTAGAGCAGCAATTCTCGGCGAGAGGGCTAAGGAGCTTGACTCTCTTTTTCTTGCTCTACCATCCGGCAGCCCGCATTAACATATCTAAACCCAAATACAATCCCCGAAAATGTCACATTCAATTTTCTCGGCAATGTAAAAGGAATCGAAGAAAATGATTTTGCTTTTACAATTATTTTATTATGTAGCATGAATAAAGAAAAAATAAAACAAAGTCCAAACCCTAAAACAAGAGAAAGGAGAGAGAGACCGGCAAGAAAGAGAGGGCCAGACGAGGTTGTGATTAGCGAGCCAATCGTAGAGGACAGGGACCAGAGTCTTCCATTGTGTGTATCTCTCGTTCACCCCCATTCCCGATTTCTCCTCTCCTCTCCTCTCCTCTCCTCTTCTTTTCTTTCCCGCCTTCCTCTGCCCTCTTTCTCTCTCTCTTTCTCTAGGAGCCACCCAAGGCAACGTTTGTTTTGTTTTTTTTAACTGCGTTGGGTGAGTTTTAAAAGTTAGTTCTTTTTATAATTTTAATTTGTTAATATTAAAAATAAGAAAAAATATCTTAGTACATTTTGTAAATAATACTTTTCAAAAACATTAATACATTTATATTATATAATATACTAAAAGAGATAGTTTTTAGAATTATAATGCACTTTCTTATAATACAACATGAATTGAAACAATGAATTTTTTTTTATATAATTCTATTTTGCGTGATTTGATCTTTTTAACCTAAATTCACCTCTAATTATATATTTTTTAGGATGGAGAGTTAAATTAAAAGGTAGGGTACTAAAGTGAAAGTCTCGAGTAATATAAAGGACAGGTTAAAACTTTCATTAACATATTCATTTTAATCTCTTTTTTTTTAAGATATTAAATGATCAATCCCTTGAATTGTAAAAATATATATTTTGGTAGTTAACTTCATTTTCCTTTCTTTTTTCAGTTCTTTTTTATTGGGAGGAGAAAGAGGATGTCACCGGATTCTAGTTTAGAGAGCGAAAGTGGTTGTTGAGGAAGATTTCATGTATAAAAACAGTGGATTTTTGTGTCAAAATATTTCATACAATAAGAAAAATTATGTTTAGGTGTTTTGTTACCTTAAAAACACTTAAAAAAACATATCTGAACTCATAAGAGTTTTTATTTTAGGTGGATTTCGGGTTTTGGAGTAATTTGTTGGGTTTTTGGTGGGTATGGATTGGTTTTAATAAGATATCTAGGGTGTTTTCTAGGTGTTCTAGATCAAAATGGATTTTAAGATAAAAAAACAAAAGACCTCGTTTTTTCAGGCATTGTGGTTACGTAGATGACATCCTCTTTTTTTATATGCTTAAGGTGGATGAACGCGTTGCTTGCCCTATTCAACTTTTTTTGAAAAATAAAGGTTCATGCGCGAACCATTGCTTTATTGGGTTAGGCTCTGAGCCTGGTTTGCTAAGCCGAACAACTTGCCTGATTATTGTTGTTGTTGTTATAATTTTTAGATTTTTTAAAAAATAATGCATTATTTGTATGTATTTTTTAAAATAAATTTTGGGTTTACATTTTAATTAGACTATGATTATTTTTAAATGATATTGAGTATGTTTAATTTCTTAAGAAGTATGTATAATTCATCTGTGATTTTTTTTTAATTTTATATATATTAAATTTGTTTAATATTGATTTTTTATAAGAATTTTCATATGTATAGTCTTGTATTGTTTCTTTAATTATTATTCAATAAATTTGATGTGTGTGTCGGTTTTTATTACAAATTTTATATGTTTTTCTATTACAAATTTATTTTGATAAAGAAAGTAATTAAATGTAACCAGGTAAATTACTTGTATTGTAATGTAAAATATCTTGATTTTCATTTTTTACTTAATTTTCTCAATTTTATTTTTATTTATTGTTAATCTTCATTTGTTGGAAAACATGAGACTAAATTTTTTTTTTCAGCATCATCTATGAAACACCATTTAAAAGACAAACACAAGTTTCTACATGTAGGATTAATTAAAGTTGTAGGAAAGTATGGTGATATTATGGAATTAGTGGTTGTTTTTCAAAGTATTTTTTATTTAAAAATATAATAAAATAATATATTTTTTAAAATTTTATTTTTAAAATCAATTCATCAAAATGATTTAAAAATATTAAAAAAAACATTTAATTTGAAGTAAAAAAAATAAAATTATTTTTTTAAAAAATATAAAAAATAATATAGAGATATTCTTTCAATTTGGCATAGACATACATATACTCTTGTGCTTAAGGGATACAATATATAATAATTTTTTAAATCATTGCTTGTAGTCATTAAATCTAATCTTGCGGATGGAGTTGCATAATTCAATGACTCTAGTATTTTGTTATTAATTTAGTGTATGTAGTATTAATTATTTTTAAAGTATATTTTATTTAGAAATATATAAAAATAATATTTTTTATTTTTTAAAAAATTATTTTTAATATCAGCATATTTAAATAATTCAAATATATATATATATAACAAATTAGTTTGAAACAAAAACAATTACAAAAACACTTTTTAATTAAAAAAAAAATAACTCTAAATATTCAAACATTTAACATGAATTTTAGCTAGACAATATTAAAGTAATAACTATTATTTATATACTCTTCTATAGGTAATGACTAACATGATCAAATCAAAAGCCCTTAAAGTTTCACCCAAATGGAAAACGTTGCTTTTAGAAGCAAATCATAGTCATATATATATATATATATATATATATATATATATATATGGGATGCAATAACTAGATTTTCAATATGAAATTTAGTAAAAGAGAATTAATAGAACAAGATTATTCATCAAGTTATGATTAATCTAGAAGAACATATTTACCTTTTTAATCGGTTGTTCCAACTTAAGTCGTAGCCTACGTACAAACGTACCCATTACAATACTATCAGCTTGACAATTAATTAAAAAAATTACCAAATAGCTTCAGTTTATCCCTAACCGAAAGAAATTCAGGTAATCTATCAAGAAAAAATGGCGATAACATCTCCTTTTAAAATGATTAACATTATTAATGATGATGAATAGAAATCACCTCCATTATGATATATTAAAAAAAAATATTAACCATCCAGTAGATAATCTAATAATAAAAACTTGAATTTAAAGAATTTATTTTTTTTATGGTTTTAAATTCAAGTATTAAATTTGCTAATATGATGATCATTAAAAATTTATATAATTATTAATTTTAAAATTTATAAAATTAATCGATGTATATATAAATTGCCCGGACCTCCATATTAATAATAATAAAAAAATGTATCCTATATCAAAATAAATACACAAATCAGATGCTCCACACTACAGTTTCACTATTAGATTATATTGAAAATCTCCATTCTTCTCGCTTTCCTATTCAAAAAACCCCGGGAGGAAGTTTAGATAAAACTATAACACTCTTTAGACCATTTGACATAATAAAAAGGATTTTATAAAACTAAATTAACAAAATGACATGTTAAAAAATAACAACCACAAGACCTAACTCCTTCTGCATTGTCGTTATCCGACTTTATGATAAACTTAAAAAAAGATGTGAAAAAAAGTTTTTATTTAATATTATAGTTAATAGAAATCCTAACTAGTTAGCAGAGATTATATAGTATAAAACTGGTTATATTAAATGAAATATACTATTATTCTTAAAGTATGTAGGCTGTATTGCTGATTTTTTTTTAAATTAATAAGAGTCTGCTGTGTTATGCTATTGACGGTTTGTTTATAATATTTTTGACTTTGACATTAATGAATATTCAACTAAAAATACTTCAAACTCTAGCATTAATAGATGTTATATAATGAAAAAGTTTGATATTTCTGACTTTGACGTTGATGAATATTGGACTAAGAGTTAATTATTTCTAAATCAAGTGTGCAGCGTTAATGAATACTAAAAGTATTTCCAACTTTGGCATTGAAGAATATGAATATTCTTGATTCTGGTATCAATGAATATTAAGATGATATTTCTAATTTTGAGATCAATAGATATCAATCCAGGTTGGTATATTGCCAACCCGACTCTAGTATCGGTGAATAAAAATCTAAAAATATTTTCAATTATGACATCCATGAATATATTTTTATTTATTATCTTTCTAATGTTTCAATAATGGCTCGTTGTGAGTCTATTAATCATAAAAATTGAAATTATATATATATATATATATATATATATATTTTGATTAAAGAAGGAAAACAAGGTTACATTATTATTTTTTTGAAAATTTAGGTATGTCGACCTAGTAAGTCTTTTAATTTTGGTTAAGTTCTAATAGATTTTATGAACTTGTTATGAAGTTCAAAATGCATGGAAAATATTCTTTTTATGTTTCTTTTGTGATAATGCTAAACAAAGGTGCTACAATATGCAAAAAAAATGTTTTTTAAATCTTTAGAAAGGTGTTTATTGTACAACAACAAGATTTGCCACACTGACTGTTTTTTTAAAAGGGCTTGGCCATGCAAAATATAAAATAAATTAAAAAATTTATCAAAACAAAATTAAAAAATAAAAGAGAAATTGTAATGAACTCATTGCACAAACAAGATGTAAGCTCAAAGACCATTTAAAAACCAAGTTGCTATTTGGAATTGCATTCCAAATGATATTTTAGAAAAATTAATTTTGTTCTGTTTAAAATTAAATTTTTTAATATTTTTTTATTATTTTAATATACTAATATCAAAAATATTTTTTTAAAATAATATTACCAATGACACTGCCATCACAATGTAGGAAGAAAAGAAAACACGTCGAGTGGAAATACAAAAACAAAGGCCTTTTCACGGCTAGGGCAAGGTTCTTTACTCCTGCAACTAACAAAAAAAGAAGAAGAAGAAGCTTCCTCAAGGGAAGGAAAGGCTAATAAAAGTCATAGCCCAGTATTATCATGAAAAATAAACCATGTAAACTGCCGTTGAGAGCAAAACCAAAGGTTTCCTTTATTATCCATGAGGTCAGACTATACACTAAAAAAAACAACCGCCCTCCATCCTTCTCACACGCCATTCAGCTCAAAACCAAAACACACGAACCTCGAGCAAGATGGTTTGCAAGCTAACATACACCTTAGCATGCTTCTGTCTCCTTAGGAAGCCATTTCTAAGTCAGCCATGTATAAATCTCCTTTCTTGTCATGAGTTTACTGTCGAACCTCTTCCATCCACACATCAAGACTGCCATAAACGTTAAAAGGTAGGTTCCACTGTAGGGCTTAAGAAAACAAACAAGGCCATCGATCCTCACTCTATATATAGAGCCATCCCCTAAGAGATCCAAGCCTACAGTTTCTACGCTTCTCAATTCTTACTAAATAACCAGGAGATGCTAGGTTGAGTTATATCTACAATCTTCAAAGGTAATATATGCAACAGCCATGAAAAGAGAGGTATAAGCATAAAAAAAGGGATATACCTGATGTCTTAAGCTTTTTTACGCCACCCGGCAGCCTCCTTTTCTTCCCAAATCAACCAGGAGCAAGCAGCTGGCTTTAGGACGAAACCAGTGCTCATTGCGAAATTTATGCGCTCCTCCCTCTTCTTCTGGCTTTAGTTTCCTTTGATGATAGTAAGGGATGTTTCTTGTTCTGATGGGATACTGAACCTTTTTCTTTTTGAAGTCTTGATGATGCTGCTCGAATGGCTAAGGTTTTTTTTATGTAAGAGAAGGGCAATGACATGCTATATATGCTGCTTTGAGAATTGGCTTGGTGTTTAATCACCAATCTCGGGTCTACAATGTTACCCTCCCTCTGTAAAATCAAACTGCCACTCAAGTATACGAACTGCTGACCCCTCTTCTCATTCTTTTCAACGTCCCAGAATGTTTTGGAGTTGGGTTTGCAGTGGTTTAGGTTTTTATTTGACAGTTGAGAGATGAGGGACTGTCATGGGAGGCTCTCGGCTGGAGAAGAGAGAGGACACCGTGGTTGAGGTGTGGTGGAGGAGCTGCTGGGTCAGGTTTTGGTGGCTGGTGCATGTGTGCAACGGATTTTAGTATTATTTGCAACGGACCAACCCGTTGCTAATTACTACTTTTTTTAGTAGTATGTGCTGTTTACGGTGGACAGTGAGAGGAGAGATTATCGGTTTTAGTTGGGAGAGGAGGTAGTGTATCGGTGAAGAGGAAGACGAGGGTTCCTGGTTTTTGAATGTGGAAGATGATGGGTTCCTGGTTTTTGTAGGTTCCCTTCTTATTTTGTGCTCTTATCGGTGTATCCCTGTAAAATACAGGAGTCCAAAGCATCTAAAGTTCTCATTCCCCAGCAAACTTATCTTTTCCTTCAAATTTGATTTTTATTAAAATTTAAAATCAAAATTGTAAAGGATAACCATTCATGACAATTTATTTCAACTAAACAATTTGTCAGCAATTCATATTATTAAGAAATAAAAAAAAAAACTACACACACACACACTGACACACACACCAAATAAAATATTCTTTTAGTGGAATGTACAAGGTGTTCAACATATTCTCTTACACCAAATAAGATTACTCCAAGTTAATACTTTATAATTCAAGCATTAGTTTGTAAGGATAAATTACTTATGTCCTGATAATATTCCTTGATAAAAAGCAATAACTGAGGATTTTGAAATGAATATAACTTATATGTCCAAGAAATAATAAGTGTTAAGAAATATATTTTATTTATTAAAAATAAAATAATATTTTTATTTGAATGTATATATAATCTCTTTGTATTTAGATTAACATGATTATTTTTTAAAATAAAATACTCATGCAATATCAATAAAACCTTAACCTTAACCTTTATTTTTTTTTTATTTTTATATTTCTCTTTGTTTAATTTAGATTGTTTAATAATAAAAACTATACTTGGATCTAAAGATATTAAACAAATTTAAAAGCAATGATAATTATATATGACCGAATTAAGAATAAAAAATTCACAAATCTAATGGAAACCAAGCAAATAAGATAAAAAAAAAAATACTTTCACATCATCCACATAACAATGATGAAGTTCAAATCTATATGAAATAAAAAAAAAACCTAGAAACAATATTCTATAGATCCAAGCACAATCACACATAAAACTCAACACTTAAACTTAAAATGTAAATATGTACATACACACACACTAGAAAGCTAGAAGATATGAAACCATAATTCACAAATTTATTGAGAGAAATACATGAAGTCCATTGAATTCAAAGATTTTATATATATTGTTGGATGCTTATAGCCAAGACCAGGGACGAAAATAGAGGGGCTGGCAGGAATCCTATTTTTATAAAGAAATTTTTTTCTAACCCCTCCCTTAATAGCATTTATAATTTTAACTTAAATAGTAAAACAATTAAAAGTTAGACTTCTTTTAATTTTATTTTTTAATTCCACCACTAGCCAAGACTATATGAAAATTCATGCATGAGAAGTTGATATTCAGATAACATCACAAGAACATCAAAGAGAAGATTTTTCAGATGGATTGATATGTCATTTTGGTCATTGGAGTGATATTATATAAAAGGTTATTTTCATCTGAAATTTAAATCATGTTACCTTTGACTCGGTATATAAAAATAAAATGTAATTTTTTAAAAAAATATAAAGGGAAAGTGAAATCGCATTCAAATGTCAAAGTAGTTTTTCCTTGATAAAGTTAGAAAACAAAGATCTAAAACACTATTATTACCTAGAGCTGATATTTACGAGACCTCGTATTCTTGATGTTAAATAAGATAAGTCTTAAATGGGACAATTTGCTAATTATGGGACCCAAATTAGTGAGCGAGCATCAATCATGCAAATTCTTTATAAAAGATGATCATGACCGCGAAATCATATAAATCTAGCTAGTGGTTAGAGAGATCGCAGATTTCATTTGGATGTTTGAGAGTATAATAATAACTCTAATTTAAAATAATTTTTATTTTATTTTTTAAAAATTATTTTTATTATCAGTACATTAAAAAATTTTAAAAAATAAAAATATAATTTTTTAAAAAATTAAATTTTTTAAAATATAATTTCAACTACATTCTCAAATATATTTTTAATATCAAGAATTATATGTCAACTTAAAAGATGGGGAATAATTATCTAAATAAAAATGATAAAAATATAGCTCTAAATACAATAAAATGAATAGAAAAAACAAAAAATAATCAAGCAATTTATAATAACTAAACATTTTATTGGAGAGCTAGCCCAATTTCAATAAGGAGCCTCATAAATATTATTAAATTTAACATGTCTAACTATGCAAAAATTTTAACAATTTGAAGATATATTTCTATCAAAATATTTACTAGAACCGGTTATAATCACCTTTTTTTTTTAAAAAAAAAAATTTATCCTTGGATTACTTGATTGTTTGCATAAAAAGTTAGAAGATCTATAATAAGGAACCAAGTAATGATTTTATACTTTATAAAACATTAACTTATGGAGAAATTATAGACTATATAAATAACGAAGCTTTAGCTATATGTATTGATATAAAATTGAAGAATAAAATGCACTCAGAAATGAAATAAAATAAACCAGAAAAGAATTAGAATCTTCCCGTGGTTAATATGGACATGAAAAAGTAAACGTCCTTCAGCTCGAATTATTAAAAAGCAAAAATGAGCGTAAGATTTACTGGTTTGCCTTCAAACGTCAAGTCCCCTCTAACCTTTATCGGAACTTGTGGCAAGATTTCAAGAAGATCTCATTTGATTTAGTTTTATTAACTAACGATGTTATTTAGATATTATTTGTTTTTGTATTTTAAAAAATTAAAATTTTTTTATTTTTTTATTTTAAATTAATATATTTTTAATGTTTTTAGATAATTTTAATGTGTTGATATTAAAAACTATTTAAAATAATAAAAAAATATTATATTAATTTATTTTGAAATGAAAAGCAGGGGTAATTACACTCTCAATACGTTATTAGTTTGAGTTCTATAAATTTTACGGTTACTGGATATTTATATAATAGTTAATTTTAGAGCTCATGAAATTAATTAATGTATGCGCAAATTAATTTCAACATTCACATTAATAAAAAAAAATGAATTACATAATATATCTTCAATAAATGATTTGGCAATGCTAGCCAATAGATACCTAGTCATATTCTATCTAAAATTTTTAAAAACTAATATTTCTCCATGCTAATTTTCTTTTTTTTTTTAATCTAGATAATTTTTTTCTAGAATACAAATCTTCTTTATTACCAATAATGCAATATTTTAAGACTTGCATATTTCCTGTCCACCTCACTAAACTGAATTTTATGTTATTAAAATACCGACGAAAACATCACCTCTCTTTTTAAATGATTTTTTTAATTGATGAATTGAAACTTGTAGAAGATAATCGACAAAAGGAAAAGCCTATCAAATATCCAGTCGATGATCCTTTGTTGGAGCCTATAACAAATGAGCCACACTATACAATCCACCCTTTGCCGTCAAGGGACTTTGGAGTGCCAATGGAGGTTATAAACATTGGCGATTTTACACTCACATAACAACAATTGTTTGCAAAATTAGGGCAAGCTAGTTGTAAATTGAGTGATGAATGAGCATGATGTGGAGATTATAGGAAACTATCAACTTGTGTTGACAAATGAGAATCACGTTGGCTAGGATGGGCAGATGGAAGAAAAAAAATAGAGGGAGTGGTCCTCTTAGCAAGCCATACCAGAGTTTTTAAACCCGGTCTAAAAATAGATTCTACCTTAAACCTGGATTATTTGTTTTACTTAAGATATCAGGTTTTGATCTGATCATTCAGGTTAATTTTATTTTTTTTATTATAAATCAAATAGTATTGTTTTTGTTACAAAAATAAATAATCAATGGATCGCAACCAGGTTTTTTATCGGGTCATCAGATCAACTTGTTGGGTCTGCCAAATCATCTAAGTTTTTGATTTTTTTTAAACCTAGCTGGGTTTCAGTTTTAAATCAGCTGAGTTCTGGATTGATATGTTGGGCGTGTTTTAAAAGTATAAATGCATCAAATTTTTTTATTGTATGAGTGCCGTACGTCACACACACTTACAGAGGAATATGGACTTGAGAATAATAATAAACTTGCTTGATTTTAAGCTCGATAGCAGCCATTTAAACATTTTATCAAATGAAACGGGCAAAAAGAAGAACATGGATGCGGAAGGTCAAAACAGAGAATGTGATAGGTTTGCCTCAAAAGGAATGGGAAAAAAAAACAATTCTTTCTTGGTTTATTTTTTTTATTGCATAAACTTTGTTTTTTGATCAAGAAAATCATGAAAACGCATTTAAAACATTGGCATGCTGTGTTATAATTGTATATTATGATTTGTTTGGGAATATGGTGAAAAATATGTTTTTAAATATTTTGAATTTTTTTTTATGTTTTTAAATTATTTTGATGTATTGATATTAAAAATAATTTTTTTAAAATATAAAAATTTTATTTTAATATATTTTTAATTAAAAAACACTTTAAATAATTACCATATCATAATTCTAAACATGTCATAAATAAATGGTTATATTTCATACAATATTTAACGCGTTGGTCATGCAGGTAAAAATATTTTTCAATAATAATTGTTTTAGATTTTTTTTTTTGTACTCTTAACACTACCGAATCAAAATAAAAAAAATCTTAACTTAATATTTCTTGAAAAAATAAATTAAACCGAAAGACAAACTCACATAGTTTTAAAACCCGGACCGGCCCGGCGGGTCGACCCGGGACCCGGCCGACCCGGGCATGGGACCGTTCCGGGTGAAGGCCAAAACCCACTTGGAAATTGGCCCGGCCAGACCCGGTCGACTCGGAACCCGGTTGACCCGGCAAGACCCGGCCCCAAACCCGTTGACTTTTTTTTTTTTTGCTAAAACGACGTCGTTTTGATTTTTTAAAAAAAAAATTAAAAAATAAATTTTGACCCGGCCGACCCGGCGACCCGGTCGAGACCCGGTGACCCGGTCAAAACCCAGAACCCGGATCTTGAACCGGGTCGACCACCGGGCTGGGTCTTAAAACTATGCAAACTCATGCTTTTAGTCACGCGATTGTTTATTAGTGGTTCGAGAGAAGGAAAAGGTTCAAAGCAAGCGTTTGGAATGTTGGTAATGAATGGGCTCGTTGGGGCCGAAAGTAGCGCTATCGACGGCAGCATGGTGCCACGCGCCATATAAATATGCATGCGTCGCACCGTCCACTTTTTGTCGAAAGGATAGATGGGGCGGCGGTGAAGTAGGTCCCATTAGCGGTTGAAGAATTAATCATGGGTCCCATTCCCCAAAATTTAATCACCCCCCGCCTAACCATTTATTTTTGGTAGGCAATTACATAAGACTCCCTGTAAATAAATAAAAGTCAATGATAATATTTTATTTTTACAGATAGACCGAGCAACGCAGTATTGAAGAAGATGCACCGAGGATGGAGGGCACGAGTGTTTTTTTATTTTAATTTTTTTTTTGATATTTTTAAATTATTTTAATGTATTAATATTAAAAATAATATTTAAAAATAAAAAAAATATTATTTTAATATATTTTTAAATAAAAATACTTTAAAAATAACTTTTATTACATTTTCAAACCCTAAAAAATTATATAGCGGATCAGGAGATGGTTTGTTCAACTAACACCACCATCCAAATTAATCATTAACTATATATATATATATTAATCATTTTTTTTAGAATTTTTTTCTAAATCATTTTCTAATCTCTACTATAATTAATCTATTTCTTGACATCAAAGTAAATACATGTATATTCACATTCAAGAACAACTCAAGAATCACGATCCTCTCACGTCTACAAACCACATGATCAAATCGTCAAAGAAAAACTACAGCCACTATTATTGCATGCCTAGTGATGGTTACGATTTTTTAAGTGGCAAGGGAGTTACGAACTCCAGAAATTTAAAATCCTATTTATTTTTATATTTAAAAAATATTTTTTTAAAATTTAATTAATTAATTTATTTTAAATTAATGTTTTTAGGTGATTTTAGATTGTTTTGATGTGCTGATATTGAAAATAAATTTTAAAAAATAAAATAAATTATCTTAAAACATTTTTAAGTAAAAACATTTTAAAAATAATTATTATTACAATAAAAAAAAGCTAGATTTGTTGTTGCCGCGCAAAGCTACGAGCATGTCATTAATTATGTATGAGCTATTTAGAGAATGTTTAGGAATGCGATGCAAATCATATTTTTAAGAATTTTTTTTTAAAAGAATAATTTTTTTAATATATTTTAGATCGTTTTGATGCGTTAATCTCAAAAATAACTTTTAAAATATATAAAAAAAATTATTTTAATATATTTTGATATAAAAAATATTTTTAAAAATAATTATAATTTTATTTTCAAACAAACTAAATAAAAGTGGAGTTTGCATCAAAATATGCTCTTGATTGAACTATTTTCAGAAATTGAGATACTGAAATTATAAAAATTAAAGTTGATTGATACAATCCCTAAATTTCAAACACCCTGGAAAAGAGAGAGTAAAATTCCCCCACATAGATGCCCTTGTCTGATCATCCCCTGTCACTTCATCGTCAGAGTCCCCAGATAGCTCCAATCCCACTTCTGGCTGCATCAGAATGATGAGATTCCATGGCTGCCCATAGACATAAATCTACATTTAGCTGTCCATTTAAATTATTAAATATGTAGAAATTAATCGAGCTTATATATATATATATATATATATATATATATATATTTTAATACATATATATAAGTCATTCGGACAATATTCCTGAGACCACTGTTTGTTTTGGAGCATCTCTGATAAAGGGGTGCGTGCGTGCTTGCGCACGTGGTCCTTGTTGTTTTTACGTACTTATTCTTTATTTAATGTTTGGAGTTGTTTAAAAATATGAGTATTTATTTTTTAAATTGTTTTTTTAATATATTAAAATAATATTTTTTTATGTTTTGAAAATTATTTATAACTTCACCATATCAAATAAATTTGAAAATTTGTTAAATTAATTTGAAGTAAATAAAATAAAATATTTTTAAATATACTTTTGAAATATAAAAATAAACAATTATATATATATTTATTTATTTTTGACATGAGCACATTAAACAAATTTTTAAAAACATAAAAAAATTAATTTAAAGTAAAAAATCTAAAATGCTTTTAAATTTTTTTAAATATATTCTGAAAAGCAAAAATAAACAAATATTATATATATATTTTTGTTGTTTTTCTTTTTAATATGAGTATTTAAAATATCATAGAATCAACTTTAATGCATAAAATTAAATTATCTTTTGACTGGATCCAGCTCGTATCCTTGATATTCAAAGCTAATTAGAATATAATATAAAATAATGTAAGATAAGAACAAGTTCACTTCTCTCATAATCGAAAAAGAAAAATAATTAATACAATCATAGCTCCTTAATTCAAGTCAAGAGCGTACAAACTTGAATTCAAAGTTAATGAACACAAGCTGCTTTGTTAATGTTTAATTGAATATTACTTTTAATAATAAATACATTTCAATTAACTAGAAAATAGCATCCATTTTTCTTTATCCTCAAAAAAAAAAAACTCTTAATCAAACTTTCTTTTAGGATAATTATTTTTAGTTCGATTCAGTTTTTATATAAAAATATAACCATATCAAAATAATTTTTTTTAAAAATCAAAACAGGTTTAAATTGACCGGTTTCGGTTTGGTTTTTTAAAACAAAACTTGATTTAAATTGATTTGGCTCTGTTTTTTCAGTTTGGCTCGGTTTTTTTGTTTGGGTTTGTTTTTTTTGGTTTTAAGTTTATGAAACCGAAACCGAACCGAACCGGTCGGTTTTTTAAAATTTTAATTGGTTTAATTAATTTTTTTCATGATTCGGTTTTTTTAATTATTTTTTTTGGTTTTTTTAATTTAATTGGTTTTTTAATTTTTTTTACCCCTACTTTCTCTGACAAATAAAAAGAAAATAAAACAATATCTTTTTTTTTTAATTCCCTTTTACAGTTTACATCCCTCTCCTTTCTACTTTTCTTTTCTTATTTTTCTTTAATAAAGTAAAATAAGAAATAAAAAGGAACAGGCAGTCTTTATCAAACACCCTTTTTGAACGCTCCGGTAACTTTCGTTTTTAAATGTTCAATCAAAATAGAATTGCTTTGAAAAACAACAAATTAATATTTTTTATAATCTTAATACGTTGATTTAAAAAAATTAAAAATATATTTTAAAATATTAAAAAAACACTCTTGAAAAGCTTTTTACACCCAAGGAGCATAAAACAAGAGAAGGGAGGAAAGCTAGAGAGACACACACACACATTGCTCTCTGAGATCCCTTTACCTTCTTTCCCAATCGAACAGGCATCCGTTTTTGGTGAAATTGAGCTGTCTTTTCGATCCAATTCAAATGGGTAATCCATGATCTCTCTCAATCCATTCTATCATTCTCTCTCTCTCTTTAACTTCTCCTTCAATTATTATTATTATTATTATCTACCGGATTGGTGTCTTCTCGGTTCAATTTGTAACTGTTCTTTCGGTTTCTTACTTGCTTGTTGCTGTTAAATTTGTTGAATTTAGTTACCGTGCGAGCTTTTATTATTAGATAAATGAATTTGATTAACTTTTTTGCGGTTTTTAAGATATCTTGTGATTGCAGATTGATAATTATCAATTTTCGGGTATTTATGGAGTTTGGATCATGATTTTACTTTGAGGCAAATGTGGATAAGAGAAGAGGATTTTGAGATCTTGATTTTTTTTTTATTTGAGGATGAATTTGAAAAGAGTTTACTACTTTTGAGGACTAAATTAAAGTGAGTTTTTTTATTCAAATGATTTGAATTTGAATCAGAAATTGCCATTTCATAGACAATTGTGGCTCTGTTTTTCTTTTTCCTCTCTCTTCCTCTCTCCCCTCTTTGTCTTCTTTTTCTTGCCGAATGAACCAAGGACTGATAAATGTTTTGAAACCATGTACATGTTTGGTGATGTGGTTGAAAGTGCTTTTTTTTTTTTTTTTAAAAAATATCAAATTGATGCTTCTTAGGTGATTTTCAATGGTTTTTGACGTCCTCGTATAAAAAAAATCGAAAATCACCTAAGAAAGCAATCTATTTGATGCCTTTTCAGACAATAAATCTTTTGAAAATCACCCCAACCGCAGTGCCAAATAGTCCCGAAGTGGTTTCTAATGGGGTATAAGTATGACTTTAAGTGTGAAAACCTCAGCTTATGGCTTTAAGGATTCTCCGTTTTGAATTGTATGAAGATTCGTGTATTCTATTTCTGTTATCATTAGTCTGTATGGGAAACTCACACAGATCGATATGGCATGGAACTTTTGTGCTGTTAGTTGTTTTAAAGGTTATATATGCTTATGCATGTATTTGCTGTAAGATATGTAATCTGTAATCTTTAATTTGTGCTCCAAAACTAATTCGTGTAACGTTTGATTTTCAGAAAAGAGCGATGGTTGCTGTTCTACTCACCTTATTGATGGAGATGGTGTGTTTAATGATACTGGATTAGAACAATTAATCAAGGAAGTGAGATTGGGGGAATGTGGATTGTCATATGCTATAGTCTCCATTATGGGCCCACAAAGTAGTGGTATGAACCTTTTTCGTTCATTGATGAGTTAACCTTTTGTTTATTTCTCTCTGGTTGTCCTTATTTTTGTTTGGTTAAAAGATTTTCATTCCGTGATCTGATTTGGCAAATCGCTTTGCACTAGAAGCTAGAACAGTATGATTTATCCTGTAAAGAAGGTAAGAGAAGGTTTTGATTTTGAGACTCAGTGCTGCACTTTTTGGAATGTAGTCAACCTGGAATAATTAACAGCGTAGCTGGTATATGTAATGCGAATTTGAATGTTGTTCTATCTAATTTTATCAAGCTGTCCCTGGTTTTAGTTCAATTCAAGTTCCACCACCTTTCCAGTTTTATTGGCTAATAATTTACACCTGTTATTAATGGCCCATGTTGCCTGAAGAGTTTTACATTGTTTTCTTTGGACTGGACAGGGAAGAGCACTTTGTTGAATCATTTGTTTGGTACCAGCTTTAGAGAGATGGATGCTTTTAAAGGAAGGCACGTTCTTGCATTGCTCTCTCCAATTTTTTTTCTTTTATTGCACTTTTTCCTTGAACATGAAAAACTTTCTGGAATTGCTAAAGCCTGATAGGTTCCATTTATTTTCAGGTCTCAAACCACTAAGGGAATTTGGATGGCAAGATGTGCTGGTATTGAACCCTGTACTCTTGTAATGGATTTGGAGGGAACTGATGGAAGAGAACGTGGGGAGGTGCCTTTATTATCATTTTTGAAATAACTTCACTTGCATTTCTCCCTCCCTCCCTCTTTCCCTGTAGCACCATTTAAAGTTTTCTGGGGTTTTCAGTTTTCTGTAATCTTTTTATACCTTGTTTAAATTGTAAATTCATTTTGTATTACGCAAAGCCATGTTCTAAAACTGGTTATATTATATTACCTTCTTCGATACTCAGCTCTCCATTCCTCTGCTCTATATTCATGAAACTTTTTTCAGTATAGAATGAGTAAATTAATTCTCAAAAATTTGCAGTGAACTTCTGAATCCAAAAATCAGTAGAGTATGCACTTTTAACCTAAAACGTGCTTTGGCTGACAACAATACCTTTTTGGTCATGAACACATCCTTGAGCTGCCTTCTTTGATTTTTTTGAAGATTTATGCACATATGATCCCTCCAGTAGTCTACCAGAATGGTTTGTCAGTTATGGTTAGGGTTGTAATTGTATTGGCTACATTTAGATATTTAATTTGGAGTTGTTTGATTAAGATTTTATCGATGTAGATTTGGAAATGCTGAGCATTACATTAATGAAATTATTTTATATCAAACCTCGTCGGATGTAAGTGAACAATCCTCTAGTCAAGGGTCAAAGAAATGGGTAGGAGGGAGATTGTCTTTTTGTTGTTTGCTTTCTCTTATCTAGTGTTCTTCTCTTCATTTTTAGGATGATACAGCATTTGAGAAACAGAGTGCCCTTTTTGCCCTTGCTGTCTCAGATATAGTATTGATTAACATGTAAGTTCTCTATCTTGCACTGGACATAAATTCTTCATGTTTCTTATAATGTTTAGGTTTTCCATAATTTGTATACATAACCTATCTAAGAAATATTTATCTAGGTGGTGTCACGATATTGGTCGTGAGCAAGCTGCAAATAAGCCTCTTTTAAAGACTGTATTTCAGGTAACCTTGCTTGTGTTGTCTGCAAACCTTCAATATGGATTTTATAAAGTTCCCATGGTTTTGGAACTTGATGGGTTTGTTTGCTCTCAGGTCATGATGCGATTATTCAGTCCACGCAAAACAACTTTGATGTTTGTCATACGTGACAAAACAAGGGTGTGTTTCTCTCCTTAATGCTAGTTAATGTTGTGGCTTGACTGTGCTTTTACTTGTATCCATTATGTTGATCTTTGGTTGTTTACAGACACCATTGGAGAATTTAGAACCTGTTCTAAGAGAGGACATTCAGAAGGTAAATAAAACCATGCTTTCCTTATTTACTGAATTATGGTATAATCTTTAACCTTTTTTCTTCTATGTAACTGCAGATATGGGACTCTGTTCCCAAGCCAGAAGCTCACAAGGAAACTCGATTGAGTGAATTCTTTAATGTGAGATGTCATGCTTTTGTCTGAACTTGTTTTTGAAATGTCCTTTTCTAGAAGGGAGAGATTTGGAACATTGATATTTGACTTTGCAACATTTCTGATAAATGATGGCCAGGTTGAAGTTGTTGCTCTTTCTAGTTATGAAGAAAAAGAAGAGCAATTCAAGGAGCAGGTAGAGAAAATATGTTTCTTGCTGTTTGTGTTGCATGCAAATTAGATGGATGTTAGTAACCAGTCATTCCATTTTAAAGTCCTTGCATTTCAAAGTTTAAATGTATCACACTCGTTGCCTACCATCTGGATTCTAGTTTGTGATCTAAACATTGAGCTGGAACTTAGCTAGCATACCTTTGTTATTTGATAGACTTCTTCTTGTCAATGAAGGTTGCTAGTTTGAGACAGCGATTTTTCCATTCTATTGCACCTGGTGGGCTCGCGGGAGATCGTAGGGGTGTAGTTCCTGCTTCAGGTTTCTCTTTCAGTGCACAGGAAATCTGGAAAGTTATTAAGGAAAATAAGGACCTTGACCTTCCTGCCCACAAGGTAATTTGGTGAATATTTATTTAGCAGATGATTAGAGTAAGTACATCCACATTTTATTAATGCCATATGTGACCCCAATAATCCTTTCCACAAGGTAATTTCGTGAATATTTACTTAACACAGACATGGAACAAGTACATCCATATTTTGTTAATGCCATTTTCAACCCCGATATTCTTGCAGGTTATGGTTGCTACTGTACGCTGTGAAGAAATTGCCAACGAAAAATATGGTAGTTTTGTTGCAAATGAGGTATAGGCTTTTAAAGTATTCTGTCATCCTTTCTTTTCTTTTTTCCACTTCTTATCTCTCGATCTTATCCTTTGTGGGAGCATTGACACTGAGAAAATATGGTTTATTATCTCCCACAGAAGTGGTGTCAAATGGAAGAGGCTGTAGAATCTGGTCCAGTCTCTGGCTTTGGAAAGAAGCTTAGTGCAATTCTAAATATTAGTTTGTCTGAGTAAGTGTTTTTCCTTGTGCAATATGTAAATTTACAGTGGCTTTGCTACTGATGTGTTCCAGTGTAGGGTTAGCATACAGCTTAGAAACTGCCTTTAGCTTTGGCAGATATGATGTAACTTGGGTGAAGAACTGAAAGCTATATCTCTATTTTTGCAAGGTGCTTATATGCCGGTGGCTTTGTGCTTAGTTCCACATGTATCATCCAACAAGAGGGTATTAGAAATTTAGAAGCATTGTTAGATTCTAATGGAATTTATTTTCATTAGAATCCTAATAAAAGTGGTGAACAAGATGACTACTGCACGGGTTCATACTCTAATAAAGCTGATTAGATTATTTTTCTGGTTGATGAAGGGATGGTTGGGTTGACTTCTTGATTATAATGGATCAGATTTCATACCTTGTTATTATCCGTTGCTTTCAGAATTTCTTTTTCCCTTACCACAACCACTTGTTTTAAGCTGGCTCTTTCACTTTTTATGCGCCATTAAATAGAGTTTCTTATGATTCTAGGTAGATCTGCTTCATCTTTGGTTGCATCTTTAACTCAATTTTCTCTACTTTGTCATTATTTGGGAACCTTTTATTCAGTACTTGTTCTATGGCTTAAGATATGCTCTAAAAACCTTGTTGATTTGGTTATCATAAATAATGGCCTTTTTAATTCTAGGTATGATGCCGAAGCTATTTATTTTGACGAAGGAGTAAGATCTGCAAAGCAAAAGCAGCTTGAGGAAAAATTGCTCCAAGTAATTAGTCTCTCAAGAGTTTTTTCTTTTAAAATTTTATGGTAGTTGTTTTGATTGATAAAAAACTGAGATATTGCCATAAAATTGAGAACTTAGGATATTGAAGTACAGTCAATGCCTGTCCATTTGGAACTAAAAGCATGTCAATATTTAGGCTACTAATTCTTTTGATTTGTGTATAAACTATTAACATGATCATTTTACAGTCCAGAAAAGTGGCCACCAATAGTCACATTAATATGGAATTAGAATCAAACGAATTTATGCTAATACTCAGTTAATTTGAGTTGTGTATTAGAATGTATGGACAACCTTGAGTGCATAAGCATGTGACTGCATGATTGCTCTCTTATTACATCAAAGCATGCAACCCAAAAACTCAAGCTAGTTGGCAGAGAGGCTTGTGTATCATGTCAAGCTATTCTTTATGGCAGTGAGAATTGTTTGCACATAAGAAGATTAGATGTATGAAATACAAAGTATGATCTATAAGTGATTGGTAAGAAGGTGGAAATGCACCTGATTGAGGATAGGTTGAGGGAGTGCATTTTGAGATGGTCTGGTCATGCATAGATCTACGGATGCATTGGTGTAGAACATTGATTGACTGTGTCCTTGGAGTAAGGAAGGGGTGGGATGGAAATGTGGGCTGAAATGGTGAAAGAAGATATCGTATCAAAATATATTAAAGCATGTTTGTGCTCATAACATAATGGATATTAGTTTCCTTATTGGCCACTCAATTCATGTTCTCTGAGGATTGTATTTGCAGAGTGCTGTTTTTGGATTTCTATCTTCTGCAGCTTATTTGTAACAGTTTCAACTGTTTTATCATGTTTGATATCAAATTTATGAATAATTAATCTGGTTAGCTGTCTTCTTGTGCTTTGTAGCTTGTCCAACCAGCACATCAATCCATGTTGGGTCATATAAGGTCTGGAACCCTTGAAAAATTCAAGGAAGCATTTGATAAAGCTTTGAATGCAGGAGAAGGGTTCTCTTTGGCTGCTCAAACTTGCACTCAGTCTTACATGGCTCAATTTGATGAATGGTGTGCAGGTATGATTACATGACTTAAATACATTTTGCCATTTCATTATTAGCTTTGATGATGTAGAAAAACAAGGCTTAGAAAACAAAGCTGTCAAACAAGTGGAAATAAACTTTTATCACACTTTATTCTTAGGGGAAAATAATATCGAATTGCTGTTGCATGATTAAAAGCACGAGGGTAATATGAGCAGCCTTTTGTTTAATCAGCTATGTAACTAATATGAGAGTATTGAAAAACTAGCTATACTGTCTGGGCTCAATAAAGTATATCTTCTCTTTGAAATACTTTAATCACAGATGCTGTCATTGAACAAGCAAACTGGGACACATCTAAAGTGCGGGATAAGCTACGTCGTGATATAGATGCACATATTGCTTCTGTCCATGCTGCCAAACTCTCTGAACTTACTTCGTCATTTGAGGTACAATTTTTCTATGATTATCCTTTCTTGCTTCTGTGTGTGCCAGCTTCATTTTCTAATTGTCTTCAAGTGAAGATAAGTTAAAACTAATATGGAAAAATGCTCAAGGAATATGGTTGTGCTTGAAGTTTAGTCTTTGCAGGTCAACAATTAAAATGATTGTCGTATTGTTTCACGCATTCTGGATTTTATATGTTGTGAAATCTTGTTAGACACCGATATCTTATCAATAAAGTTGGGTGTGGTGAATGAAAATGGTCACATGGTTTGGACTTGCTCACAAAAGAAACTCAGTGTCTATATATGTGTGCTAAACAAATTTTCTTGACCTGCAGGCAAAACTAAATGCGGCATTATCAGGGCCTGTTGAAGCTCTTTTAGATGGAGCTAATAGTGAGACATGGTCAGCCATAAAGAAACTTCTGCTGCGTGAGACAGAATCAGCTGTTGCTGGGTTCTGTAATGCAATCTTTGGTTTTGACATGGATGAACAATCTAAGGACAAATTAATTGCGAGTCTGGAGAATTATGGAAGAGGTGTCGTTGAGGCAAAAGCAAGAGAAGAATCTGGAAGGGTCCTGATCCGTATGAAAGACAGGTAACAACCCATTGCAATTTTTCAACTAAGTTATTTGTTTTGTTTCATATCCATCTTATGGAGAGTGAATGTAAACTTTGCATGCAGGTTTTCAATGTTGTTCAGCCATGATTCTGATTCAATGCCACGAATTTGGACCGGAAAGGAAGACATTCGAGCAATTACCAAAACTGCTCGCTCTGCAGTATGATCAATACATATTTCAACAAATGTTGATTCTCAAGTTTTGTTTTGAAATGGATCTCAACTAATTTCATTTGTTAAACTTTGCCAGTCTTTGAAGTTGTTATCTGTAATGGCTGCAATCCGTCTGGATGATGATGTTGACAATATTGAGACTACATTATCATCTGCTTTGATGGATGCAAAGAACAATGCTGCTGTTAAAGACAGAAGTATCATACCATTTGACCCACTGGCCTCAAACTCTTGGGAAAAGGTGACCTTTTCTTATTGCTGAGCTTTTTCCTGGTGTTTATGTTAACATATCTTCAAATTTGCTTGTTATTGTCGTAGAAAGAGTATGTAATCAATAATTCAAGAAATGAATTTTGTGGACCTTATACTAGATCATTTTTCTAGGATCAATTCTCAAAAACTCCTGAAAGTTTTTTAGTTTATTTGCAACTCTTGTGAACTTTTTTATATCAGTTTACAGATGACATGTGCATGAATGAGGTCTGCCATTCTAAGTTAAGTGTTTGATCAATGAATCTCTTTAATTCTGCATTTCAAGAAGATGTTGGTGGAACTTGTGATAGTGGATCCCATAGATAGTGCACACATAGGCCTGTAGCTATGAATGGGTCTGTCATGCTGGTGCAGATGCTATATGTCACATATCTACTAATGCATTTCTCTTTGATAAATTAATTGGGAATTGCCTGTTGGATATTGTAAGTACATACTGGCACCGTAGTATCGAGTGATCATAGCTTAAGACCTCTCCCTTTATTTTGCACGCACTGATACCATTGGACTCTTCTCTACTTACCACAAAGCACCTTTTATACTTGGAACTGGTTTTGCTACTGCAGATTCCATCCTCAAGGACATTGATCACACCTGTCCAGTGCAAATCTTTGTGGAGGCAATTCAAGACAGAGACAGAGTACACTGTTACCCAGGCCATTTCTGCACAGGTATGGTATCCTTGCATATCATTAGGTTTGCAAATCTATTTTATGTTTTCACAGTTGTCTCTAGATTATGATTGTCAACATAGAGATGGAACATAATGTACAACTTTATTGCATTTTCATGTTTGCTAAGCTGTGCCTGGGATAAGGCATGTCCAAAGAAATAAAACTTGAGAACCTAGTCCTGATTCTTCGGTTGCATGAAATGCTGTACATTTAGTGATATCTGGTTCTTGAGAGTGCAGATTATCAAGTTTGTATAAGATGACAACATTTTACAGGATGTGGCAGGTGCAGTGGCACAAAAATATGACTAGGCTTCATCTCACGTTCTTAGATAACTGTATGAATATCACTATTAAAGTGTTGCCACCATATCGAGCAATTTAATGGCTTTACATTTGGTGTTGCAGTCAAAACCCTTATGCTGCGGAATTGAGTGTTTTATGTGCTGTAAATGTTATATTGCTAATTCATGGAATTTGATTTTTGTGCTATTATAGTTGAGATAAATGGGTAAATGCCTATATCAAATATCTGCTGTTTCTGGTAGTTTACATGCGCTCGCGCGCACGCTCATCTACACACATCTGTGTGTGGATGCTTTGTTAATCTATTCACTTTTTCAATTTTCAGGAAGCCCACAAACGTAATAACAACTGGTTACCACCCCCATGGGCAATCGTTGCCTTGCTTGTGTTAGGATTTAATGAGTTTATGACACTTTTGAGGTAACATGGTTGTGGAATTAGATATTTTTGGTGACAGATTATATCCCTTGTTTGCTGATATTATTTATTTTGGCATTCTTTACTGTTGCAGAAATCCTTTGTATTTGGGTGTCATCTTTGTAGGTTTTCTACTCATTAAAGCCCTATGGGTGCAGTTAGACATTTCAGGCGAATTCCGCAATGGTGCTGTAAGTGTCAGACCGCAATCTCATAGTTTGGTTCTGATTTTCCACGCATGTCTTGCTTTTGACAAGCTCCTTTTACCCTTGAAACTATACCACCAAACTCTCCATACCGACTTTTAAAAGTTTTGCACTTGTTCAAATTACTCGTTGAGTATGCTTTCTAAACACTCCCTCCCTGTCTGCGTGTTCACAGCTTCCCGGGCTTCTTTCCTTATCTTCAAAGTTCGTTCCCACTATCATGAATCTTCTCAAAAGACTAGCAGAAGAGGGGCAGAAACCTGCGACTGCAGATCCTCAGAGAAATGCAACAAAAAGTTTTCAGAATGGATCAAGCTCTTTTAGTGATTCCTCATCAAGCACTTCCTCTGGTGTTACGTCACCAAAACAAGGGACCGAGTACTCGAACACCTTGAAAGATGACTAGGTGGTGGGAACAGCTCCTATTGGAAAAGCATTTTAGTTTCTCTGTTTAAAGATGCCAGCATTCTGCTCGCATTATGGTGGGTTGCATGTCTATGGTCCACGATTTTGAACTCTTGCAAGCATGTGAGAAGAACAGATTTTGAAGGCATTAATTTTTGTGTAAGTGCCGCATATAGGAGGGTGCTGGTTTATTGTCAGAAAGCCCCCATTGAATAGTTCTTCATGTATCAACCCTAGGTGTTCCTTTTGTTTGTTTATTTTTCGGGGACAAGCTACATCTTATCTAAACATTGGTCGTGGTTGATTCTACTGGCTCGTATTCAATCTTTTCTTTGTGAGAATTGTGACGCTGTTTCTGTTTGGCTTGTATCCTTTGCTTGCATTCTTTGTTTCTTTTGTGCTCTATTTCAGAGGAGGGGATAAAAGAGAGAAAAACGAGGGCTTTTATTTTATTTCTTGGTTGTCAAAGGGGTTAATAATATATCAATGGCGGATGCAGGGCATGAAGTTTGGAGGGGCAGGATGTGATATATATATATATACATACATATATATATATATATATATCCATTAATTGCTTCCTTAATTTCTGTTCCTTATCGGCTCAAAGACAGCCGGCAACATTGTTTATTATTATTATTATTATTTGCACTCGTTTTTGCATGATCAAGACAGGCATGTTCATGCATGGAGACTGGTTCCCGTTAGCGGCAAGCAGACTGTCCTACAAATGTGAATTCAATAAATCTCACCAGTCAGTGGGCTACAATGATTGTGACATGCAGACCAATAAGGGCATAAATCTCATTTAAGAAAATAATCACAAGAAATTCATTAATGGGGGTATAAAAATAATAAGAACTAAATTGGACATAAAATAAAATAAACTAAGATATTTTGAAGGGTGTAATTAAAAAAAAAATTATCAAAAAAATGATATAAAATATTAAGGAATGTAATTGAAAAGGATAATTTAATTAAGAGATTGATTAAAAAAATATAACAATAATAAAAAAGAATTAGATCTGAAAGGAAAAAAAATTAATGAGGGTTAAATAAAAACAAAATATTAATTTTATGGATTATTTAAAATAAAAAAACAGTAATTAAAAGAATAGGGACTAAATCTTAAAAAAATAAAAATTAAAAGGTTGTTTTGAAAATATATCAAGGAGAAGAGAGGAAAGAAAGGAGGAAAAAGAGACTTTGTAATTACAAAACCCAATCTTTTTTTTTCATAAATTAATATTTTATATATTGCTAAATACTAAATTGTCCGTGATCAAACTTGGTAATTATAAAAAAAAAACAAAAAATAAAAAGACAAAAAAAACCTTGACCCATGTCAAAGACAATCTCAATTCAAGGGCATTGCGGTAATTTTATTGTCTATTTGAAATGGAAAAAAACAAAAGTGCCCTTTCCTGCCAGTTCATTATTTTCTTAAATCCAAATTGCATATTAGTTATTTTATTGTGTAAATAAATAGAAAAAATTGGAATGTTAGAATTTTAAAATAAAAAAGAAATTTTTTTTGGAAAATTAAAAAAAAAGTGAAGCACCATAAACTTTTTCAATTCTTTTAGTATAATTGAAGAATGAATTTTGAAGAAGAAAAAAAGAAAAGTAGAATTAAAAAAAAAAAGGTTTGAGAATTTTTTTTAAAAAACTGAGGTGTTGTTCATATGAATAATAAAACATCATAAACTTGCTTAATTCTTTTAGTAGAGAGAATAATAACTTAATAAAATTAATTTTTGATTTTAAAAGTTATTTTTTTACAATAATTTATAATAAAAATAAGTTAAGTTAGCTATATATTTAGCAAAAATTTACTCCAAACAACTTTATGGGTGAAGGAAAGTAGTATAAGTTAAAAGGCCAATAATTTTAACTTAGAATTGTAATTTGGTTTCGTAATAAGTTTTTTTTTTTTTTATTATTATTATTAAAGTCAAAAGTTAATTTTAATCAAATATATTTATGATTGTGCTATGAGCAAAAGTTAAAAAACAATTGAAATCAATTTTCAAAATCATGTCATTGTAACCTTTATCATCATGAGTAAGAGTTTATTTGAGATGATTTACAAAAAATAACTTTTGAATTGAATCATAATCTAAAATTAAAGTTGTTTTTTATAAATAATTTATAATAAAAATAAGTTGAGTTTAAATTAGAATTATTTGTGATAAAGATAAAAATAACTTTTTAAAAGAAATAATGTAAAATAATTATATTATAAAGGTCTTGTCATTTCACTATGAATACCAAGGCTTTTTTCACTTTGATTCTCAATATTTTTTTAGAACTTTCTTGTTTTAAAAAAAACCTATTCAAATTTATTTTTATTTTTGGTTTTTTGTTTTTTTTTTAATTTCATCGTTCAATATTTAATTTACTAGGTATTGAATTTTATAATTTATTTTAATTTGTTTTCTATGAGGTTATCACGATCTCATTACTTGAGTTGCGAGTTTTGCGGGTTAGCTACGTTGCATTGAGTTTATTTTTTTGATCTTTTTTTAATTGAGTATTTTTTTTTTAATTTTATTCTTTAATATTTGATTTATTAGGAATTGAACTTTATAAATTTATTTGCTTTCTATAGAATTTTCCCGGTCTTTTGACCCGGGTTTAGCAGGTTAAACTGGGTTGATTCGAGGTATTTTTGTCATTTTTATTTGATTTTTTTAACCTAATCCTTCAATATTGGGTTGATTGTGAATTGTGTTTTATAATTTTTTATTTTTATTTTTTTCTATCGAGTTATTACAGTTTTATGACTCATGTCACAAGTTAGGCAAATTGACTTAGGTTTTTTTGTTCTTTTTTTAGTTGATTTTTAAATTTTTTTATCAGTATTGGGTTAATTAAGAATTAGGTTTTATAATTTATTTTGGTTCGTGTTCTATAAGTTTATCTTGATCTTATTACTCGAGTCACAAGTTTGGTCAGTTGGCTCGGATGGTTTTTTGTGTCTTTTTTAATTGATTTTTTTTAATTTCATTCTTCAACATTAGATTGATTGGGAATTGAGCTTCACAATTTATTTTCACTTGCTTTTTATGAGGTTATCCTGATTTCATAATCTAGGTTCAGTAGGTTAAAGCGGGTTGACTTAACTTAATTTTTAGTTGAGTTTTATTTTTAATTTTATCTTTCAATATTATGTTGCTTGAGAATTGGATTTAATAATTTCTTTTTTCTTTTCTTTCTATAAGGTTATGAGGGTTTAATGCCCTAGGTAGAGGATTTGACAAGTTAACCCGAGTTAATATAATATATTGTCATTTCTATATATATTTTTTAAAATATTGCCTTGATTTTTTTAGTCAAACTATATTTTTATTAATTGTTTGGGTTGTCTTTGGATTTATCAAGTCGACTAAATCATTTTAAGTCAATTCTTATATAGTTTATTTTTTTTTCCTGCTAAAAAACACATTAACAACATATGAATATTTTTTTAAGTAAAAATAGATTGATATAATCTCAACATAGAGTGGAAAATGATCTAGAAAGAAATACTAAAACATAATGGTTCTTATTGTTTCTTTCATGGTGGGGCTAGACTTAGCTACACTGTGGATCGCTACAATGTAGTTAAGTTAACCCTTCTTTTTTTTAGTCCTTGAAAAACTATTTGAATTCCATAACTTTAACCTTTTTTTTCAATTTTATTCTTTTATATTATATTGATAATTTTGAACATAATAATGTTTTTCATTTTAGGTGCTATAACAATATTTTCTAAGGTCAAAAAATGTTCGACATGCATTAAATTGATGCTCAATTTTGCAAAATAGAATTTATTTTTATCAATTAAAACAATTAAAACAATAATGACTAAATTTAACATTGAAAAACAACCCCTTTTTCTTTTTCTTCTTTTACTATTCATAGGATGCAAACAATACATTTTAGTTCTAAAAGTTTTTATTTTTTCTCTTTTGGTTCCTTTGTTTTGAGGGTTTATGATTCAATCCTAAACTTTATTTTTTAAAAATATTTAAATCCTTAAAATTTGAGGGGAAATAAAAAGTTGTTGAAAATTAAAAAAAAAAAAGAGAATATAGTTAGGCAGCCACATTTCAGTAACCAAGAAAGTCAATCTTGGTATCAATATGTTCTTCATAAAAAGAGAAGTAAAATGAATGTTATGTGTTTCTCTTTGTACATATCGTGAAAAGTAAACCAAGGCAAGCCAAGTTAATTTTTATTAGTTTAGATTTTGATTTATTAGGATGATCATAGGTTTTTTTTTATGTTTGAAATGAGTTTTTTTTTTTTGGTTTTAGGATGTTTTGGAGTATTATATGTGTGTGTGTGAAGAATTATGATCATTGTTTGTTGAAAGGAAAACAAAGGCACCTTAGCCTTGGTTCCAAGCCCATGCTCACTTGGTTTTTTTTTTTTCTTAGGCCAGACATATCTAGCATTTTCTTAGATATCCTTTTATTCTTTCTTTTTAATTTTTAGATTTTTAACAAAAAATATTTTTAAAAATATTTATTAAATAGTATTTAAGCAATTATCTAGCTATGGCATTGTTTTTAAGAAGATTAGGCCTTTTATGATGATATTATCAATTTCTTTGTGAATGATTACTTGTTAACCTAATATGTAGAATTTTAAAATAATTTGGTCATTAATATTGAATTGAAATAAAATAAATAGCTTTATTTTTATTAGTTTTT
Source organism: Populus tomentosa (assembly GCA_018804465.1). Classification (NCBI taxonomy): domain Eukaryota; kingdom Viridiplantae; phylum Streptophyta; class Magnoliopsida; order Malpighiales; family Salicaceae; genus Populus; species Populus tomentosa. Next base: position 5,931,826 of record CM031973.1, on the reverse strand, counting down.
TAATTTATTTTTTTTTTAATTTTTTTCATAAAAGGTATGTAAAAAGTAATGGATTCATGATTTTTTATTGTATTTTTCAATTAAAACTTGATTTGTTGATCATAATACATTTTACCTAAAACAATAATTCTCATAAAAATACATGTTTTTTTTTGAAATAAAAAAGAAATGCATGAAAAATAAAATTAGGTTTTTGATTAAAAATATATATTTTTTATTTTTTAGTTTGACCCATTATAATTTTTTTGAATTTTTTTTTTTTATAATTGCTGTTGCATTTTATTCAATAAACTATGCACTAATTTCAAAACAAAAAAACATTACATGAATTAATAAAAACAAAATTTTGATAAAAAAATATTTGATCCTCTATATTTTATTCATTGCATTACATGTCAATATCTATTTTTATTATCATATATATATATATATATATATATATATATATATATTTAAAAAAATTTCCTAGCAATATTAAGGAATTGTATAAGAGATAAATCAAATTATGAACAACATTAGTTAAAATAATGAAAGAGAAGACTAGGAATGTTATAAACACCATGATTTAAAAGATGAATACAAATTTATACGGGATCACATTGTATTTTATTTTATATTAAAAAAAATTGACTATCTAATTATGTACAATAATTTAAGGTGAATTTGATAGACATCACCTCGATGTGGATGGGTTGATATTTTAAGGATAATTACCATATTCATGCAGTGACAAAACTAGAGGGCTAGGACCTTGCAAGGTTTATGTGTGTGTGTAACCTAGCTTAAAAATATATGTTATTAAAAAAATAATTGTTAAATAAAAAAATAAAAAAACTAGTGACACGATCAAAAGATTAATATTTTATCCCAAGTGCAGGATTGTCGAAGTAATAAATAACCCAGCAAGACCGGGATCGAAACACAGGGAGGTGAACTATATAAAATTATAAACTATAAATATAAGGGAGTTGAAGATAACTTTTGAGATGTGATGTTGATATGAGTATTAATCAATGATAAAAGCAATTGTCAATGTTAGATCCACTAATAGTATTAGAAATAAGTATAATATAAACTCTTTTTATTAATCAATTAGAAACCATATACAAGGCAGATTCCAATTAGATGATTTATCCTTAATAGTTCATTATAAATTTTTAACATGATTATATTAATAATCTTATTTTAGTCACATCATACTTTTAAATATTATCAGGAATTCCTGATGTTAACAACAAATCAAGTTCCTTTCATAGCACAGGTGTCGGTTATACTATACAGTAGGCCATGAAAGTGCCAAGTATTTGTTGTACCAAGGGTAAGGTATTAAGAATTAGTATGATAAAAAGATAAAACATGTTAATAACAAACTTTCTTGGATATAAACAATGAAGTCCATATTGAGTTTATATTATACCTATTTTAACACTATTAGTAAAACCTTTTCACATTGATATAATAAACTTTGGTAAACATTGTGAAGAAGAGAAACATAAATAAACTAGATAAGAACATAGTTATGATAAAAAGTATAAACAAGAGATTAATAAAAGCAAAACTTAAACATTACAAAAATACAAAGAAAGAAAGTAAGAATATGATATTGATATGAAAACCAAGATATCTAAATGTATGGCAAATGTCTCCTTTTATAGGCTAAAATTCAGAACTATTGATTTGATGACTAATTATTGAGTGGGTAGCCACCTTTTAACTTGGCAACAACCATTATCTTTTTTTTTGAACAAAATATCATTGCTAACATCAGAATTTGAACAGATAGTCTTCATGAAAGTTTAGAAAATTTGCCTCAGCTTTCCAACAAAACAAGAATGAGCTCATTTGGATTTCTAGAACTCGATATATGGGCTGAACACTGAACAGTGTCTGGGCTGCAGGACAGATTCTGACTTCTCTTTTGTTGCTATAATTTGAACATGCAAATGGTCGTTTTGAATCTTGGACTCTCATGAAAGTTTAAGGCCTATATGTTAGCTTTCTATCCATATAAACCAGATCTAAATCCATGTTATACAGCTCTTGTTATGATCCAATAACCGAATGATGTTCCAGTTTGAATTGAACCATCATCTCTTCTTTAAGTTTAGCCCTCTCTTTGTCTTTTCACTTTCAATAGTTAAACACATCAATCAATCATTTAAATTATGAGATATGCATGCATTCAAAATAAGCATTTACCATAAATTAAAGATATCTTATGTTATCATACTTGTTATTATAAAACATGCTTAAGTTAGGGAATTTAATGATACTTTAAGTGCAATATGATGATATAAAACCTTGATAAAAATGCACTTTTAAATACTAATCACCTAGCTACCCAACTCTCTCTCTTTATATGCCCTATACAAAAAAATCTTTGTCTCTCCCTCTTTTCTATCATAACAAGAAAACCCAAATTCAAGATTTTTTTTTCTTGTTTTAAATGTCTTTTCTTGCTTTTGTGTTCTATTATTAACATTCTTTTCTGTTTTTACATTTGGGTGGGTTGCCATCAATTTTAAAGTTTGATTGAGTTTTTGTGAATTTGAGTGGAATTAAGGATGCCAATTTTATCAATATATGATCTTGATCTTTATTGTTGTTTTTAATTTTGGATCTTGAATTCTCTTAATTAAAGTTTGCCTATTTCATCTGATTTGATTTTAGGTTGAACCATGAACAAGACAAGAATAATTGACTTTTTTAAAGAAAACAATATATTGATGACTCACTACCTAATGAACCAACTCCATTGTGTAATGTTGAATTAGTGATTGAGCAGCCCTAACCTATTTCAGTTTGTGAAGAACTTGCATTCATTATTTAGCAGTCTCCTAAAAAAAATTGTAAGAACTTAACAAAAATATATTGACATTGCTCATTTAGTTCAAGATCTAGGTAATCGATCTTAAATTTGGGAATACCTAGTTAATCAACAAGATGAAACTCAAAGGGCATATATTAATTTAGGGTCATATCAACCTTTGATGTCTGAAAATCTGTTGACTGGTAAAAAACACCCTTGGCAAAAATCTTATTCGTTCAAAAGTTTTTCCTGTCATGAATATTTGAATAAAAATGTTGCATTTTATTTTTCGTGTTATTTATTTGCAAGTAAACCAACATGAAAGCCAAGATAAAAACACATTTATTGTTAAAGAATTTAGTTGTTGAAAGAAAGTTAATGATGAGGAACGATGTGCTTTTTTTTTTTTTTACTCATATGGAAAAATGTTCAAATTCATATCATAAATTTATTATCGAATGCTTGAAAAATTTTAAAAATCAATCATGTTATATTAAGAAAGTAGTTGAGAGGTAAACTTCTTAAGAAATTATAAATAATTAATTGTGTATTAACGCCTCAATAGATATTGTTTATTGACTCATATTTCAAACATGTACATTTAAAGGCCATGATGAACAACCATAAAAAAATAATAAATTAGGGTAGTTTTCTTGAAATAATAGAACTCTTAACCATCATACAGTGAACAAATAGGTGTTTTTATTTTAAATAATGATCCAAAAAATACTAAATACACATCACATTAAATTCAAAAGGAAAATTTTCTTGTCTTCACTAGAAATGTTCAGTTTTCAATTCATCATGAGATTGATGATGCAAAATTTTGTTTGATTATTCATGAAGCTTAAGATGACTCGAGAAAAGAGTAAATGACCTTTATTATTAGGTTTGTTGATAAAAAAAGATTTATATAAGAAGGTTTTTTTTTTTTTTAGATATAGTGCATGTTAATGATATAACCACTTTAACTCTTGAGGAAGATATTTCCTCTATTTTATCTCATTATAATCTTGATATTCAAAATATTAGAGGTCAAGGGTATGACGATACTAGTAATGTGCGTGGAGAGTGGAATGACTTGCAAGTTTTATTCATCAAAGGCTGCCCTTATGCATATTATATACATTGTTTAGCCCATCAATTACAATTGGCTCTAATTGTTGCAGTTAGAGAAATATCTGATGTTCACACTTTCTTTCAGAATTTGATTTCTATTTTATGAAAGAACAACGAACACAATTAAAATAAATAGGTAAGAAACTTTCTTTATTATTTTATTATTATTTACTTTATTTTGAAAATTTACCAAAAAAAATAATGCTTTGTTTTAGCTAATATTTCTTATAAACTTTGTATGTTTACATTTGATAGATATGAAGACTAATAAAATTAAAGTGGTGGAACCATTATGAAAATAACTTTGATTCAATTTGATATTTCTCTTAACCTCTTATCTATAAAATTAAATTTTTTTTTACAAGCTAAAAAACTCTTTTAAAAAACACCTAAAAATAAAAACAGAAACTGCATTAAAACACTCTAGAGAAAACCTAAGGCTATAAAGTGTTTGAATAGTTTGCTTATTTCAAAATATTATCCCATAGTACCAGTAGTAGTAGTAGTAATAATAATAATAATAATAATAATAATAATAAAGGTTTTGTTCCTGTCGAAATAAAACCTAAGGCTATACTGTTTATTATGACATATAATTGATAAACCTACTCCAATAATTAACTCTGTTACAATACTATTAATAATTTTAAAACTCAGCTTGAGCTGATGATAAATTTAAGATTTAATTAATTTAGAGTTAGAATAAAGTTGGGTTAAAAAAAAATATTAAAAATATGGTGATTCAATTGACCTAACAACATCGGTCAAAAACTTAATTATAATCTATTAATTATTTATTTATTTTTAATTAAAATAATATTATTTTAATTTATAAAAAAATTAAAATAATCTAATAATTCAAATAAAATTCATAATCCGGACCGGATTTAAAAACTCTTGTGACACCTAATGCACGCACCGCCCTATTTACTTCGAAGCAAACTCCACCAATCCATCCATGAGTCCAACCATGCATGATCTGTCGTCAACAAGTGCTAGAATACAAACAGGTCACCATAAATGTGAGAGATGCTCGCCATAACATGTTGGAAAAAAAGTAGAGTTGATAGACATGAGATTAGAATACAATTATAGAAATAAATTCATACGGAATCATGAATAAAAAGACGATAAAAGTAGAGAATTAATAGCTTTAACCTCTTCTATTGTATATTATTTTTGTTGTTTATTTATTTATTTCATGTAGAATTGATAGCTCTAACCTCCGTTTTCTTTTGCAACCTATATTTATAATTCCCACATGGATTTATTTAGAATCATATTTAGATTAATTTTTAAAGTGTTTTTTTATATTGAAATATATTAAAATAATATATATTTTTAAAAAATTATTTTTAAAATCAATATATCAAAACAATTTAAAATATATAAAAACTTAATTTTTAACATAAAAAAAATTAAATTTTTTTAAAAAACACAAGTTGGCTTGTATTTCCAACCGCTTGAAATTAAAAGTTAAGTTTGAGTTTAATTCTAAAGATTTATGACTTAATCTTTTGTTTTGTTTCCAACCATTAGTTTTGCCTATGTGTTTTTAATTACATTGTATTTTTTTTAGGTTGCCAACCCTCAGTATCCGGGTTGCCTCGACTAATTTGATGGTTATCCTGGATCGCATGCCTGACAGTAACAGGTAAAGCAACCAATGGATATTACTGCATATACGGGGACTCGAAACCAAGACCTTGCTTAAACAGAACAAGCTGTTTACCATTTAAATCATCTCTCATTGGTTAATTACATTGTATTAACCAGCTTGGATGAATTAACATTAATTACTAAGTTCTTTTTAAATAATAATAATAAAAAATAAAATAGATTGCCAAAAATAGATTGCATTTAATTTTTTTTCCCTCTCTTTTGACTCGACATCGCAGCACTTGAAACTTCATCGTTGAGCCAAAAATTGAAGATCGAGATCCACTTTCAACTTTAAATTGTCCTATAGCATGTTAGTTAATCCAGGACTCGTGCAAAATCGTTAGTTAATCTAAATTTAAAATATAAAAAACAATATTTAAGCATTTATAGCATGTTTTTCTTTTTAGCAAATTAATCTAAATCTAGATTATTGAGCCATGTTATATTGCAGATGAATCTAATTTTCTTTTTAAATAAAAAATATTTAAATATTGTGTTTTAAAAAAAATATTTAAGTATTAGTAACGTGTTCGTAGCAGCAATTTTTTTAAATCATGAACACAAAATCTAATATATAAAATAAATTAAAAATTATATATATCAATAAATATAAAAAGAGATTTAACACTAACTAAATACTAAGTTATGAAATTAAAAAACAAACATAGACATATATTTGATCCCGTGCCATTAGGGAGCCCTTTAAATTTTTTTCTCTTAATTATATTGCACTGATATTTTTTTATAAGAAGAGTAATAAAATAAAATTTATTGAAACAAAATAATTTATAATTTGCTAGATTTTTTTTAATATCTTTTATTTCAGAAAATAATCTGACATTTTATTCATGTCATTTATTTAATTTATAAAAACCAAAAGCATTCAAGAAACATAAAAAAAACTTTGGAAGATTTAAAATAAGTACCCTTCCAACTAAAATCCATTTGTCTTATTAATGTGCTCAATTGTTTTTGGAAATATCTTATTAGAATATTTGTTTTTTTAGATAAAATTCTATTCAAATTTCAAAAGCAAAAGTCTTAATTCTAAAAAATTAAAATTCTATTAATTTTAGTGCAAGTATATTAAAAAACATAATAATAATAGAATACTTATGTTATCATGAAAAACTCTTTGACAATGTCATTAAACAAAAACTAACGGTTCAGCCTTAGACTACAAATGAAATTATATGAAAATTGATTAATTATGATCCGATTACCTCAAGATGTTAAAAAACAACCATGATGACCAGTAAAATCATGATTTGACTTAATAAAATTTCAAGAAATTTTTTTTTTATATAAATATTGAAACGATGCCATATTGAACCAATCTATATTTAATAACTTATTTTTTAAAATATTATTTATTTATTTATTTTAATAAAAAAATAAACGCTTGTAGTAAAGTAACCAAATAAAATAAAAAAATGATTATGATGGGTTGTACAAAAAGAATGATTGCTAATATCAAAAAATATTTATATAATTTTATTTGAAAAAAAAGTAAAAAAATGAATGGTATTGAATAAAATAATATCTAAATACATTTTTAATTAGCTTAAAAATTTAATAAAATAATGTAACTAAAATAATTTTAATTAAATTATTTTTAAAGGATTCTATCTAAATTTTTAGAAAAAAATTAAAAAAACAGACTACACACATGGGTTTACTAGCCTAGGCACAAGTGTCTAGGAATTTTTTTTTAATTTCTTTTTGAAATTAGATTATTGATGTATCATCTGCCCAATTTGTTTTAAAGACTAAGCTCACATGCTTGGATTTTTTTTTTATTTCTTTTTTAAATTGGGAAAATAATTTGTTGTTTGTTTATTTTTTTTAAAGAAAAAGCAATCATTACATCATCTTTCTGTCCATATTTTGATTACTAAAGAGGTTGCTGAAAAATCATGGTGGTGTTTTTTTGACCTTAAAATCCCTTTTTAAATTTATTTTTATTTAAAAACATCTAATAAACACTATTAGAATCTAATAATATAATTCATAAAAAAACCCTTAAAATTGTCCAAAAATATAAAATTAAATTTTTTAAAAAAATTCTTTCCTAACATCAATATACTTTTCTAATAAGAGAAAGGCTTAAAAAATATATCAATGAAACTCTCCTTATTAAGTGAAAGTCATTGACATTTAAATTAATTTTTTTTTATTGTTGTAAAAATGTCAATAAACAGCTTTTTATTCATAGCCATTTTCTATTAATTCTCTCTCCTTTTATAATTGAGAGATTGAAAAGTCAACTCAACAAGGTTTGGAACTAGAAAATTAAATGTTCAAATTAAAAGAATAAAAAATAAAAATGTAGAAATTCTTTAAAAGAATCAACTTAAACAATAATTTTTTTTTTAAAAAACTTGCATTGTTTTCTCTTGTCAACTTTGATATATGATTTTTTTTTTACAAGCAACAAAATTTATTTTTTTGAAAAGAGGATTCCAAATGTAAAAAGCAACCAAAATATTGGTGGAAAATCGATGCTGTAATTACTAATATTAATACGTGTCTAAAAGGTTGCATGCTTGATTTTGTTTTTTTCCAAAGAAAAAATGAAAAAGCATCTTTGATAGAATTTCCCAATTATAAGTAATTTAATTGGTTATATATTTATTCAAGAAATTAAACTGTCACAAGTTAAAAATAAAGCGGCGCAAATACGAGTTTGGGGAAAACCAGGAGATAAAAAAAAAATAAAATCAACAAATCAGCTTACGCGTCAACTATTATTAAATTTCTTTTAATTTAATGATTTAAAGAGGCAAGGTATATATATTCAGAAAAATATGTAATAAATTTATCAGAATAATTAATAGCCCTATATACTCCAACGGTGGCATTCATGTCGCCATTAATGAGCTCACTTACAGTTGTCGTTTCAGCCTTGCAATATTATGACACGGAGATGCAGTTTGCATCATCATTGTGTTTGTTGCCTTTGATATCAACGATGCCTGTTCTCTTCCATTATGCTTGGAATTGCCTCCCATCTTATCAATAATAATAATAATAAAATTCTAGATTTTTCATTTAAATTCCACTCAAAATAATTCAGTTTCATTCTATTAGTTTTGTTGGTGTATAATGTTTTTTCTTTAAAATTTTTATATATAATTTTTAATTTTATCTTATAACACTTGATTTATTAGAAATTAAACTTTGTAATTTATTTTGATTTGTTTTATTTATGGTTATCTTATCTTATGATTCATATCACGAGTTTAAAAAATTAATTTAGTTAATTTTATTTTTTTACGGTGTCCTTTTTTACATAGAATTTTTTCAAGTTCATCATTCAACAATGATTTATTATAAATTGAGTTTTATAATTTGTTTTGACTTGTTTTATTTAAGGTTCTTATGGTTTCATGATTCGGGTTGTAGTTTTGAAATGTTAATCCAGGTCAATCAAATATATTGTTGTCTCAATAATTAAAAAAAATATTGCTTTGATTTTTGAGTCAAACTATATTTTTACTAGTTGTTCAAATTGTCTTTGAACATATCAAGGCGATTAGATCACATTAAGTTAACTTTTATACGGTTTAAATTTTTTTATTTCTGCAAAAAAAACATTAGCTAAGCCTGGATACTTCTTTTAAAATTAAAAAAAATTGATTTGACTTGCGGAATAACATGAGCCAATGATCTAGTTGTTATTAAATATAAATATTTAAATTTTAAAATTATATTTAGATAGTTAATATTGTGTTTGAAATTTGAATTACATAATCTCAAGTTAATTTATTTTTTGATTTGAATTGGAATTATATATATTTAATTAATATTTTCAATTATATATGTAAATAATACATTTCTAAAATGACACTTGAAAATACTTCAAAAATAAAATATATCATTCTAATTAAAAAAATAAAATACCAACCAAAACGAAATTTACATCCTTATATATGCTATACAACTCAAAACGCACATGAGAAGTTCTGTTCAATTATTTATTTATTTTGAATCTAAATCTTGGCATATTATTAAGAGAAATTAATAAATATATAAAGATATATTTTTAAAATTACTTGAAAAAAAAGTTAATATCAATTGACGTCTGCATGAAAATATTCACTGTCTAAAAATAATCTTGACAACTCACTGACTCACTCACTAAATGGATATTGATTAAAATGGTAAAATAATGAATTATAGATGCCATTTCTTGGTGAATTTACTTCTTTATTTATACAAGTGTTGTGTCTGTATGGTCTGAAACGTAAGTTAAGTGTGTGTGTGTGTGTGTGTCTATATATATATATATATATATATATATATATATATAGAGGGTGTAAACACACAGAACAAGGCCAACCAGAGGCAGCCACATAGAGGATTGAAACAAGAGCTTCTAGTTCTGCTGCTGCTGCTGCTGAGGCTTTTGTCTGCCTTCAATGGCTTCTGTTTGCGCACTACGGAGCCAGCTCTTTCTCTTCCTCCTTCTATGGCTTTATACTCTCTCTTCTTCTCAAGGTTCGTTTTGCTTCCAGCTCTAGCCGCTCATATTACCTACCTCCATGATCACTATATATTTGCATGCATCTTTAGTTTAGTTTAAATTTACTGTCCCTTGACCTCTTTAATTCTTTTAATTCTCTTAATTTCCATCTCGATCTCTCCCCTCGGATCAAATACATGTTTCTGTTTCTGTTTCTGCTTGCATATATATATATATATATATATATATATATATATATATATATATATATATGTTCTACTTTATTTTTGTTGGTCAAGAAGAGATCATCTGTCTTCTCTAGTTAATATTAATATACATATGAAAACGAGCTCCATTATTCTTTGTGTCTTTGCACCATGCATCTTGGCTTTAGAGAAGGTTTCAATATTTTGTTTTCTTTAAACTTAGCATACATCGCGCGTGGATGGATGCATATTTGAGTCCCAGTATTTTTTTTTACTCATACACAAGTAGTCAGAATATAAATCCTGTGAGTTTAAGAAACAGAGAATGTAAATGATTTTTATCTTTGTTTCAAAACATGCGCAAAACAATGGTGATTCATTGCATAAATGTCTTCTTCTTCCTCGCTTCATTTTTTACAGCATAATTAGACGGGTTGATGGGGTAGCTGGCTGTGATTAGCGAGTATATTTATTTTTGTCATAAATGTTACCCTCTAAAATATAGCTGTGGGAAGAGTGGTAGTATATATGGCTATCTATGCATCTATATAATACCACAGAAATTATTGAAGGCCTTTTTCCAAAATAAATAATATTGACATCAAAATTATGTTGCAATGCAGCTGCGCACCATCAGCACTACTCTGAATTTAGATACCCATTTATCAAGAAAGCAAGCTCATTCTCATCATCCTTGTCATCAAGGGGCGGAGGAGATCATACATATGACTATATAGTTGTGGGAGGTGGCACAGCTGGGTGTCCTTTAGCCGCCACACTCTCTCAGAAATTCAATGTTTTATTGCTTGAAAGAGGTGGAATGCCTTTTGGCAATGCAAATATCTCCTTATTAGAGAACTTCCATATTACCCTTACTGATACTTCATCAACTTCTGCTTCCCAATACTTCATTTCTACTGATGGAGTCCTCAATTCTAGGGCTAGAGTTTTGGGTGGTGGTACTTGCATCAATGCTGGGTTCTACACTAGAGCAAGCACAAGGTATGGTTAATTTGGAGTTGCTTGCCTCTAGTTTTTTCCTCACATATAGTACGACTACTTTGTCGCTACTTTTTCTTCTTTTTTTTCTTTCAACGAATATTCATTCAATGCACCTGCCTAGATCCCACGTGAAGTTAGTTGTAGTTTTGAGGTAGGGAGTGATGAGTTAAAGAATTTGGTAAAATAAAAAGAGATTTTGAAGAGAAAGAAAGACAATAGTTATAATTAAAGTTGCCATATCTTTAGGAAAAATAAGTGTGGTCATTGTTAAGAAACATCAATCTGCAAATAATTAATGTGTTGGAATTTTCTTTCTTCTTGAAAAAGAAGAGTTTTCAAAGATCTGAGTAGCTGACAAAGCCATTAAGGAAATCCTGTCCAGAAATAAAATCAGAACATATATCCATCGGGATAATGACTATGTTAAGGAGGATGTAAGATGTTTTTCTGCTTGGATCATGTTGATGCCACAAAATCAAGCTTAGTCACTATATATATGACAAGACAAAGTGTGCTGTGAGATTAACATATGTGTCAAGGTCCCACGACTGAACTCTGATCTGGGATCATATACAAAGTCACCCGATTTGAAGGTCACCATTGCACGGCTGGGAAGTCATTTGTTAGGGTTTAGAGAGGTAATGGTACTCATGACATTGCCGTGGTTCGCACTTCGCACCTTACATTATATTTATTTGTGGTCTAATTCAGTTGTCTTTGTGGTCCTTTTCTATGCTTTAATTAATGGGAGCAATTGGGTGGAGAGTTTGCAAGAAATCAACTGTGATATTTATTTCGAGCCATCAAGAAAATTGAGTCCATTAAATTGAATGCACCAAATTAACAAGACTGTTTACAGCTCGCTTTTGATACCATGCACGAGTCCACCGCAACTCTTTCTGTCTCTCGTAATTACGCCACCTAATTCAGCTTCTGAGGCCCTTAAGGTGTCTTGTTGTTAACTTAGAATATATTTGTCTCTCTTATTAAGCACTGCAAATGAAAGAGGTCAAGGAAAGTGAAGGATTAACTATAATCAAGCATTCACCCTTGTTTTTGGCATGCAGACCCCCCTTCTTTTTACAGTTCATAATCATTGATTGGATAGTAAGAGTTTAGCATTCGTAGCTGAAGGAGCAAGGGAGTTGTATGAATAATATTAATCACTTCACCTGAAATCCACAACTTCTTGTGTTGAGAGCTGAGACCACTTACTAAATTCACTGTAACGAAACCCTTGGAAATGTTGAAGAAATTGTTTCTTGCAGGTTTATAAACAAAGTTGGTTGGGATTTGAAGTTGGTGAACAAGTCATACTCCTGGGTTGAGAAGCAGATTGTTCACAGGCCTAACGTTGCACCGTGGCAGGTTGTTGTAAGGGACAGTCTTTTGGATCTTGGAGTTGCACCTTTCAATGGATTCACTTATGATCACATTTATGGAACCAAGTTTGGTGGTACCATTTTTGACCGATTCGGCCGTCGGCACACGGCTGCCGAACTACTTGCTTCCGCTGATCCTCATAAGCTCACTGTGTTGGTGCACGCCACAGTCCAAAAGGTGTTATTTGACACATCAGGTATGTTAAACTGCTCAAGTACTTCGCAATATTGTTAATGAAAGAGTTTATAACTTAGGAGATCATAATGTTCAACCCAGGAAAGCGACCAAAAGCAGCTGGAGTCCTATTCAAAGATGAAAATGGAAACCAGCACCAAGCATTTCTATCAAACAGCCGGAGTGAAGTAATATTGTCATGTGGAGCCATTGGCACCCCTCAGATGCTATTGCTCAGTGGTGTTGGCCCAAAAGCTGAACTTGAGGAGATGAAGATTTCAGTGGTCCTCAACAATAAGTTTGTCGGGCAAGGCATGGCTGATAACCCCCTGAACACAGTTTTCGTTCCTTCTAAAAAACCAGTGAAGCAGTCCCTCATTCAAACTGTAGGGATTACCAAGATGGGTGTGTACATTGAAGCTAGCAGTGGATTTGGGCAGTCCAAGGACAGCATACAGTGTCACCATGGAATGTTATCTGCAGAGGTAAGAAACATTTCAATTTAAAGGAACTATATTGGCACGTTAACATTTCCTTTATGACACAATGCAACTCCTTTAAACAATGATTTTGATTAAGTGATAGCGAAGTAAGAATATAAAGTTCATTTTTTCTCATAACCAGATAGGGCAACTATCAACCATACCTCCAAAGCAAAGAACACCTGAGGCCATCCAAGCGTACATTAGACGAAAGGAGGACATACCACATGAGGCATTCAGAGGAGGCTTTATCCTTGAAAAGATTTCCAACCCCATTTCCACTGGCAAGCTCAAATTGAACAACACAAATGTTGAAGATAACCCTTCTGTTACCTTCAACTACTTTAAACATCCACATGATTTACAACGTTGTGTTGATGGTATTCGCATGGCTACAAAGATGGTGCAATCAGAACACTTCACAAACTTTACGCAATGTGACAAGCAGACCACAGACAAGATTCTTAACATGAGTGTCCTTGCCAATGTTAACCTTATACCTAAGCATACCAATGACACCAAGTCCCTAGAGCAGTTCTGCAAAGACACCGTACTCTCAATTTGGCACTATCATGGTGGGTGTCATGTTGGCAAGGTGGTGGACCGTGAGCACAAAGTTCTTGGTGTGCACAGGCTTCGCATTGTAGATGGATCAGTATTTGATGAATCTCCTGGGACTAATCCTCAAGCCACCATCCTGATGATGGGCAGGTAGGAATATCTTAAAAACCCTGCTTAAAATGAGATACTGCTTCTAAGTAGTGCTCTTTCCTTCTCAAGAACACATCAGGTTAATTAAATAACTGCTTTTATATCATAAAAAATGGTTTCTTAATTGTGATATGCAGGTATATGGGACTGAAAATCTTGAGAGACAGACTAGGAAAAGCAGCTGGTGTTTAGTGGCTGATCAGCCAGGAGCATGAGAGGAGCAATATTAGTTTGAGCAGTGCAAATTGTAATGCAGCTATATATATTTATTCTTAGCAAGCAGTTTGTCATGCGTTGAAATGGCTTGCTTTTCGAAAATCTTAACATTTCCATTATATTTGTGTCCTTAATATATTGTAGTGACTGTGCGCCTTTTGGTTGTGAATAAAGAAGCCGATGAATTGAGATAATTATCTTTGATGATTTTATTCAGTATACTTGTTATTGTTTAAATACATGTTTTACGTTTTGCATGAGCTGCAGATTATAAGGTTTGTTACATCAGCTAAGAATAAAGAATAAGAAACTCTTTTGAATTATTGTTGCCTGTTTACACGTTGAACTAGTCAACTTGTATTAAGTGGATTGTGTATATCCTTTACACGCCCCCGCAAGATGATGCTCCCATTGGAGATACCAATCTTGGACAGTAGAAAGGAGAGACATTGTTTGGACAAAGGCTTTGTTAAAGTATCAACTAGTTGATCAACAGTAGCAACACGGGAGACACATAGAGAACCGTGAGCCACTTTGTCATGAACAAAGTGAAAATTAATAGCAGTATGCTTTATGCGAGAGTGAAACACTGGGTTGACACAAACATAATTAGTACCAATGTTATCATAATATATAACCGGTGTGCATGGGAGAGGAAATTGGAGTTTTGTCAGGGGAGATTGAATCCATGCAAGTTCTGCAGCTATGGTAGCAATGGCCCTATACTCCACTTTTGTGGAAGACCGTGCAACAAACCTCTGTTTCCTGGAACTCTATGAGATAGGATTGCCACCAAGAAAGATCACATAAGCAGTGGTTGAAGTTCGATCATCTAGATTTCCAGCCCAATCAGTATCAGAAAACGCATATAAGGAAGGATTTCGATGCCTGCGAAGATGTAGACCGTGAAAGATAGTGCCTTTAAGATATTGCACCAGACGTTTAGTGGCAATCCAATGGGATTTAGTGGGGTAATGCATGAATTGAGATAGCTTGTTGATAGCGAAAGATATATCTGGGCGAGTAAGATTTAAGTATTGCAATGCCCTAATGACACTCCTATATTCGGTGGCATTTGCAGGAGGTGAACCATCTTTAAAAACAAGAGAGCCAATGGTAATGAGAGGAGTGCTAACCTCTTTAGCACCTTCCATGCGTGTGCGAACCAAGAGATCATGAATATATTTATGGTATGAGAGAAACAGACTTAAAGGGGTGGGAAGCACTTCAATAACAAGGAAGTAATGTAGTGAGCCGAGATCCTTGACTGAGAATTTTGTTGATATAGCTGCGATGAAGCTATCGATGGAAGAAGGATCATTGCCAGTGACAACTAAATCATCAACGTATACCAGAAAATAGATGAGCTGTGCATTATGATTATATATAAACAGAGAAGGATCAAAAACTATATTTGTAAAACCATAAGATAGCAAGAAAGAGCGAAGCTCATGATACTTAGCCCTAGGGGCTTGTCTAAGACCATAAAGGGCTTTATGAAGCTGGCACACATGAGTGGGAAACTGGGAATCAGTAAACCCTGGAGGTTGAGACATAAACACTGCTTCAGATAGTGTACCATGAAGAAATGCATTATTGATATCCAGTTGACGAAGTGGCCAGCCATTGGTAATAACAAGGCTAAGAACAATTCAGATAGTTGTGGGCTTGATGACAGGATTGAAAGTTTCTTTATAGTCAATGCCCGGTCGCTGGTGAAAACATTTCGCAACTAAACATGCTTTATAACTATAAACCGTGCCATCTAAGTTACGTTTGATTCTGAAAACCCACTTACAACCAACCAAGTTTGTAGATGAAGAGGAAGGGACAAGATCCCACGTGCCATTACATAGTAAGACATTCAATTCATCCGACATGGCAGGTTGCCATTTTAGGTCATGAAGAGCCTGTAAAGCACATGATGGTTCTTCTATGTCAGGGAGGTTATGTTTGGTGGTGGCATTAAGTTGATGGTTTGGTCTAACAATGCCATTTTGGGAATGAGTAATCATGGGGTGTGTTCGGTTGAGGTGTGAAGATGAGGTATTAATGGGAATGGATGTGTTTGTAGGTTATGGAGATGGGAGGATGTGAGGAGGAACCATTGTGGCAGTAGCTTTAGTGCCCGAAGAAGATGATATCGTTGGAGATCGTAGAGCTATGCATAAGACTGTGGTTGGCAATCCTGATGGTTGGTGCTGCATGGGGCCAGTGATGAGTGAAACATGGATGGGAGATAAGTCATTTGATGGAGGAGGAGAATTAGGAATGGAAGGGGGGTGCTGGGCGGATGAGAGGGATGGAAAAACAATTTCATCAAAGACCACATGATGGGATAGAAAGATACAATTTTTTGATGGATCAAAACATTTGTATGCACTTTGGGTGAGGGAATAGCCTAGGAAAATACAGGGACGGTAATGAGGTTCAAGCTTGTGATTGTTGTATGGATGTAACCAAGGAAAACATAGACAACAAAAAATACAAAGTTTGGAATGGTTTTGAATTTCACCAAAAAGAGCATGAAAAGGAGAGCGATTATTTAAAATAGATGTGGGAAGATGATTTATAAGGTAGGTGGCTGTTTGGAACGCATGAGACCAAAATTTAAGAGGAAGATTCGACTGATGAAGAAGAGTTAGACTGGTCTCAACGATATGACGACGATGACGTTCGGTATGCCATTATGTTGAGGTGTATGAAGTGGTGTCATAAGATGAGAGATGCCAAATTTTGCTAAAAAAGGTTTGAGTTTTTGAAACTCACCCCCACCGTTTGAATAAATGGAAATGATTTTGGTTTTGAAGTAGTTTTCTACAAGATTTTTAAATGTTGGAAAAATAGTAAAGACTTTAGATTTGTATTTAATGGGATAAAGCCAAATGTATTTAGTGAAATGATCCACAAATATAATAAAATATTTGTTTTGATCAATGAATTCAACAGAGGCAGGACCCCAAACATCATTGTAAATGATTTCAAGAGGACCATGACTTGTAAGAGACGACAGTGTAAATGGAAGCTTGTGACATTTATTGCATTGGCAAGATGAACACAATGTTGAACACATATTTTTAGATGAGATAAGTAAAGAAAATTTCTTGAGAAAAGATTGAAGTGTGCGAGAAGAGGGATGACCGAGCCATTTATGCCACTCATTCACTGATGTTTTAACACCAACCATAGCAAACGGTTGCACATGCACAGTTAGAGGCCATTCATAAATATCATTCTTATTCAAGCCTTAAAGAAGAGTCTGCCTCATATGAAGGTCCTTCATAGAAAAATAAAAGGGAAAGAATTCAATGGAAGTTAGATGTTGTTTGCAAAATTGAGACACCGACACCAGATTTTTTTGAATTGAAGAAACATAGAGAACATTAGAGATAGTGAAAGGAGAAAGTGTAGTGGAACCAGAATGAGAGATATGCAAACCTGTACTATCACTAATGAGAATAGAATCAGGACCATTATAGGGTGAGTGAAGGGAAAGGTTGTGAAGATCAGAGGTGACATAATTTGTGGCAGCAGAATCCAGGTGCCAAGGTTATCCAGGGGCAGTGTTTGTGGTGGTGCAGTGAGTAGCAGGTGAAGGACCAAGGAGACCCTTTGCTCGTGGACTTTGCTTTGCACTATGACCTTGTTGGTCACAGAATTGACAAACACCTCTGTAGCCACGTCGTTGATAGTTGTTACGATGGGATTGCCAGGGAGAAGCCTGTTGAGGAGAAGAAAACGGACGAGAAGTTGACCATGAGGACTGAGGATGAAAGGGATGTGGTAATATAGCTTTGCGATTGGATGACCAAGTGGACTGATGGCTACGACGCGAATTATATCACTGAGTAGTATTGGTAGACAAAATTGATGAAGTTGACAGTAAATCCTCTCTTTTTAGATATGCCTCGTAATCAATTAATTTACCATGAAGTTCTTCATAAGAGATGGGGTGTTCCCGAGCACGAATACCTGCTGTGAGTTCTTTGAAGTCACGACCAATACCATTAAGAATAGCAATGGTGATATCATTATAAAAAACAGGAGTATCAATGAGTGCCAATTCATTAGCAATGGTTTTAATATAACAAAGATATTCATTTAGAGAGCAGGAATCACGAGGACGAGCAAGATGTTCCTGAAGACTCATGAAACATGACCGAGAACAGCTGGCATAGAGACGAGTAGACTTGTCCCATGCCTTTTTTGAGGATGTAGTGGATGCAATAAGAGGAGCAATGGAGTCAGAGACTGAAATACGGATGGCATGTAGCAATAGTTGATCTTGGCGCATCCATGAAGAGAAGGTGGCAGAGGTGCGATCTGGGCAAGGATGGGTTCCATCAATGAAGCCTTGCAGATCATATCCGAAAAGAAGAGAATTAAATTAAGCACGCTAGGAAGGATAATTTAAATGAGTAAGTTTGAGAGGAAGTTGACCATTGATAAGAGCAACAAGAGGAATGAGAGGATCAATGGATGAGGTGGTAATCGTAGGGGTTGCTGGTGTGGAATTGTTATGATCAGCCATGAAGAAAATAGAAAAATGAAGAGAAGAGAAGAGAAGAAGATAGAATTAATCTCGTTAGAGCAAGAGCTCTGATACCATAAAGAAGCAGATGAATTGAGATAATTTTCTTTGATGATTTTATTCAGTATACTTGTTAATGTTTAAATACATGTTTTATGTTTTGCATGAGCTGTACATTAGAAGGTTTGTTACATCAACTAAGGATAAAGAATAAAAAACTCATTTGAATTATTGTTGCTGGTTTACAAGCTGAACTAGTCAACTTGTATTGAGTGGATTGTGTATATCCTTTACAGTGAACATCTTAAATCTAATCTTTCAGGTTTTTTTGGCTGAAAAGAAAAATGAAATGGAATCAAAACCTCCCTTCAGCTTCTCACATTAACATCAGTGTCTTTATATATATACCAAAGGAAAGAGGAGATTATTGCACCAAGTTCCTCACTTATTGTAAGTTCAGAATATATATATATATATATATATATATATATATATATATATATATATATATATATTCTGAACTTACAATAAGTGAGGAACTTGGTGCAATAATCTCCTCCCTTCCTTCGGAATGGCCCGTCAATGCAACAATCTGGGCAAGAAGACATTCAGTACTGTCAATAAAATGGTTGGCCATTGTGTGGATGCATGAAGAGCTACGTGGAAAGAAATTATGAACATGGAAAAGCAAATTCTACTTGGCTATCTCAAGAACATGTAGAAGGCAGCATGATCACTTGTTTATTTGAACCAGATCAACGATCGATACCTCGTTAATGCAGTTGGAAACACTTCAAAGTAGGTCTCAACGAATTATTACGCAGTGCTTTCTGCAAAAAGAGAGGCTAGCAATAGCATTCATGGGCCTCAGACTATGACAGGTTCCACTATAATGCCAGCATAAAAAAACAATTAACACAGCTCATCAGTGTTCCTAGGACAGCAAAGATTTCCACCTAACAAATTAGTTGCATGTTGGTGTGGCAAGAATCCCAAAATAACTAGCAATTAGAGGCGTCTGAAACAACCTCAGTCAACTATTACAATCTCAAAATTGTTGTCAAACTCAAAGACAAAGCTCACTTTCTCTCGCTTTCTTACATAATCTAAGACCATGGTAGTGGGTCAGGATTTATGGAGAGTTACGTTAAAAGATTATTATCCCAACCAAGAAATGCAATTTTTTAAAAATTAATATGGGTGTATGAGTTTGTTTATATATATTTTAATTAATTTTATAAATTCTGAAATTAACAATTATGTAAATTTTTAGTAATTCTAAAAAAATTTAAATATATTATAATTATTAAAAAACAAATTTAAAACCTGATTAATTAAATTAGATTAAAAAATATAATTTTATAATTATAAAATAAATAATCATGTAAACTTCAAATTCTAAAAAATCTTAAATTGTAATTATTAAAAAAACAAATTCAAAACTTTGATCAAGTTGTTTTAGCTTTTGTGGTTGAGATTATAGTTGGGTACAACCCATTTATATACCAAACTCAATCATAAAAAACTAATTTTTTTAATTTTTTATAACTTTTTTAATAAATTTTACATTCAAACCTCAAATTCTGCCTCAAATACAAACACACATAATAAATGCAAACTTTACATGGATGAGAAGGATGTCTTGTGAAGATGCATGCTCCTCGATCCATGGCAGTTGGAGCTACTTCTTTACTTCTTTAATTTCCACCGCAAATGAACTCATACGGATATTGTTTTTTTATTGAGTAATATTGATTTTAGATATTTTTTTAAAGTTATTTTTATATTTTTATATTAAAATAAATATAAATAAAAAAATTGAAGTAGCTTTATATACCGAAACCACACCTGCAAGCTGGACCCCCTCTGGCAGACCATTTTAGATACAATAAAGCTAGTGACATTGATGCGTGCTCCTTGGGTAATTTGTCCCTCGCATAAGCTCTTCCAAGAATCAAGTTCATTTTTCATGATTAATTAAAACAAAGTGAAAGGATACAGAACTTTCCTTAGGTTTAGACAATCACTAGTTATTTTGTATGTAGCCGGTTAATAATAATTTATTTTTAAAATATAAAATAATAATTTATTTTTTAAAAAAGACTTGAGTCTTGAAATCAAGTTAAATCCAATTATATATCTACATTTAGACTTGACAATCTTGC
Organism: Populus tomentosa; assembly: GCA_018804465.1. Lineage (NCBI taxonomy): Eukaryota > Viridiplantae > Streptophyta > Magnoliopsida > Malpighiales > Salicaceae > Populus > Populus tomentosa. The sequence goes on along the minus strand of CM031973.1, from coordinate 5,910,901 downwards.
GAGAGCCTTGGATCTAATAACCAAGCTAAACCCAAAATACTAAGACATCAATGGAAGTAGCATAACTTAATTGGAACATCAAGTTGTCTTATTTCCTTGATTTTGTTTATTAGGATAGTTTATAAATTATTTTTATTAATTAAAAAAATATAATTACTATAACATATTTTTTATTGCATTTCAAAAATATTTAAAAAAAATTAATTTTTTTTTGCGTTTAATTCTTTTTTATATTTTCAAATTATTTTATTGTATTAATATTAAAAATAAAATAAAATAATAAAAAATATTATTTTAATATATTTTTAAATAAAAAATACTTTTAAACAAAAACTATATCGGTAACAACCATAAAATAGAATTTCTATTGAAGGAATAAAAAATTCATAAACATAAAAAATAAATTATTTCAATGGAAAAATATGATTTCAATTTTTAGATCTAAAATATTAAACTAGATTTTTATGATGGTTTGTTGTTTATAAATTATTTATACTTCGTTTATAAATAATTTTTTGACCAACATTACTTGGGTCTGACAAACACATTTAACTCAAGTTTACTTGAATAATAATAATAATAATAATAATAATAATAATAATAATAATAATAATGAACAGCAATAACAACAACAACAACAACAACAACACACTAATAATAGAAAATATAATTTTTATTGAAAGAATAACAAATTCATAAACATAAAACATGAACAACTTCAATGGGAAGATATGATTTGAATTTTTAGATCTAAAATGTTAAATTAGATTTTTGTGATGATTTATTTATAATAATAAAGATATGTTTGCTTAGGTCTGACAACTATGTTTAATGTCAGACCTAGGTGAGCGGGTCTGTAAACCCCGGTACGCAGGACTTAGGTCTGGCTTCGCTGTCAAACCCAAGTTTTTGGGCTTTGACTCCCCTAATAATAATAAAAATAATAATATTAAAATTGTCTGACCCAAGTTTTTATAGTTTTTAATTCTCCAAATTAAATTTATAGTTTTTCTTCAATAGTAATAATATTGTTTTTCAAATTTATTGATGATGATGATGATGATAATAATAATAATAATAATGAGCTTGGAACACTAGTCATCTTCTTCTACTAAAGACAATCTATATATAGAAAAAAAAAAACATAAGTAGACCTAAAAGAAAGAGGCATGGAAGAAAACCAATGAAAAATATAAATGAACTCATCCACACCCTTTAATCCAAAGAAATGACATGGAAGTATGAAAATATTACCAAACTCAAGAATAACAATACTTTGCTTGATTAAAAAAACAATAAAATAAGACATGAAAATAATAGAAAAGCATGAAGAGGGCGACTAAAAGGAGCATAAAAACTAAACCAAACCAGAACAGTAGCAAAAAAAAAAAAAAAACAAACAAACATATCCATAACTGAATACTTCAAGAGGAGAAATAAGAGTGATGAGGAACCGAAACCCCTAAACCAACCGTTCAAACCTAAAAACACGTCCAATCCCACCTAATTAGCAGCAGCTCTCCTAATGTTGTCCAAAGACCAATAAACCCAACCAAGTGTGCTATGCATTTAATGCATAATTATTATCATCGCACCATGTCCGAACCACCTAAATTTATTATTGCAAGCTGCGTGCCCAAAACCAAAAAGACATGCAATTAAATTCTTATTGTGGCTGAACTGTTATAATCCACAATGAATTCTCTTTGCCATACTATCGGTAGGAGTTTTAGTTTTTCTTTATAATATGAAGTAAAAAAAAAAAGGTATAATGATCATTAGAAACACTATAAAAAAATGATTCTCTTTCCTGGAATTGGGTTGCCATGGGTTTGTGGGGGAGTATATAACCTTTTGTTTTTTTTAATAGATTTTCTCACAAAAAAATTCCCAACATCTCTATTCTCTGTACTTTCTCTCTTCTTCATTCTATATTGTTTGTTCTGTTATGATGCTTTAGCTACTAGGTTTGTTTTCTGATTCAACTTTTTTGTTTTGTTTTGTTTTGTTGTTTGCCTTTGAAAGTTGCATCATCTATCTTTGATTTTTCTCATTGTTAGAAGTAATCTTTTATTTCCTCCCTTGGAATAGCGTGCACAAATGTTATAGGTCTCTTGGGTTTGCATAGGTTTCTTGGATCGTTCATTATGTTTTTTTTTTTTTTTTTGATTTCATGATTTTTGGATATAATAGGTAGTATCCAGTTACTTTTGTGTTTTGTGTAATAAAATCATATGGAAAAAGATGTCTTAGCATATATCTGTATGTTGTTGGTCATATATGTTTCTTGATACAAGTGTTTCCAGTTTATATATAAACAACAAAATAATATTTAGGATAGTTATTAGTTGTAGCTTGGAAAGACATTAGAATTTTTAATGCATCTAATTTGAGATAAGTTATATTATGTGGTCTGAATATGATTTAAAGGTTTGATGAATATTCAGAATAATTCTGAGAATTTTTTAGTCAATTCCTGATATTTAAATACTAGCTTACTTGTAGGTCCAACATTTATACCATAATATTGATCGTTAATGATCATGAATTAAAATTTTATGAGTTATTGAAATATTGGTTAAATTCTTATGGATTCAATAAATTGGTTATTAAATTCAAAATATATGAAAATATATACTTTTTTGAATTTTGCATGAAAATACTAATATATCATGTATTTATTTTAAGCAAGATATGATTTTAATTTTATTTTTGAGAAACTTAGCAGCATGCAAATTAAAATAAAAATTATACTTTATTAAAGAATTTTTTTTGGTATTTTTGTGGAAAGAAACTGATTTATTTAATATTAAAAAAGCACCTCGAGTATAAATCACAATTCTAAATACTAATAAGAAACTCAAAATTAATTTAAAGAATGATTTTTTTAAAAAAAAAAAACCTTTGAAAATTTATTAAAATTAGACTAAAATAATATTCGACAAAAACAATAAAAAAAGCAGAAATATAAGGCTGGAAAATTCCATTGGACACATTTGCAAAAACAAGCCTTAAAAATCCAAGAAGAAAAGCATCTTTCTTTGACAATTTTGGCTTTGCTAAACACCAGGCTCAGCCTAGTCACATGTGCTGAGCTTCCTAACCGGTGCAGGCTTCAACCAAAGAAAACATATGGGCTAAAAAAACACAATGATTATCCAGGAAGGAAATGGCTCATCATACTTAAAAAAAAATGGCTTTCGAACCCTATCCCACGAACAAAAATAAGTGTGTTATTCTTATTTTGAAAGATCAAAACAGCACATTTAGAGAAACTTACACCCAGACCCGACGTTGCTCAATACTTGGCAACAGATACACAAAACATGCTCCCAACTGACTTAAACCGACCTTAATCTACCTACCTTAAAAACAAAAGGAAGACGCCTTCTGTTTTTTTTGTTTTATATATTAAAAAAAGACAACCATACATTATTAAATGTTGCAACAAGGTAACGATCAGTGCTAGGCCAAAAGTGCGTGTAGATTCAAAGGAAAATAAATCATGAAGCCATGTTCTTCCACTCCCTCGAACAAGTGCAGAAACACCCACTACGAGGAAACGTTATAAGCATCAAGTGTTTGCTGTTCCAGTAGCAAAGCTTCACAAAACCAAACCGAAAAGGGAAATTTGTTGCCCTCTAGACTCAAACCCAAGTACTGGGAAATAAAACTAGCTCTCGTTTCTCCAGCAAGTAAAAGAAACCATCTCTTCCAAAACACCTTTATCATTTTGAAATAAGGAAATGTTGCCTTTCATCACAAAGAAAAAAACCCTACCTGTGCACCACTGTCCTTCTATCAAACGAAGAGTTTGCATGGGGTACAACAGCAACAATTTTAAACTAATGCGACGCTTGACTGTGGGAAATGCAAGCTCCATAATTTCAAAACCAAAACATCATAATTATTGTTGTCTGACAACCGTTAATGAGAAGGAAACCTTTTACCTAAAGTGATGATGAAAAGGTTAGGAGCTACAGGTGCAGCTGCTGGACTGTCACTGATGTGGAGGAGGTGTGTTAAATGTCATTTGTAATTCTTTTATTGTTAGCTTTTATGGCTCTCTTGTTTTCTTGGTTTTTCCTCGATTGTAAAAGTCTAAGTGTTCCTAGATTTTATTATGTAAGTCATCTCTCCTTTGTTTATGAAAGTAAGAAAGCAGAACAAAAGTACAATTATCAGTTTCAATCTTCTTCTTTGTTTCTGCTATTTGTTTCCAACAGATTTGATATGAAAGCAAGGTTTTTTCTTTATGGACTATTCTTTTACTATTTCTACTTTCTCCTATACAGCTACATAGATTCCCATCTTTGATGAAGAGCATTACAAATATTGGAGTTCTCATTTAGAGATTATCTTTATTTCACAAGACTTCAATTGATAAAGAGTTTGCAGAACCACCCTTGATAGAATCTTCTACATTCTTATCATAAGAAGATGCAAATCAATACAAGCAGAATATATAAAAAAATACAACTGCCTGAAGAATTATTCAGCAGAGAGTAAGCAAATCAATTTAATCCAGGATTTTCTCTAAAATTACGAATGCAAGAGAAGCATGAGAGATATTGAGAAAGGAATTCCTAGGCTCTTACAATGCCATCTCCATTCAGCTACAGATTCTATAAAGAGAATTTGAAAATCTTACAATGAAGGATAATAAGTTAATTAAGGATTTCTCTTCTAGAACCACTAAAATCATCAGTCAAATCAAAAGTTGTGGAGATAATGTTTCTGAAAAAAAGTTGCAAATAAAATACTCAGAAGTTTACTTTAAAAATTTGAATATATAGTTGTTATTATTGCATAAACAAAAGATCTTTCAAGACTTTTAATTCATGAATTGATAGGATCTCTTAATGTGCATGAACAAAGAGTAAACCAGTATAGCAAGCAACCAATAGAGCAAGCTTTTTAGATCAAAGCTAATTTTTCTAACAGGTGGGGAACAAGTTTTCATCAAGATTAGAGAGGAGGAAGATATTTTTTTAGAAAAGACACTTATGGAAGAGTAAGTGAAAGTTGGAATCGCAGTAGAGGCAGAGGTAGAAGCAGAGGAAAAGAAAAGGCAAATTTTCAACCAAAAGTAGGCATCAATTCATATTGCTTTATTTACAATAGGACTAGAGGACTAGTCATGAAACTCGAGATTGTCTCATTGAGTGTACCACATGAAAAAATTTCGCTCATTCTTACAGAAACTATTGGCACAAAGATAAGACAGATGGCAGTGGAGAGAACAATACAACTAATTTTTCAAAGGAAGAAGATCATTTTTTCTATTCATGTATGAATGCAGAGCACAAAGGAGAAGAAATCTAGTATCTTGATAGTGGTTATAGTCATCATATCATTAGTGATCGCTTAAACTTTGAAACTCTTGATAAAGAGTTTTCTTCTCATATTGAACTTGGTGACGAAAGGGTGAAGATCAAAGAAAGAGGTGATTTTGCAATCCACTCAAATGAAGGTAATAAAAAAAAATGCATTCATGATGTGTTTTACTCTCCTAGCATTGGTTAGAATCTGTTAAATATGGGACAAATTATATAAAAAAGGTTATAAAGTGGTTTTTAACGATGCATAATGTGAGATCTATAATAAGAAGACAAATCAGAGAATAGTTGTAGTCTGAGTTCTAATAATATCTTTCATTTTAACATGAATTCACTTTATAATGTTGCTATAGAAGTGAGCATCTTGATGATTCTCAACTTTGACATTTAAGATACGAGCATCTGAATTACAATGGCTTGCAGCTATTAAAAAAAAAGAATATGATTTCTGGCCTGCCTTTAATCCAGAACCAAGTTGGGATTTGTGAAGGATATGTGTATGGAAAAATACATCGTTTTCCCTTTTCAAAGATTGTCTAGATAGCCAAGGCACCCCTGGAATTATTTTATGCAGATATTTGTGGTCCTACTCGAACTTTATTTATGAGTAATAAGAGATATTTCTTACTTTTGTTGATGATTACTCTAGAATCATTTGAACTTATTTTCTTGATAAAAAATCATAAGCTTTCTTTGTCTTTTTGCAATTCAAAGCTCTTGTAGAAAAAAAAAAAAAAGGGGTGCCAGATGAAGATCCCAGGAACAAAATGTGGAGAAGAGTTTATTTACAAGTTTTTCTTGATTATTGCAAATGGAATGGCATTCAAAGGCAACTTACAGTCCAACATACTCCTCAGTGGAATGGATTTGCAGAGAGGAAGAATAGAACTATTGAATAAATGGCAAGAAACATTTTAAAAGAGAAAGGACTTCCTAATAAATTTTGGGTAAAAGCTATCAACACTGTAGCTTATATTTTCAACAAATCTCCAACAAAAACAGTTAGAAATCAAACTTCATTTAAAGCATGGTATAAACAAAAACCTAATATCAATCATCTTAAAGTATTTGGAAATATTGCTTATGCTCTTATTCTTTCCCAAAACATAGACAAAGTTTGATGAGAAAGGGGAGAAACTTATTTTCATTGGCTATAATGATGAATCAAAAGTCTTTTGACTTTTCAATCCTAAAAAGGATTAGCTATTTTTTTTTCTAGAAATGTTTTTTTTTATGAATTTGCTACTTGAAAATGGGAAGATTTAGTCAATTCAGAACAGCAATACTAGAGTTATTTGAAACTCCAAAGCAGCTTAATGTTTCTAATTCTCAAGTTAGAACTGGTTCAATTTTGCAGTTTGAAGGAAGCTCATCAAGTTCTATTAATGAACCAATCTCATAATCTCCTTCAAAAAGAGTTCATTCTTTAACCGACATTTACAATTCATGTCATGTTGCCTTCTTTTCCGGAGAACCTTAAAATTTTAAAGAAGCAATAAGAAAAGAAGAATTGCGGAAAGCTATGGATGAGGAGATGACAAGTATCGAAAAGAATCATATGTGGAAGTTAGTTGATCTACTAAAAGAAAAAAGACACTAAGATTAAAATGAGTGTTCAAAATCAAATACAATGAAGATGGCACCATTTAAAAGCTTAAGGCTATAATTGTTGCAAAAGGCTACAATTACTTTTAGAATAAGTTTGGAGTTGATTTTTCAGAATAAGTTTTTCAGCTTCATGTTAAGTCAGCATTTTTTAATGGTGAATTACAAGAAGAAATCTATGTTCAGCAGCCTACAAGATATGAATTAAAAGAGTCTACAGATTTTATGAGTTACATGAATTAAAAGAGTCTACAGATTTTATGAGTTTTTGAAGATTGCATATTAAAAAGGAGTGTTAAATGTAATTTGTAATTCTCAATGTCTTTTATTGTTAGCTTTTATGGCTCTTGTTCTCTTGGTTTTCTTTAGATTGTGGAAGTCTAAGTGCTACTAGGTTTTATTAATTCAGCTATTGTTATATAAGTCCTCTCTCCTCTGTTTATGAAAGTAGGAAAGCAGAACAAAAATATAATAAGATCGTCTCTGGTATTGAGCTGCAGCTCTACCATTTATCAGTTTCAATCTTCTTCTTCTCTGTTTCTGCTAGGTGCTGGTGCTGGCGTTGTTGGATCTGCTGCTGGCAGGGGTTGCTGTGATGTTGAGGAGCTGGTGGCTGAAGCTAATGGAGGTTGTTTCGGACCGAGAAGATGAAGATCTTACAGTTGCTACTGGACGGAGAAGAGATGCAACCATCTGCTATTGATGGAAATTTCTGCTGGACTGAAACTGACCCCATGCTGGCGATGGGAGCTTCTGCTCGACTGAAGCTAATTCTTTGCTTAGCAATGGTGTGATTCTGCTGGAGGTGTAGAGAAGTTAACATCGCTGGAAGGAGGAGCTGTCATGGCTGCTATTGGTAGATCCTTCTCTGCTGCCGGAACAGTTGAGGATGAGATGAGGGCTGAAGAAAATCCTTAAAGAATGCTCTCGGTAAACCACCATGACTGAGAAGAAACTCTTCTTGCTGAAGCTGCCGTGTGCAGAAGAGAAGGTCGCTGCTGCAGCTTGATGGAGTTCACTGTACTTTGCTGGTGCAAAGCTGCTCTTCTAGGCTGTGATGCTTCAATGGAAACCGCGAACAGTTGAGGAAGAACGATTGGAATGGTATTGCTAGAGAAGAAGAAGTCACGGTGCTATGTTGTTGCTCTTGCAGCTGTGAGAATGAAGATCTAGCCTCTTCTAGTGTGGCTTGTAGTGAGAGTTAATTATCATCAACGTTGGATCCAAATCACTAAAAAAATAGATATTATTATTATTATTTTATTTTAAATTCTTTAAAAAAAATGCTACAAATGATGCAAAAATTTCAAAAAATATCAAGAATATATTTTATGAGTTTTTGTTGTTTTTTACTATTTTTTTTTTCAAAAATTAAATAACAACAATACATTTCCAGAAAAAAACAAAAACTCGCTATCACTGTCACTCTCCGTAACAACCTTACATAATTAGCTTACGAAGTGTCGCTTTTGCACCAATGCTGTACACATGAAACACATACTATCTGAAAGTTTTAGGGAAATCGTGTCCTGAAATTTTGCCTGTCTTCAAAGAACACCTATTTACCATGCCATCTACGAAGCCATTTAAGCTCGCTCAATTCCTTACGGAAATTTCATTTACACATCGGAAGGTTGCCCGTGGCGGAGCGCGGACACCCTCTTTAACGTTCCTCTGAAATGCAAGTGAAGTCCATGCATGGAGCTGAAGGTAGAAATGAAATTCCATGTGTTGTGAATTGTCTGACACCTTTCAGTAAGAGCACTGTAACCCTTTTACTCCATGCATATACAGGAAATCCTGTATAGCAGAAGGATTCCATAATCTAAAACACAAAAAAAACAGTAACTTTATGCAGCAAGAATGGAACCCTGAAAAGCTGGGAATGCATTGCCGGTCGAAAGAAACCAATATTTACAATAAGGTCATGGCATTGTATCCCATTGTGCTAATGGTTGCATAATTGAATCTGGAAAGCACAATGTTCATCTTCTTTGCTGGTTTTTAAGCTTCAATGACATTCAATAAAGAAAATTCTATGTGGAGTCTTCCCAAGCTCTTTGCCAGATGCACAGGACTGCATCCTGCATCCGCCTGTGTAACAGATTTTTTTCGCTTGTTTAGTGAAGGAAGCCCACCTAACCACAGGGAAAGAGCTTGCTGGATTTGCACCACGTAACTGGTTCATGGCCATAATTTATGAGAAAATCCATGCTCACTCATGCTGCCTCTGGATAAATTTCTTAATCTCTGCCAGAAATGCCTTCTTCCTATTCTCAAAGTCCCTGAGCTAGCATGTCTCCTAAGGGACCCAACTTCTTGACCCTCAAATCCCATAGATGTGGTCAACAAATCAGATTTCGATAATGGCACAGGGTGATGGGGCTGTGAACTTTCTATGTTCTCACCTGAAACTTCATCCTTACTTTCTAAATCAATTAGAAGATTCTCATGGCTGCAACTTCTTGACCTCTGCATATTTGCTTCATCAAACTCATTACAAACAAGCTTCAGGGCCTGAACCACTTCACCCATAAAAGGGCGGTGAGAAACTTCTGGTTGCACACACATTGATGCAATTGCTGCTACTTTGGTGATGGTATCAAATGAGACGGAGGACCTTATAGTTGGGTCTACTATCGCTTCTAAGCCCTCCTTGCATGTGAGGAGCGGGCGAGCATACACAACAAGATTTTCTTGACCTGGTGGTTGAGACAAATCTACAGGTTTTCGTCCGGTTAGGAGCTCAAGGAGGACTACACCATAGCTGTAAACATCACTCTTCACCAGAAGGTGACCCATCATTGCATACTCTGGTGCCAAATAACTGGTAACAAGAAATAGCATATGATAAGATATGCGTTTAAGTTGTAAAACAATTTCTGAAAAAATAAATAAGTAACCTGAAGCATGCCTTGATTCATCAATTCACTTCCTTAACTGCCAATAAAATGTATAAAGATAAATCAGAGTAAATTATACCCAAAAGTTCCCATAATATGTGTCGATATGTGTTTATTTCCCTCATCCACTGCTGCCTTAGCCAAGCCAAAATCCGACACTTTAGGTGTAAAATCAGGTTCTAACAGTATGTTACTAGACTTGAAGTCTCGATGAATCACGCTAGGGCTTGAGTCTTCGTGCAAATATGCTAGGCCCCGAGCTGCACCTAGGGCAATCTTCATCCGGGCATCCCAGTCAAGTGGATCTGTTTCCTGGTCAACTCCTACAATAACAGAAAAACAGCACAAAGTAAAACCACTTCTTCAAGAAATCAATGATCTAGATATAACAAATACAGAAATATTTTTGGTTTTTACCCACCATGTAAATGTGATTCGACACTTCCATTTGGAATAAGTTCATACACCAGGCAACGGGTATGGCCTTCTGTGCAAATACCAACCAATTTAACAAGGTTTCTGTGATGCAGACGGCTGAGCATCTCAACTTCTGCCAAGAATTCACGGCCACCGTGCTGGTCATCTCTCTTTAAGACCTTCACAGCCACTTCTCTTCCATCATCTAACAAGCCACCGTAGACAAGCCCAAATCCACCTTCTCCGAGGATTCGTGAAGCATCAAAGCTATTGGTGGCTCTCTCTATGTCATTCAAAGTAAATGTCTTTGCGGATCCCGTATATGTCATTGCCCCAGAGCTGGGGGACATAGATTCAGAAGTGGGCATACTTCCAAAAATCATAGGCCCAGTAGCCCCTGCCAGGTATAAACAGGAATCTATAAGCTCAAACATTACAAAAACAGACAAAGCTTGATTTTATGATGTAGAATGTACAACATACAAGGATTACCATAAATGCATGTTAAGTAGGAAAAAGTTTTTCATGCAAGGATGCCAATTCTAACATCTCATTTTCCAAGCAATGAAAAATAAAATTATTTATCAAAAGAAAAGAAGAGAATTTTATGACATAGAATGTAGAAAAAATATGTGGAAAAACAATTTGAAATCACTAATTTCATTAGAAAAAATAAAAAGAAGATGAACTTCATGATTCAAGTAGTGCACAACTTTTGGGCTTTCTAGAACAAGTTGTATAAGATGGTCAAAGTTTCTGTACCTGACGCTTTTACTGGTGAGGACTCTAATTCCTGTAGAACTTGTTGAGGTTCATGAACCTGAGTTCCACATTTCAGAAGCAAAAGCCAAGCAATTGCCATGCATATAACCAAGACAGTGAAAGAAGAGAGAACTATTACAGCCACCATGCTTCCACCAAGCCCCTTTTTTTTCCTCCTTGGTACATCAACTCCTAAAGGTTTGTTTGTCCTTCCATTGTTACCATGGCCGGTATATGGTCCGTCATCAACAGTAGAAGTGCTCTCAGGTGAAGGTGGAGATGGTGGAAGACCTGCAGGTTATAAGAGATTCAGAAGTTAGAAATCCAAGACAAGTATGAAGTCTAAAGTCTAAATGAGTAACTTTTCTTTGAATGGCAGTGAAGAATAACTCCTACAGGCCAACTGTATATCAATATGGCTTGTAGTTTTTTACATTGCCAAAACAAGAGGTGATGAGCAAATATTCAGGAGCATGAATTTAGGAAAACAAAAGGCAATATAAGAATTATAACACCCCTCAATTAAACTGCTTGAGAAAAAGCCCATATGGGCTTTCTTTCACCAGACACTTCAGCAATAAAATGGCCTCAATGAAATGTCCCTCAAAACAAGTAGAAAGTGTTCAAGGATGAGTCTAAAGGTTTAAATGATCCCAGTGAAGTTTGGCAAAGGTTAAATTTCCTTGAAATTTCCAAAAAAATAAAAAACATTTTAAGGGAAGTTAAAAAGATGACCTGGATAGCGAACATATAATACTTCATAGGCACCAAAGAGGGAAGGCTTTATGAGAACTTGTCTGTTCCAAAATTTCTTGTAGATTGAAAATGCAGAAGAATCATTAAATTTTACTCCTCGTGGAACCAGGTTGATGAGAACAGTGCTTTTCTCTAGCTCCTGACTAGCAGCATTTGCTCCCATGATGCGGACTTGGCTGTGGTTTAGTGCAACACTTGCTGCAATTTCCTCAGCTAACTCTGTAACCAAAGTGAAGAATGTGTATATTGCGACACTAAAACAGAGTTTAACTTGAATTGGCCACACACATCCACAGGGTGATCCAGCAGGCGTATATGTTAATGGCTCTGAACATGTTAGTGATGTACAATCTGCAAATACCTCTAGCAATAAGCACATGCGTGATATTCCAAATCTTAAATGATGGTGTAATGGATATATTATACTGTGAGGTATGTGCATATTTTTACCTTCATTAGGAGGTGGAGGTGGCAGAGTCAGAATCTGTAATGGTGGTGGAGCCTTCATCTTCTTCAAGGATGGATCAAAAGGAGACATTGCAGGTGAATGAGAGCGCACTTGCAGACATAAAACATGATCTAAGTGAGATATTTGTAAGCAATCACCATAATGAAGTTACAGATTCCAAGATTAAATCAAATACAAAAAAGTTAGGATCCTGTACTGGTAAAATTGCTTGCAGGTGATAAGGCAGGTACAGGAGACTCCCAGCTCATTGATGGAGACGGAGAGGCAGAAGGGCCTAAAAATTCACAGATAAATTTTGTGCTTCCTGAGGTAATGCTCAACTGGCAAATTAATGTAATGCATTTATTAAGGTCCCATCAGGTTAGAGAATCCTACCAAGTGGATTATATTCGAGGGGAGGGATTCGGTAGGATGGTTCAGGAATTTTGACATGGTTCCTTCCACGAGCATGGTGTCTGTGATTTGAGATTGAAGGAGAATATGCAGGTCTGTGAACCCATTCTTTTGCAGGAGTTCCAAAAGATGAAATAGAAGGTGCAAGTGCAATACTTGAAGGCCCAATGGCATGGTGTGGATGAGGAGCTACAACTGGAAAAGATTTTTTTTTTTTTTTAAATATACATATAATTAAAGGCATGGTATTCCTTGAGGTACCTTGAATCTTAAAAGTGGAAAAATTATGTTAGACTACCCACTGACCTTTAGTTGGAGACTGATCCGAAGATGATGAAATGTGGGATGCTTTGTAAGAAGGTGTGACACCTTTGTTTCCATGTCTTCCCCTACTGAGGTTGGAAGGAGCTTGCTTTGAATAGAAGGCAGGGTCTGTATCATAGAATATATATATATATATATATATATATATATATATATATATATATATATATATATATATAAAGATTCAATCTGTAATTCAATTTAAGAGGCACTATGTATTGTTTTGTGCTACGCAGTCAAATGCAAGGGTGTAGAGATGCAGCTTATTGTTGTCTTCCATTATCTGAAAATATATCTTTCATTTTATAGAACATAAATTTAGAATTGAATATTTGGAAACAGTTCCTGGCTACCCTCTTCAATATATTATCAAAAGGATCCAGGGAAAAAATCTGCATAGAATAATATTGAATGCTGCTTCCATTTTTAGCAAGACACATTTGCGGCAGGATATGAAATTTTGCTCCATGATTATAATGTAATTTCATTTTTTCTTTAAGAAAAAATTTTCACCTGGTTGAATGGATGGCTGTTGGCTTGGCCTGATTGGGGAAGCAGTAGGGGGCTTTTGGGGCAATCTGCTTGGTGACGGTGCAACTGGTACTGCAGCATCAATGAATTATCAATGCAGCATTACAATTTGAAGCACACAAAAGTGGTGTCATCAAATATGAAACAAAAAGATTGGATCACATCACATATGAAGCACAAGAAGATATAATTTGTAAGAGATTGATAATTGACTAGATTCCACAGGAAACATGCAAAGAGTGGGCTTGGTGCAAAACGTTATACAAGTACTTCACTATGAAGGTTTATCTTCCCGAAATTGAAATATTTTTAGTGTGATTTTTCAATTTGTTTGTTTCATTGAATGATAAAGAACAGCTCAACTTCAGAGACTTCGCCAGCAAACGTATAGAAACAGCATAGTATTGAAGGCTTGGGGAACATGCGTCTTACTGTGAGTGTGAGTTGCATCAATTATATCTTCAACTAGCTGGCAAGCAATGGAAAAGAAAATGTGTAAAACGTGTCGCAGCCCAATGATTAAAGCTCCATGGCTATTGAGGGAAGGGAGGCGTAGAATGTTTATGGTAAACTGAATTGTGAGGTACATCATCAACCATTATAAAGCTGATTGTGTAACAGATAATGAAATCTAGAACCTGCAAAGATACCCCTTACCTGATTTTCTCGACAAATACATGCTCTTTCAGTTATATTCTGATTGCAAGATCAAGAAAAGTCATATTCTATTGGTTCTGCTACTTTTTGTGTTATCATTTAGTGGTTAAGACAATGAGAAATGATAAATTTTTCAAGCTTTAATTAGTGTCCGTGATGCTAAGAGCTACGATAATGCATTAATGCTACAAATGCTGTTGTTAACTCTGTCACAATGATAAAGGCTGCATAAGCTGCGCAGCAGCTTTCAAACCATAAGATCAGATAATTGAGTACATTGATGAACCTATGGGTGGTTTTTCGTGTGTGATGGTAGACTGGTAGCATATACTCATGAAGATGCTAACAACGACAGCTCACTGCTCAGAGCTCAATGCCTGGCAGTACCAAGCAAAAGCAGGGATTTTGGAATGACCACAACAGTTGAATGGCATTTTCACAGCTGATTGAGCAAACAATAAATCTTAGCAGTGTTAGTTTTTTTTCCTTCTTCATTAAAGAGAGATAAAGCCTGATTTATCAAAGCGGTGCTCAAAAGGTAAGATTTGAATGAAATGAACTAAACAAGAGACAGCTAGAAATTTTGTGGCAGCATTTATCTTTATATTTCAAGGTTGATAAAACTGATAACGCAATCAAGATGGGTAATCCTTGTAAGATGTAAAACAAAATCTCAGTTTCAATGACTGATAGCAGGGTGGGTTAGCTCAACATCAGATTCTGTGCAGAAAGATCATGAAACGGGTGCAGGGACAGGTCTGAGCAAATTCATGATTCATAATTCTCACTGTGTGACCTACCCTTTAGAAAATGTGTATCCCTCACAAACAAGAGTAAGGAGGTTCTTGCATACAATGGAGTTGCTTCTAAATCTGTTGATCCTAGAAACAACCAAGCTATAGAGCCCAGATTCTCAAATCCAGTCCAAATTAAAAACTCAGCAGAGATTAGCATGTAGAGTATCAGCTAGTGGATGGATCAAGCATAATTCAATGCAAGAACAAACTATAAAGGGTAAAGACCAAACCCTATTACCTGGAGATCCAAGAACAGTCAAAGCACCAACAACTACGAACATGATCACCAGCAAAAAACCCTCCAGCTGCATCCCCATTTTCACCTGTAAAGAGACAGAAAGATCCCCTCCTGATATCTCTCAACTCTCACCCGACCATCCAAGTGAAGGAGGATATGTATTGAAAACGAAGTAGTAAAAACTCAAATGACATTACGATGCAAAACACGTGTAGATGACTTAAAGGAACAAACTACCCTACAGTGTACATGTCACAACTCACACTACTTTAAAAGAAAAGAAGAGACCCACCCATATAGTAAAAGAGAAGTAATGAGTTGATGAACTAAAAGCACACAAAGAATGAGTTAGGTGGGGAGAACCTACAAAGAGTACATGGCTCTCCTTTTCCTTTCCCCCTCAGACAAATAAGAAATGAAGCTTTGCCTTTGTTTTGTTAGTAGAACTGATCAAAGCTTAAAAGGCGACACAGTGCCCTTAAAACAACTGGGTGGGTGGCACTTTTAAGTTTAAAAGGTTGGAGAGTTCCACGAGGTTAGTGGATGTGTGGGATCATTTCATGGCTGAAAGTTATCATCAAGTGCTTTGAATTGTTTGATATATGAATTGCTGACTTCTTTTTCAGCTGATAGTGGCGAGATGATCTCCCCAAGCACTCTATCTGTGGAAGTCTTAATGTTTTTGGCTTAAGTTAGGTTTGCTTTGACTCCCTCTCTGTGATTAATGCTAAATTATTGATTTCTTTCAATCTTTCGTGGTTTGAATGGGGACTGTGCCATCAAGTCAAACTAGTTTTCTTCTTTCTATATTTTTTTATTGATGTTATTTTTTCTTCAAACTTTATTTTATAGGTGGTTAACTTTTCCTCGTGGCTATTATCACAAGTTTAGCAGTTAATTTAGTATATTTAAGTTTTTAAATTTTGTTAATATTAAATTGATTAAAAATTAAATTTTATAATTTATTTTTTTATTTATTTTTTACGAGATTATCTTAATTTCATAACTTATACTGTGAATTTGACGAGTTAACTCAGTTGTATTAAATTTCTTTGTTTTTTAATGTTTTTTTTTTTGTCTTTCACCAAGAAGTTAATTATGAATTAGACTTCATAATTTATTTATATTTATTTATTTATAAAATTATCATCATTTTATAATTTAAATCATGAACTTTATGGGATTACTTAGATAAACTCAAGTTATTTTATTGTATCTTGTTTCTAGTTTGAATTTTTTTCTAACTTTTAAATTTCAACTTTTAACAATAGATTTATTAAAAAATAAAATATATAATTTATTTTATATAAAAAAATTATTTTATTAGAATAACGTTAACAATGGCAAGATAATTTTTTTGACATGTTTAAATAAATTTTGATTTAACATGCAGTAAGCATCAGACAACAATATACTATCTAACTAATATCCCTTGAGCACACTAAAGATATGTACATATATAAAGAAAAGAAAAGGAGAAAGAAGAAAAGTGAATTTCACTTTGATACTCAAAGATTGAAGTTTCCTTCCTTCTATTTGAATTTTGACATTAATATCTGATACGATAATTAATTTCTTTTTAAATATGTTGGGATTTTTTTCAAAACACAAGATTCAGCTTCGAGAAACTCAAGAAATCTTGTAGTTGCCTATAATAAAACCCTTTTTTCAAAACAAACTAATGACTCAAATGTTTTCTTCTTGATGAATTATCTTCTTTTTTTTTAATTATTGATGTCCGGTTAATTTATAAATATTTTAATTAATTTCTTAAAACTTTAAAGTTAATTATTATATAAATTTTTAATAACCATAAAATTTATAATATTCAAATTAATAATTTTAAAAAAATAAATTTAAAATTTAATCAGTTAAATTATTACATTCAAGTTAAATAATATATCCCATGATGCTGGCTACCCAATAATTGTTGCTTAATTGACAGTGCCCGAGAAAATAAAAGGACGGACAAATTTTCAGGACATGATCTTGAAGAATATTCGATACATTTATAGCTCGGAGATGAAAAAAAAAAAGATTGTTTATTTATATGGCATTTCAAATCAAGCACGCAGCATGTATCAACATCATGTTAGGTACTGGCTTTGGACTCTGTGTCGGATGTCACCTCCATCGTTAATTCTCCCTTTCAATTTTTATCAACTTGTAGTGCAATAGTGGACGCCCTCTCCATGGCCTCAACTATGGGATATTTTTTTTAAGGTTCGATTTAAAGTGTCGGTGATAAATATTGGGTTCTTTTTGCTAGCCATTTTTGCACCGTCTACTGCAAAATACAAGTGTTCTCCTTCGATAATTTCAAGGTTTAATTTCTTCTTCGTTAGATCTTCCCTTTAAGCATGTTGAAGAGGGTTTTATTTGGGTTTTTGATGTAGAGATCACAATCTTTATATATATATATAACATAGCATCTTTAAGCATTCTAAATTGTGTAAACGCCATGCATAATTATATTTGAGTGAAAAATCGGCTTAAGAAAATTATATAGATTAATAATTTATAGTTATCTAATTAATATGAAATTTAGCATGTATAATATGTGAGAAGACGACGAAAAGTCTAATTTCATCAAAGAATACATAAAAAGTAATTGGATTATGTAACAACATGTATTGTTGTACTTCTTGGATTTATTTTATAATTTTATGTTTATTGTTAAGTCTAACCTAAATTGTGTGAGAAAAAATAAATTCATGTGTTGTATGTAAATGAAAAGGTTGACGAATTTAGATAGTTTCATCTCTTAACTTTCAGAGAGATTTCGAGTAGAAAGATGAAGGAATTAGAATCAGGTTCCTCATAAAAATTGTAATTTTGAATGTTGGCTAACTAATAAAATTGGTCTTACTCAATTTGGAGTTATAGAACTCCAGCTATGGGTCATCAACAGAGACTGGGTCATGACAGACCCTATAAGGTAGTAGGTCTGGTTTGTTGATGAGAAATTTTGACTATCTTAGAAGCAAAACTGAGTTCTCCTTCCTTCAGAGAACTTGTAGCCTCATGTTTTAGCTTTCCAACAAGACTAATCTCGCTTGAATCGGAGTTCTATAACTCTAGATATAGTTAAAAATCTGAGGAGAGGTCAGAGAGTAACAGTTCAAAAGTGAGACAGTAACAGTTCAATATCTAGATAGTAACAGTTCAAAAACGAGACAGTAATAATTCAATGTCTAGACAATAATAATT
This sequence comes from Populus tomentosa, assembly GCA_018804465.1. Taxonomy (NCBI): domain Eukaryota; kingdom Viridiplantae; phylum Streptophyta; class Magnoliopsida; order Malpighiales; family Salicaceae; genus Populus; species Populus tomentosa. The sequence continues at coordinate 5,892,500 of CM031973.1, read as the reverse complement.
TAAAAACGAGACAGTAACAGTTTGGGATTTAAGCAGAAACAGTTCAAATATATATATATAAAGGAATGATAACTGCGGTTGGACAAACAATGACAATATTAATGGGTGAAATGAGAAAAATGTAAAATATTAAGAAATAACTGAAAGAAAGACTTATTGGTTGTTGATATGTTTATAATAAAACATATCCTTGAGTGAGGAAAATTTATAAGATAAACCTGTGAATTGCAGGAGGGACCACAGATATGGTGCAACAACAGCAGCAACAGCAGGGGAGCACGAATATAGCTTCTATTGCAGGTAGGTGAATCGCACCTATACTTCCTAGTTAATTCCATGATTTATTTATGTTACCAATGTGAAATGTGAATTACTGAATGTATGTGTATTCAAGGTGAAAAGTTGTTGTGTGAATTGCCAAATGATGAAATTATCATTGACAAAGGAAATATGAGAAGTGCGATTTGAGGCGTAAACTAGCATACATTTAGTGTATGTTAGGATCCCGGGTAAGGGGATCGCCATGATTAGACTAGCATACATTTAGTGTATGTTAGGATCCCGGGTAAGGGGATCCTCTTGTATTGACTCATATGGGGTGATGATGATGATACCAATGAAATTGGTATCGATAATGTGATAAGCAAAAATAATCATGTTTGATCTCATAAAGTTTGGAATGAATGTTGAAAGTGGCAGAGGGAACACTTATTAATAGTTGGATAAGGAAAAGATTCTAATAAAAACTAAAAGGGAGAAGCGAATGAACTATGAATGCATTTTACCATGTTGAAATTGTTAGATATTCATGTTGTTATATTTATTGTAATATTCACCTTGCAATAATATGTATTTTGTTTCAGAATCATCGCATGCACGACAGGAGTAGATCCTAGCTTATGTTCCCTTCTTGTAATCTAGGATCTAGGGAGTATACCCTTGTATTTTGTAAACATGAAAATGTTTGTATATCTTAATTTGTATAATTAATGTTTAAACTTGATTGAATGAATTTAACCATGTAGTTCATATAACCATACTTCATGTCTATATATTTATATTTATTTATTTTTATCCATCCATATTGATATTTTGTTATATAATGCATATCATAAATATTGTGGTTGATAGGTATGAGTACAAGTGTGGAGATTGAAACCTAGGATGATTGGGTCAGGAATTAAGTTACGAGATGTGAGCTATTAGAAGTGTAAATAGATTCCATGTCAATAACTTGGGACCTTCTGGTATAGGGGGGACTTCGTCGAAATTCTGGTAGGTTTTAATTCGAAGACCATGAATATATACATATATATAAAAAATAAAATTAATTATTCTATTTTTTCGATTGATATGAGATCGTCGTTTTATCTCGGAATGGGAGATATTACATCAAAAGACCCATACCCAAACCCTCTTAGGTCCAAACACTGACCCCACCCCAACCTATTTAAGGTCCAGACAGGGAAGGACCCATCCCAAACCCCTTTGGGTCCAGAACCGTACCCTAAACCAAACCTTCTTGGGTCCGGACTCCTAACCCAACCCAAACCACTTTGGGTTCGGACGAAAGGACCTAAAGCTAAACCCATTTTTAGTCTAGACGCTACCCCAAGCCCAACCCTATTGGGTTCAGACTCCGACCCAAGCCCAAACACTCTTGGGTCCGCACACGGAAGGACCCAAACCCAAACCCTCTTGGGTCCAGACTCCGATTCCACCCCAACACATCTAGGGTATGGATAGGGAAGGACCTACACCCAAACCCTTTTGGGTCCGACTATGGACCCATCCCCCAACCCTCTTAGGTCCTAACAGCAAAGGACCCAGCCCCCAACCCCCTTGGGTTCGGATATGGACCTGGCCCCCAACCCCTTTGGTTCCACACTCCGACCCCAACCCCCCTTTTGTGTCTGAACTTCGAACCAAACTCAAACCCCTTTTTGTTTTGACACGAAAAGACCCAAATCCAAACTCCTTTGGGTTCGGACACAAACCCATCCCCCAACCCCCTTGAGTTCGAACTTCGACCCCACCCCAACCCATTTGGAGTCCGGAGAGGGAAGGACCCAAACCTCCTTGGGTCCAAACCCAAACCCCAACCCTAACCCGTTTTGGGTCCAGACACGGATGTACCCAAACCCAAACCCCCTTGGGTCACGACACGGGCCCAACCCCTAATCCCTTTAGGTCCAGACACGGACCTACCACCCAACCCCCTTGGGTCTAGACGCGGACCCCAAACCCAACTCCAACCCTCTCGGATCCGGCCATGGAAGAACCCAAACCCCAACCCCCCTGGGCCCGGACACGGCCCCAAACCCAACCCACTTAGATTCGACCAAGGCTCCCACCCTCTTAAGTTCGGACACGAACAATCCCAACCCTCTTGGTCCGATGTCCTAACCCAATTCTCTTGAGTCCGCCTCATAACCCAATTCCTTAGGATCTTATATGTTTTTGATATTTTTATGGAAATAAAAGGCTGCCTCGCAGTAGGGCACGAACATGCTACCTCGTAACATTGTATAAGTTGAAATTAGGATTCTCAATTAATTTGGGATTGATTTTATTTTAGAATATATATATATATATATATATATATATATATATATATATATATATATATAGACACCACTAATAAACTCCTCCTACCGAGATAGTTAGAATAGAGATGGTTTAAAAAAGAACGGACACTAGGAAGGTAGCAAGTGGTGTGCACCCACCACCAAAGAGATTGTGGATCGCAGATTAGTTGCATGCCATCTAATGCAAGCAACATTATAGTAATCTAGTTTTGTCAATTAATAACATTGTTAGAAGCGTGATTGTTCGCATAGAAGCTCATAGTAATATTGTGAATCTTCAAATGATAATGTGACACATGTTAGTTTGTTTTCTTTTGAAGAAATCAAAGATCATTTGTGGTAAGAGAAGCGTGATGGATCTTACAATGGTCTTTGGGTGTTGGTTTTCAACAAATATTTTTCAATAACCTATAAAAAACTATTTGTAATTTTTATTGAATTTTTGTGGATACATAAAATTAGTTTCTAAACTTAAAAGTTTTTTTTTTCTTAATGATACTCAAGGGTATAGGAAAATGGTATATAATCTAAAATAGTAAAAGTCTCTATAATTTTTATGGTACTTATTTTTATTTGTGACTATTATTTGATAAATACTTGATATCTAAAATAGTTATTGCATCTTTCTTAAGCTTAAAATGCATGTTTAAGATATTTCAAAAATTAAATAAATTGTAGCATGATGTAATCTCATATAATACAATATTGTTTATCTCTTAATCATCTTAAATGTGTGCTATTTGAATATAGTTATTGATGATCTCAAAACAAATTATCATTGACCTTAATAAGGGTGAGAAACTTGATGTGATAACTGTTAATTTAATATGTCATGTAGTCAATTGATTATTTACACATAACATTATTATATTCAAGTAAATACATATTTATATTAATAAAGGTGTAATTTGTTTATAATATTAGATTAATGAATTTAGAGTAAAGATAAAGTTCATGGGACAAAAATATTTTGCAAATAAAATTATAAAATTGTTATAATTATGAAATTTCTATTGCATCAAAACATTGGTTTTAAAAATGTTATTAGTTGACGCTCTCTTAAATACCGGATATTCATTAAAGATGTAGAGACTAGTATATATTATGTTATTTCATTTATAAAAGAAAAACAGTTGTTCTTATAAGTTAAGGTATAAGGGATACCTAGAAATAATATGTAGGTGCCTGTCATAAGACATGTACACTGAACTGACTTGTATAAGAATTTCATATAGAGATATCACATGTTTGTAGAAAGGCTCACGAGATGGTTATGTAAGTGATTCTTAGACTTGATATCACTAAGTTATCTTATACAAAGAATTTTTTTTTCATCCTAGATAACTTCAGCTATCTTGTTGTGGTATAACCGGAGATGGGTGCTTGGACATTCTAGTCTAGTATACTTGATGAAGTTCAGCACTTTGAATTTCTTCAGGACCATAATGTTTATCACTAAACACACTTCAACTGCTTGTATAAGGTCAACCAAATCATTTTCTTCAACTGCTCTTAATCTCTTTTCTAGAGAAATCCACTTATCATAGTTCATAAGACCATTAGATCTATAATCAGAGGGTCCTTCAACTCTCAAATCCACAATAACTATAGTTTGAGCTGATTAGACAGGGGAAATGAGGATAAAATACTGCATAGTTTCTGAACTTGCCCCAAAGTTATGAGATGTATGAGGGACATGAGTTGTTAGTGCTTCCATAGAGGCTATGTAGATGTTCCCTCCTCACTCTTGGACTTTAAGAGTTACTAGAGTAGATTGATTATTCGAGCAACATCATTCTTTATAAAATTCTAGCTTTATCTGATTATGTGATTCCAAGAGAGTCATTTCTTCGTTTTCTATCCTTTCTCTCAGTCCGGTGCGATAGATCTTAGGTGAGAGACCTATGTTTCACAACCTATAGTGTATATGGAAATTTATAAACGAATGCATGATTAAATGCATGATTATAATGCATATATCTATGTATATTGGATATGTATTTTGCCTTTCCTAGAATGATTAATGACCATCACTTTGCTTGCATAACATGTATGAATTCTTTTGTCATATTTCTATCAGGAATAATTCTTCTCAAGTTATTGCTTCAATAAAACTTAAATCACAGTTACTAAAAGACAAATTTTACTTAAAAGGTGGGTGAAGACCTTTTCATTAATATTGAAAAGTTTATTGCATTATTTTGGAAAGGAAATACAAGAAAAAGAAAAGGTACATTAGTCTTTCTCTTCAACCATTTTTTTAGCCAAAGATAAGAAAGCAAAGCCATGATTCTCAATTTTTCCTAAAAAAGCATCATCCTCAGCTAGGCTTTGCCGGTAGTAAAAAATATCTCCTCCCACGTTCTGAGCATTAGCCCTAACAATTCGCAACATGTTGCTTCTGTTCAAGGCATTGTTAATTACGCTGATATAGTCTTTATGCTTTTTTAGTGCTATTAACTTCTCATTTAAGTGCTTTATCTTTTCTTGTTCTTTATCATGCTTCACTCTCAACACCTTGATTTCATTTTTCTTAGTCACTAGATCTATTTTAACAACCTTGACTTTCTTTTTTTTTGCCTTCAACCCTTGCACCTCTTATACTTTGGCTAGTTGGTTTTCCATCATCATATATTACGTTCAATTTCTTATACTTCTCAATTATGGTTACCAGCTTTTCTTGAACCTATGCAAGTTTATATTGATAATATTCAACGCTTCCTTGATAGTTAATAAAGTCAAACCTTAATGCTTCAAGTTTGGAGTTGTTTTGCATCCAGTTTAGAACTAGTTTTCCTTTCTCTTTCTTAGACTCTTCCCTTGCAGCCTTCTTGTTGCTTAATTGTAACTCTAGTATTGTTATTCTTGTATCTTTAGATTGAACTTGCTCATCTAGAAATGCCCTTCTTTTGTTTACTTCCAGTACGATTGTTTCTAAAGCTGTCTTATCTTTCTTGCTCTTGCTTAACTTTATTTCGAGCTTTTCTACTTCTTCTTTTAGCTTTTTCTCATTGTTGGCCTTTTTTCTTTTAATTAGCTCTTCTAAAACTAGTGAAGATCTATCCTCAAAACATGATGTCTTAGGAATAGTAGTCAAGACCATATCTCTTCATCTTGTATACTCTTCACTTATGCTAGGGTCCCTTAAACTTTCAGACTCCTATATGATCAGAACCAAGTGCTTCCAATCTTGTTTGACAATCTCTAAGACTTTTTGTTGACCAAATCTTTGAATAACCTAGAAAATTAGGCAAGTCCAATAATTCTCGGGATGTATTGTATACCCCATAATTGTCTTACCACAAGAGCCAGAGCATAACTTATATAACCTATAACCCCAACTAAAAGTACCTAGTGTCTTTGGCAACAACTTGTCAAGACATCTACTATTATAACTCATTAGGCTTTCTAATTGAAATTTCTATTAGGCAACTCTAGTAGCTTCTTTATCTAACTTTGATTGTCCAAGCTTTCATATTCTTTTTCTTCCACCAACTTTAAAGGCCTTTGGTTAAACTATAAAAAATTATCAAGGACCAATTTTGTTTTTCAATATGACTCATCATTCATAAGTATAATAGCTATGTGCAACATCTCATTGCCATTTTTTCCAATTCTTTTACAATGGTTGACGATTAGGATGGTTTCGGCCAACATAATAATAATAGGATTAATTTGGGTGTTCTTATACTCTATAAACATAGTGACAACTTCTAAACTTATTACACTTATTAAGCTTGAAAACAACATAAAACCAAATATGCCTAAAGGAATCAATTTGTTTTTTTGTTTTTTTTTTTTTTTATCATTGATCCATGTTCTGACTTTTTCCTCTTTAACTCAGCTTCTAACAGTTTCCATTTCAGACCACTAGCATTCTTCTTTAAGAACTTAGTCAGATTAGGCACTTTGAACAGTTTTGACAACTCAAAAATCACTTTGTCATCTTTCAAAGGGAAATAAACCCTATATAGAGGGTTAGGAAACTCTATCAACAATCTATATTCTTTCATGGTAGGATATAGATCTATATTCTTGAAAGAGAAACATCTATAATCGGGATCCCAAAAGTGAACAAGAGCTCTAACTATCGGGTTTAGTACTTCTACCTTCATAAGTTCTATTAGTCGCCGACATTTCCTAAAAAATACAACCTCATTAATATTTTAAACATGAGCCATCAATTTCTTCACCTCATTCGCAGTATAATTCAGGTTCTTAATCAGTGACAATTTTATTGCATTACATCTGTCGTACCCGACATCACGATGGCCTTAAAAATTTATCTTTGGAAAGAACAGATTTCTAGCATCCTATTCTTTGATGGGAGAATGGATTTCTGGCATCCTATTCTTTGATGGGGAATGGTCTTGTTTAAAGAGTCTTCACCTAGTATTATGGTTACTAGGAACCCTAACTAGTAAACAGAGATTCTATGATACGAGACTGGTTACGTAAAAGGAAAGATATTATCACCCCTTAAGCGTCCTGCTTGAGGCAGGCTGCATTGCTGATTTTATCATAAATTGCTAATGTTTTGTTGGTTTGTACTATGATGGTTTGCGTGTAATATTCCTGACTCTGGCACCAGTGAATATTCAACTACAGATACTTCCAACTCCGGCGTTGGTAAATATTACGTAGCTATAAAAACCAAAATAAATTTAAATCAATATTTTTATTCCTGACTTTGGCGTCAATGAATAAATAAATTAATAAAATACATTTATTTTTACGCATACATAATTTTTTTTTAATTTTCGTCCACAATTCGAATCGAATCGAAATCACTACACCTTTTCCAGCTTCCCTGTTGAATCGGGATGAAGAAGACGAGCATGACTGTTCCACTTAGCAACGGTGTCATTTCAGCATAAATGGACATTTTTATTTTGGCCCTTGAACTTTTGGAATTTAACAATTAGGTCCCTGATTTCATTAATCATACAATTCAAAGTTCAATTAAGTCTCTAAATTTCAATTTATGTTGTTTTGGCCCAAATTTCAATTTATTTCTTATTTTTATCGTTTCACACATTTTTTTTAATAAAATAGAATAAGTCAAAATTTGGGTTATGACAGTTGCCCCCTCTTTATAATATTTACGATACAAAGACATTGGAAAATTTTGTTTTCTTTTAGCTTTGTGTAGTAAATTTATAAAGAAAAGTAGATATAGAAAGAATTTTTGCTTTTTTTTTTTTAGTCTTGAAAACTTTAAAAACAGTAGATTGACATATGATTTTTACAGAGAGATGTAGAAATAAAAAAACAAGTCATTTGGGAGATGACCCACTTTTTTATGTTTTTGTTTTTTTTGTTTCTTTTTAATGGATCAAATTGTTTTGGGCAAACTGCCTGATGATAAAAGAACGCGAAGAATTTTATGAGTGGTCTAATTGTTCCAAGTGACCTGTCCGATGAAGAATAAAACGTGAAAAGGGTTTGGTGAGTGGTCTAATTGTTCCAGGTGACCTGACCGATGAAGAATAAAACGCGAAAAGGGTTTCGTGAGTGGTCTATTTGTTCTAGGCGACCTGCCCGATGATTGAAAAATACGAGGATTTTTTAGAAGTGGTCACATTGTAATAGGTTACCTGCCCAGTAAAAAAACACGAGGATTTTTCAAAAGTGATCACATTGTAATAGGTTACCTACCCAGTGGAAAAATACAAGGATTTTTTTATATTGGTCACATTGTAATAGGTTACCTGCCCAGTGAAAAAATATAAAAAATTTCAAGGATGACATGATGGGGCTCGAAGGTGTACTATTCAAGAGATGACAGCTCAAAGGAAATTAAGGCTCGCAAGCGCGCTATAAAGGAAATGAGGGCTCGAGGACGCACTTAAAAGAAGGTAGGGTTAGGAAATGCACTACCTTGGATGCTCAAAAGCTCACTAGAAAGAGGTGAAGTGAGGGCTCGAAGACGCACTTAAAAGAAGGTAGGGTAGGAAACGCACTACCTTTAATGGTCGAGGGCTCGAATGTGCACTTGAAAGGAAATGAGGGCTTGAAGGCACCCTCAAAATGATGATCGAGGGCTCGAAGGCGCACTTGAAGGAGGTGGGAAAATACAGAGATTTTTTAGGTGACCTGCCCCGGTTGAAAAATTCTTAAAAGTGAAAAATTTTCTGAAGTAATTTCAATCTTGGCCATTTTAAGTTGGTCTTCCACTTGTTGGATTTCACCAGAAGTTTCTTTTATGAAATTTGCAAAACTCATTGTCCAATGTCTCAAAGTTTAGATGATATGCATGCATCTTTACCTGATTTGAAATATAAGCCCCTCATTTCTTCTCGGTCTTCTTATTACTTGATTAATGAGGACTTGCTACCTCTGATTTTGGTCATCTTCGTCATTTAGCTTCTAGCCCACTCGAGCTGGCCCATACAAGTCTTTTTCCATATTTGTTTACACAACTCAGCCTTTGTGATGCCCATCATGACCCACTTGCTTGCAAAAGATTTTCTGTCTCGTCAAATAATTTGAGAGGATCATTCATTACTCCTCGTTTTACTGCTAAAAATATTCGGTGTGACTTGCTGAAAGGATTAAGTTGTCTTTCGTAAACCAAAATGCCCCCTTGTCTTGTTGAAGGAAATTACAATCTTTTTTTCTAGAATTTTTTCTTCTAAACACAATGTTTCCCTTGTATTGGTCATTCCCCCAAGTATGCTCTGTCAGCAACTTAGACAAATAATGGTTTTAAGAGGCCAATCTCTCATTTCTCTTCTTTTCATTTTGGTGAAGGAATATGGGTCAAGAATAAAGCTTGAAATCTTGATCTTGCATTTTAAAAGAAAAAATTGTTTTAATGTGAGCTTAAAACAATTTGCTTATGAGATCTTGCAACTCCTTGGTTATTTTCTTTATTGAAAAAGAGATTGTTTGCTCTTGTGTTTCGCAATGAGGTCTTCGGTGAAAATACGTCATGAGGTAACCTTTTATTTTTATAGGTTTTCAAAATAAAGGGCTCGAGAAAAAGCTCGAGGTTTTATTTGAGAAAAACTTGTCTCTTTTTCAACACTCATTTTTATTAGCATCAATAATAATGAGTAGTTTGTTCTTAATGTCATGAATCTTATGAAAAAATATTATTTGCATTTTAAGAGCATTGTTTATTGTTCTACGTTGCTTGCTTGCTTGATTAAAAATAACTTCTACAGGCATATAATGTAGGTTGTGGTTTTTTATTTTTTTGCTATGAAAGAAAAGGATTCATAAGGCTCAAAGAGTGTTTCAGGGTTTCAAAGACTAATGATCACTATCAGCAATTTGACTCTTGACGTCCTTCATATTTTCTATTACCGCTCTTCTTTAATTTGCTGCGTCTCTCTCTCTCTCTCTCTTTGCTTTGCTAGGGCATACTCTTAGATGTTACTTTTTCTAGTGATTTGGGCATGCACCCTAGCATTTGAGTTTCTTGGGCTCTTATGCTTTTTTTGGCTTTCTTACAGCTTTTTCTCTTTTCTCATTGAAATTTTCTCTTGCCCCCCAGTGTGGGGTGTGATCCTAGTCGGGATTTTTCTTTTTTCATGAAAGAAAAATTATAAAGGCTAAAAAAAGGATCGCAAGGGATGTATTTTTTTCAGAACGTGAAAGGAATAACAAATATGATTTTTCCTCATTTCAAGTGCATGCAATTAAGATCAATAAACTTTGACCTCGTTCAGTGTGATAGTTTTGGTCTATGCAAAGAGATGCATTTCATGATTTATGAGCAACGAGTTCACTACATATCATTATTCATAAATTTAAAAACACATGATTTAAGAGTCATAGGGTAAGGGTGTTTATTCATTTCATTTCATTTTTTTTTAATTTAGTCACCTCAATAATGGAGTTGCTAAATTCACTTGTCATTCTACAAGTAGAATATAAAAAATATTGTTTTTTGAATAAACATCAAATTATTTTTGAAATCAAAATCCTAGATCAGATTTTCAAAACTCCAATAGGGAAAGTGATTTTGATAAAAGAGATGAATTGCGTCTATGAGATCACACGAGGTTTCCAAAGTGTATTCGTGAGTTCTTATAAGAAAACTCTCTCAAGAAAATGAATAATGCTTGGTCGTAAACACGATTAAATGACAAACTCATTATTTCATTAAGACTTTGGAAGAGAAATTCAAAAATAAAGAACTTATGCCAACATCTTGGGCTACGAATACTGACATGATAGCACGAAAAAGGGCTAAACATTTAGCGATCATTGATTGAAATTTTCAAAATCTTTCAATTATTCATTCTCCTTGACAATGACATCTTTTCAACAGTTAGTTGAAGTTATATGCAGACCATTCTCGGCCTAGTATCACTATAGCTTCTTTTTTTTCAAGATAGTTGATTTCTGGGAGTCAGTGTGAAGAAATTAGCTACAAGAAGGGTAGGTGCCTTAACAACCAACTTCAGTGTCCTTCTCTTTTCCAGCCAAAACCGTTCTTCTCAATTGGGTTAGCAATCTTACCCACTCCAATGACTTGTTCAATCCTCTCAGTTATAATGACTAGGTCGGTGAAATGTTGTGCAGAGCTTCTAACCAAGTATTCAAAGTATAGAGCTTTAAAGGTGTTGGAAAATAAACTGATCATCTCTTTTTCCAAGATGGAAGGGTTAACTTGTGCAGCTACCTCACTCCATCTTCGAGTGTATTCCCTTATGGACTCCTTGTTGTCATTCTCCATAGCTTGCAAGCTTAACCGATTAGGGCCCACGTTTATATTGAACTTATATTGCCTTATGAAGGCATCAACTAAATCTTTTTCTATTTTTTAATCTTGCTATTGTCCAACCGCATATACCAAGTAAGGGTAACATCACTCAAGTTGTCTTAAAAGAAATGAATCTACAGTTTCTCATCATCAACCACCTCAGCCATTTTGTTGCAGTATACTTTGAGATGAATTATTGGGTATTGAGTTCCTATATATTTGATAAATTCTAGCACTCTAAACTTTTTAGGAATGACAACATTAGGCACCAAACACATCTGAGCAGCCTTTATAGGATTATATAGGCAAATTCCCTCATCCTTTGCTCTAAGGCAACCAATTTATTCAAACCATCTTCTTTTACCTTCCTCCTATTTTGAGATTCCTTCTCTGTAGAATCAATGGTAAACGACATTCTCGTAGGGTACACTGGTTGGAAATGCATGGCTTGTTGAAAATCAGATGACAAACCATTTGTCTCCAGATTCTATGGAGTGAAGGGATTTACAAGCATAGGTTCATGCCTCACTATATGTGTTGCTTTTCTGAATTTGTCTCTCAAGGCCTGTTTGAGTAGACTAGTAAGCCTTGCGACTTCTTCTTTAAGATTGTCCATATCTTTTTGGTGTTGGGCTTCCAATTGGGCTTTTTCTTCGTTTTTCATTTGTCTTTTTCTCAAATGATTGTTATAGGTAGGTTTCAATGGGGAACATATATTTCAACCTATAAATGTAAATCATGCAATTTATGCAAAAATGTTGATTCAATTAAAAATGTGTATGAAATGCGGACTCGCCCTTCACGGGATGACAACCTAATAGGAAGATCCTAATTATTGAGTGCATCAAGAGGTTGGTCATTATCTAGTTTCAAAGGGTCTCTCGCATGCTCAGTGATCATCCTTGAAAGGTCGATATGAAGCTTACAAGTAGTGTGAAGATAGAGGCCTTGAGTAATATCAGTTTGACATATCAACCACTTCCGAGTAAACAATTAAGCGAGAGTTGGATGGTTTCACGAGTCTTACCTAGGCTAAAGCCATTGGGGTATCGTTACTTCCCCACATATCCTAGATTTTAATGTGTATGCTCTTAATGTGATGCATGGCAATATAAACAAGGATGCATGCTGAAGCAGTAAATACAAGAAAAATAAACAAATAAACGTAACATAACAAATATTTAGCAATTGACAAACAAACAGCAAAGCTTAGTCCATTAGTCCTCTACGGAGTCGCCATTCTATCGCACCCGACATCGCGGCGGCCTTAAAAATTTATCTTTGGAATGAACGGATTTATGGCATCCTATTCTTTGATGGGAAATGGTCTTATTTAAAGAGTCACCGCCTAGTATTATGGTTACTAGGAACTCTAACTGGTCAACAAAGATTCTATAATATGAGACTGGTTACGCAAAAGGAAAGATATTATCACCCCTTGAGCGTTCTACCTGAGCCAGGGTGCATTGCTAATTTTATCATAAATTGCTAATGTTTTGTTGGTTTGTACTATGATGGTTTGCGTGTAATATTCCTAACTCTAGAGCTAGTGAATATTCAACTACGGATACTTCCAACTTTGGCGTTGGTAAATATGACGTAGCTATAAAAACTAAAATAAATTTAAATCAATATTTTTATTCTTGACTTTGGCGTCAATGAATAAACAAATAAAATAAATTTATTTTTATGCATACACAATTTTTTTTTATTTTTTATGTAGCTAAATAAAAGTAAAATACAATAAACTAAAATAAATTTACATCAGTATTTTTATTCCTGACTCTAGCGTCAGTGAATAAACTAATAAATTTATTTTATTTTATTTTATTTTTTGCATACTTATGAATACAGAGATTTTTGATTTTTTTTATTATTGTTTTGGGCTGGACATTGAGTTGGGCCCAACCAGCCCGACCCGATCACTGGCCCATACCTGCGACCTGGCTGGGCAAAATATATGGAGCACGCGTGAAGTGATTTCACGCGTGCCTTCACTGTGCAAAGGTAATTAAATTACTTTCGCATAGTGTTCTTTGATCATTCAATTTCAAAGAACGCAAAGGATGAAGAGCTGGCATGCCTGCTTCTAGAGTGGCGAAGATGGCTGCAACGCTAGTGGTGACTTTCGTTCAACTGATTTCCTTTATCTCCCCATTGTGTCCATTCTTCTCTCTTCTTCTCAGTTCATGAGGTGAACTAAATAAGAAGGTAATGGATATGCCGACTTTCTTTGAGTTTTTTACTAACTTTGGGTTCTTCTTTTTCTACAGGGACGAAGACAATAACAAGGCTGATTCTTCTCTGTGTTGCCCCTCTCTTTTCTCTCCTTCTCTCTGTGAATTTATGCCTTTTTTTACTCTATATTTCTGGTCTGTTTTTTTTTCTCTGGATTTCTCAGTCTCCCCCTGGTCTGGTTCTCAGTTCATCCTCTTATAGAGCTCTCGAAGCTTGCTTCCAAACTAGTCGTGCTTTTGCAGGCAGTCAATCAATCCACGAACAAGATTGTGGGCAAGAGACGTGGTCCACGATTTGGACTGAAATCATTGCACCTTTTCCAGTTCCTCTGTTGAATCAGGATGAAGAAGACGAGCACGACTGTTCCACTCAGCAACGATGTTGTTCCAGTAGAAATGGACATTTTCATTTTGGCCCCTGAACTTTTGCAAATTTAACAATTGGGTCCCTGATTTCATTAATCAAAAAATTCAAAGTTTAATTAAGTCCCTAAACTTTCAATTTATGTTGTTTTGACCCAAATTTCAATTTATTTCTTATTTTCATCATTTCACACATTTCTTTTTAATAAAATAGAATGAGTCAAAATTTGGGTTATGACAATTGTAACAATTTAAAATTTTGCCATATTCTACTATGGTAATTTTAGCAGTTACCTTTTTCTCATTCAATTTTTGCTTTGTTATCAAATAAGTTATTGAAACTTTTTAAGAATATTTAGAAGGTATCTTTTTATAATTTTTACCTGATTTTTTTTTATTACATTGTCATTGATTTTTTTTATAATATATTATTAAATTAACCAAGTTTATTGAACTCATTCGAATCAATAACCTAATTTCCATAAAAAAAAATTGCTTTCTTAAAAACATTATCATTATCTGGGCATTCTTTTTTTATGTTAAAAAAAAATTGAATAGAACTAGTACGTGATGCGGGAAACCTGTTTAGTTTTCCCAATATGGGGAAAGAGAAGAATATCCAATAAGCAAAGGAAGGAGTTACGAAGCCAAGATCTTAGAGGGCGTTTAGTATTACGGCCAAAACACTATTTACCTAAATTTAATTTTTTAAAAATTACTTTTTAGTATTTTTGAATTGTTTTGATGTGATAATATCAAAAATAAATTTTAAAAAATAAAAAATATATATTATTTTAATGTATTTTTAGATAAAAAACAACTACTAACACAGTACTAAATAAACTCTTAGAATAAGATAAAGGAGCTTCGATCTTGGTAATCCTCAAAGTCAAGGTCTTTTTTTCGGGGCAATATCTATAAAAATGAGTGTATGTGCTCCGCACCTTACCGGGTGTTTCCAATAATTCCAATCAAGCCATTAAAATAGGTTATTTGAAAATGAAAAAGAATAAAAGTCACAGATCGATAACCTAAACTTAACTCAAGTTGAACACTAACTATTCATATATTATTTAAGGGGATGGACCTAGGTAAAGTTATGGCTTAAAATCTCTTGGAGCTATCCTCCATGAATCCTTGTTTAGAGATAGACTTTAACTAGAAAAAAAGAAAAGAAAAAAAAAAAAACAGAATCTGTCAACATAAGGGAATGACTAGAATTAATTCCATTATATCAATATCAAGTATAAAGGAGTGGCTAATACTCTAGGGTTCGCCTCTCAAAGCATTTTTATCAGCTCCCTCCCAACCATCATATCTATACAAGCTAATACTCTAATATCCTTGAATTGAAAGGTCCATAGTAATGAAAAAAAGTGACAAAAAGGCTTCCACGTCCAAGAAGGAAACAAAGACCACAGGACAAAATCTTAGTGGCTCTTTTGCTTTTGCCTTACTGTATATCGGGTCGTACTGATGAGACATTGAAGAGATTAAGTGGGTCTTTGATGAATTCAGGGAAAAAAAATTAAGATAAGAATGGGACTTTCTATGATTATGTTATAAGTTGCTGAAGTAATTAGCTTGAACCTTGTATTTGGCCTTGGTTGCTTCTCAAAAAGTCGGTCCTTGTTGGAAGTGGAGGGGTTTATTTGATGCTAAAGTTAATTAAGATATGAGAATGAAATAATATACAAGAAGAGAAAAGTAAAATGAAGTTATAGAAAATATGAATTTGCGTGTAGCCTGTATATTACATTTGGCATAGAATTTATATGGCTTTGAAGTTGTATGGCCTTCATTGACTAAGAATAGCTCTAGATTTGTATAGCATGGAATGGATTAGAACTTGGCATGACGGTGATTCTTTTTTTTTTTTAAACTGTGATTGTTCGGGTCAGTTTATATGCATCTCGACTAATCCTCCGAGATCTTAAAGCTAATAACCATATAAGTTTCTAGTAATCCTGATATTTATGATACTCAAACTAGTGACTTCTAGAAAATAAACTTAGAATCTAATAAGTTAAAATACACCAATGATTTATATGGCCTATAGTTGGACTAGAACTTGTATGGCATGTGTGTTGCCTAGCCTGGCTTTAAACTTAGGGAACTGTAGGTGTTTATGTCAGCTTACACATACCTCAATTAATCCTTAAAGATCTTGAAATTAATGATTATATAAGCTTTCAGTGGCCCTGAGATTTATAGTACTCGAATTAATGATATTTAAAAAATAAATTCAGAATCTGATTAGTCAAGGTATAACTGTAATTTATATAGCCTATAGTTGGCCTAGAACTTCTATGGCATGTATGTTGCCTAGCCTGGCTTTATATGGCCAATAATGGACTGACCCTCTTACCTAGTCAATGGTAATTGAAAGTATTTATATATTCAGCCCTTGAATTTTCTTTATAGAAAAGAAAACGTATTACTGGTGGAGGAGTTAGCGCTCAAGATAAGTTATGGAGTTGGTAATCCATCAAAGGAAAAAAATAGTGTTTACAGTGTTATCCAATACTTTTTATATAGTAAAACATGATGTCATGAAAAATATAAATGATGGTTAGTGTTATTAGCATAAAAAATTATGTCTTGTCTAAATAAAAAAAAGTTGAAGTGGTGGTCGAGCCAAGATTCAAAACTCCTGCTGGCCGAGTTGACATGGTAAGATGGATAGGAAAGGTCGTGGAGGAATTCCCTTTTGTGAACAATGGATAGATGTGATTATATCCTTTGTTTTTCAACTGTCAATACGTTGAATTCTTCGTTCTTTACTCCATCCTTTGCATTAAGAAGAGCCCTTATTTTAATTATTCAAATTTTATATTTATTATTTAAAAATTACTAATTCGAGTATTATAAATTTTAAAACTATTAAAAATTTATATAATTATTAATTTTTAAACTCGTAAAATTAATCAAAGTATACACAGGATGACCTGAATATCCATATTAATAATAATAATAATAATAAAAACACACTCTCCTTCAAATATCGCTGAAAGGATAAATGTTTTCTGAACCTTGTCAATGATCCTATGTTTTTTCTTTACTCCATGCTTTCTCGGTTAGTCATCAAATGGCACTTAGTTCATCCTTGACAAAACAATAATAATATATGTTCAAGTTAGATCATTGACAAGGTTCAAAAAAGGGGGTGGAAAAGTGACGATTAATAGGCCTATAATAAAAATTGACAAAACAACTAAATGGCTTGGGGTTGATTTAGTGGTTCGTATGAACAGTAATAAGATTAATATATTCTTTTGTTACAAACAAAGGATTTTGTTTAATAATAAAATGTGTTTAAAAGAATTAAAAGTGTCTACATGCCGGAGTGGTGAAGCAGAAAGTCTTGAGAGCTTTCTAAACTTTGCCCGCCCAAATCATGCTTTCTTTGTGTTCATTCTTTAGTTTTTTGTAAAATTTATTTTTATTTATTTCTCATGTAACTTTATTTTTTTCCTCCTTCATTTTTTTTCTTTCAATTTCATTCTTTAAAATTTTTAATTTTTTTTAACTTTAGTTATCATATAATTAAATAAAAATTATTTAAAAACCAAAATTATTAAACACAGTTGAGTCAATAACCCGAGTCACGAGTTTGATGGATTAAATCGTTAAATTTAGGCCTATTCAACATATTATCTTTTCAATAATTTTCTAAAAGAAATATCACCTTGATTTTTTTTAAAGCATTTGATTTATTTTGAATTGATCTTTATAATATGTTTCGGTTTGGTTTTTATAGGATTAATTTGTTTAGATATGTTTTTTATAAGGTTATCACAGTCTTATGACCTGGTTTACGAGTTTAACATGTTAACTCAGGTTGATATAAATTAATTTAATATGTCGTCGTCTCAATTTTTTTTTTATAAATGTCACCTTGAATTATTATTTTTTTAATATAGATCAAAGTTTTATTTAGACATCCAGGATTCCTTTGAATCAAAGTGCTTGGGTTTTGTTGGTTATCTATTTTTTATTTTTTTATTTTTAAAAAAAAGTCAGTCCAATCCGCAGTATAGCACGGGAAAGTAACCTAGTTCTAACATTATGGAGGTTTAGTCATTAGTGAATATGTCATGTAGCCAATTAATTGATACATATAGCACTGATTTTATTCATGTAAACCATATTTATTGTTAATAAAGTCTTTTTAATCTTTAATATTCAATTATATTTTATTAATGAATCTATAGTAAAAATAAAGTTCACAGAACAAAAATGATTTGCATAAAACATTATAAAGTTGTTATAATTATGAGATTTATATTACATCAAAGCATTATTCTTAAATATTTTTAATCAATATTCTATTAAGATCGGACATTAATTAGAACCATTGAGACCAGTGCATATTATATTCCTTTCTTTATGAAAAGAAACAGTTGCTCTCATAAATTGAGGTATAAAAGATACCTGGAACTAAAATGCGGGTGCTTGTTAGATAACATGTACACTAAACTAACTCGCAAGAGAATTTTATATAGAAAGATTATTTGTGTCTATAAAAAAGTTCATGTGATAGTTGTGTAAGTGATTTTTAAACTTAAGATCACTAGGTTATTTTATATAAAGAGTGTTATGTTTTTATCTTCACTATATGTTGTTCTAATCAAGAGTAACAAATAGATAGATATTAGATATAACATAAACTATATAAAGGTATTTGAATAATTAAAAAATGATTCATAATCTTAAATGAATTAAAAAATATATTATATATGATCTTAAAAAATATTGATTGTGAAATTTTTAACCATCAAATGGCTCCAAGTTTATATGTTTAAGTTAGATAATTGACAAGTTTCGAAAAAAAGGTGGAAAAGTGACTATTAATAGATCTCTAATTAACATTAACAAAACAACTTAATGGCTTGGAGTTGATTTAGCGGTTATTATGAACAGTTAATATGATTAATATATTCTTTTGTTACAAACAAAGGATTTTGTGTAATAATAAAATGTGTTTAAAAGAATTAAAAGTGTCTACATGCCGGAATGGTTAAGAAAGTCTAAGAACTTTCTAAAATTTGCCCGCCCAAATCATGCTTTCTTTGTGTTCATTCTTCGGTTTTTCTGTAAATTTTATTTTTATTTATTTCTCATATATTTTTAATAAACTTTATTTTTTTTTGTATTTCAATCTTTTTTTTTTCAATTTCATCTTTTAAATTTTTTAATATTTTATTTACTTTAGTTATCATATAATTAAATAAAAATTATTTTACAAATAAAATTATTAAACTCAGTTAAATCAATAATCCATATCATGAGTTTGGCAGATTAAACTATGAAGTTTAGGTTTATCTAATATATTGTCATTTCAATATTGTTTTTAAAAATAATATCATCTTGATTTTTTTTTTTTAAAGCATTGGATTTATTTTGAATTGGTCTTCATAATATGTTTTGGTTTGGTTTTTGTTGGATTAATTTGTTTTGATTTTTTTTATAAGATTATCATAATTTCTTGACTCAATTTTCGAGTTTAACATATTAACTAGGTTAACCCAAATTGATTTAATATGTCGGTGTCTCAATATTTTTTTTTTAGAAAAATGTCATCTTGAATTAATGTTTTTTAAATTTAGACCAAAGTTATATTAGACATCCAAGATTCCTTTGAATCCAAGTGCTTGAGTTTTTTTTTATTATTATTTAAAAGAAATCAGTTTAACCTGCAGTATAGCACGGGAAAGTAAACTAGTTCTAACATTATGGAGGTTTAGTTGTTACTGAATATGTCATCTAGCCAATTAATTGGTACATGTAGTACTGATTTTATTCATGTAAAATATATTTATTATTAATAAAGTATTTCTTTATCTTTAATATTCAATTATATTTGATTAATGAATCTGATATTTAATTAATGAATCTAGAATAAAGATAAATTTCATGGAACAAGAATGTTTTATATAAGAAATTATAAAGTTGTTGTAATTTTAAGATTTCTATTATATCGAAGTATTGTTTCTAAATGTTTCTAATTAATTTCTATTAAGACTAAATATTAATTAGAATTTTTGAGACTAATGCATATTATGTTCCCTAATTTATTAAAAGAAGCAATTGTTTTTATAAACTGAGATGTAAGAAATACTTATAACTAACATATAGGTGCTTGTCAAATGATATATATACTAAACTGACCCATAAGAGAATTTCATATAGAGAGATCATATATGTCAATGAAAAGGCTCACGTGATAGTAGTGTAAGTGATCTTTAGACTTCAGATCACTAAGTTATCTTATATAAGGAGTGTTATATTTTGATCATGACCACACGTTGTCCAAATCAAGAGTAACAACTAGATAGATATTAAGTATAACATAAACTATATAAAAGTATTTGAGTAATCAGTAAATGATTCATCATCCTAAGTGAATTAACAAAAAAATATTACATATATTCTCAAATAGTATTGATTATAAAATTCTTAGTCTAGGCGGAATGAGGCTTGATGCCAATATAGACAACCTATACCGACAACAGCACCAAGAAGAAGAAGATAAGGGAAGAATTATGATTCTACCCCTAAACTTTGTGTAAGGTTATTCGAGGGGTAGAATTATAATTATACCCATGTAACTTATATCTAACTACATTTTGGTATAGGATTTAATTAGAATGTTTAATTAAATAATATTTAGAAAAATGACTTTTGTAATGTAAAAGGAGTTTTTAAGCTAAAATATTTTTTTTGAATTGATCCAAAAATAGTTTAGGCTATTAATAAGAATTTTAATATGATTAATCTTCTTATTAAATTTTGAAAAATAATTTTTCAATGAAAACTTATATTAGATAAAAATTTATTATATTTCAAGAATTATCAAATTAGAGTTGAATTTGATATTTTTAAGTGTTATAAATATTATTTTAAAGCCAACAATTAGAATTTAAGCATGCTATAATGTTATTATACATATTAATATGTTCTTATGCATGATGGATGATTATGAAAATTTAGAGACCAATGTGATTGTGTTTTTATGGTTGAATGGTTGTAATATTAAATAGGGTCTCCATGTCTTACCTTTTCTCTATTTTTCTTATAGAGTTGTAAAAACATTTCTTATCTAATTTTCCTTGAATGTAACTCAAGATTTCTTAATTATGTAAATATTATATAATTTATAAATATAAGAATTTTGTTAGGAGAATAATTTTATAACCCAAGACGAAGAAAAGAATAAAGGTGAAGGATACAACCATGGTTCTTGCAAAGGACTTATGAAGATGTGTAGCAACTACCTAGGTTTTGACCACATAATTCCCTTCGATTGCTCGAGGGAATTATTTTAGATATATCTATAATCATCTAATTAGAATGACATTCAAGTGGTGTATGTTTATATATAATTGTTATATATTATATATCACTAATACAATGGAATGAGATTTAATTAAAATAATAAATCCCTTATTTATATATATTAAGTATATGTTGAGAACATGATTTTATATATTCTAATTTTTTAGGCATAAAATAAGAATTTTATTCATGGATAACTTATTGAGTTATTCAACGTTATACTGTTAATCGAATATATTTAATGATATAAAATTGGATGCATTACTTATGATCATATAGAATTAGAGATAGTAGTTAGGTGAAACATATGTGATGTGTTTAGATAAAGAGTTGTCACCTAATTGATTTAGAAATCACATAAAAATATAATTGATAAGTTATTTTATCTATTTAATTTAATTTAATTTGATTTGTTGAGTTACTTAAGATCATATAAATTAAAAGAGATCCTATCTCACTAGGAGATCCAAGCGGGATTTCTCAAATAAATAGGGAGTAATATTAATATGTAAGAAAATAGTAGGAGACCAAGTAAAGATTAGAGATCTTATATGAATTTGGTTATAAATATTTATGCTTGAAATCAATACTCGTTATCTTTACATGAATAGGTTAACAGATTACCATGAGTTAAAATAAATATATCCCTACATAGCATACATGATGCTAATAAATTAACTAAACCAAACTTCTTGGACTAGTACCAAAATATGAAAATTGTTCAAGATTATATATGCTTGAAAATTTGATTTCTCATGTCCTTCATAAGGACGCTAAGAATAAAGTTATGACAGAATATCAACATCATATTGATGATGATGAGTAGGCTACATGTGTGATGTTAGCTAGGATGTCACTCAAACTTTAAACACTTCATGAGAAAATGGATGCATGTATAATAATTATACACTCTAAAAGTTGTTTGATGCGGCTAGATATACTGAAAGGTATGAGATCTCTAAGAAATTATTTCATTAAAAAATGACAAAGGGTTCCTCGATGTCCGGGTGTGACATATATGTTGAGGATGATTGACTATTTTAAAGAAATTAGATCAACTGGGTTTCATCATGAATCATAAGTTAAGCGTGGTCAACTTGGTCTTACAATATAAGCATAGAAAGCCCATTTGGGGCCTCAAGAATGACAATGACACTTGTCATCATTATGTTAAAAAAGTCACTATAAGAGGAACTGTAAAGATTATCTTATAATCATGAAGACTAAAATGATTATTAAAGCTTATGCTTCATGTGTTCTTATGATTGAATGAAGATAAAGGGGATCTATTAATAGGCAATGAAGTAAAGGTTGTTGCATTAACTTTTCTAAGTGGGCTAATACTAGAACTTATAATTGTTATTATGTCTTAACACTTTTTAGAAACATTGTATCTATTGGGAAAATATTATTCCTTCTATAATAATGATGTCTAATATAGATTTGGCACTTGTACAAATGGTTTGTACATGCTTGATCTTGAAATGCTAAGATTCAATATAAATAGCAAAAAGATCATATTAGAACTTATAATTGTTATTATGTCCTAGCATTTTTTAGAAACATTGTATCCATTTTTGAATGAATTTGAATTTATTATTAAGGGAAAATATTATTTCTTCTATAATAATGATGTTTAATATAGATTTGGCACTTGTACGAATGGTTTGTACATGTTTGACATGAAATGCTAAGATTCAATATAAATAGCAAGAAGAACATATTAGATAATCAATATCCATAGTATTTACGACATTATAGACTAAGTTATACCATTGAAACAAGTATCATTAAGTTATGTAAAGAAGGATATTTGATTCTTTTGATTAGGAATCATATGAAACTTGTAAGCTTATTTATTGATTAAAATGACCAAACACACCATTTATTGAAAAAATCTAAATTTACCATTTCCACCGCGTATATGTATTTCGAGAAAGTATGAGGTCGTTAATTATCTACTAAGAAAGAAGAATGAGCTTTGCTCATCAAAGCGCTCCCTGTGGTTCATAAAAAGGAAATAGAACTCATCATTTTATCGATGAAAAATAGATTAATGGAGTTTGTGGCATTGCTTTATCCTTTACTCTCTTATTATTAGTGAGTTTAAAATTTCTTTTTTCATACTGAATCACTTGTAGAATCAAATTCTAATCCATGAGGTTCTATGTTAGCTACAAATCTTTGTTGCAAAGATTTCAATTCTATGTGATGATGTCCCAAACAAATACAAGTAACTTATAAACAAGGCTCTTATGTTAGATAATAAGTTAATTACTTGGTTCTAGTAATCTGATCCATATTCTCTAACCAAGTTAGTTTATAGGTTGTGCCTAGTAAACCAAGATGGCTGGTAGGAGGTACCTGCAAAAGATCCTCTTTGATGAATGCGGGGACTCTTAGATGCTTAAGTAAGTATAAATTTAGAGAGAGAAAGTTCAATAATATTTTAGAGATATAAAATCTTAAAATATATATGTTAACAAATATTAAGAGTGAAGAGACTGTGAACCTAGAGCTTGAAGGATTCATAGGGTAATTATAGTTTATAAGTCTTATTGGTTTTTAAAGAAGAGGGGTTAAAATGTCATTTTTTCCTAATATCATTTAATAAGGGATAAATATGGTAGGTCCTTAAGAGATTTTTAAACACCTAGGGGTATATAAAAAGTAGGATACAAAAAGTAGTTGAGCCCATGGAGGTTGAGCTCTTCCCCTAGGCTAGACCCAAGGGGTTCTTCTTTTGGTTGAGCCCAAGATAGGTGACTCATTTCTTTGCTTGAGCCCAAGAAAGTTACATTCTTTTCTTTGATAAGCTCAAAGGAGTTGGGCTCGTCCTTTGGATGAACCCAACTATATTAGGTCTAGTAAGTTTTCAAACCCATGTTGCATTGGGCTTGGCACACAGATGAACCCAAGTGCATTGGGTCCTTCCTTTGGCTAAGCCCAAGGGAGGTAAGTCATTTCCTTGGCGAAGTCTAATGAGGAAAGGTCATTCATTTAATAGTGCCTAAGAGAGATGGGTTGTTCCTTTGGCTAAAACGATGAGCGAAGGATCTTTCATTTGATAGAGCCTAAGGAAGTAGGGTCATCCCTTTGATCGTGCTCAAGGGAGATAGGTTGTTCCCTTGGTTGAGCCCAAGAGAGGATGGTCATTTCAATGACCTGAACACAAGGGAGATGGTGTCATCCCTTGGTCATGCCCAAAAGATGAGCGTCATTCCTTTCCAAGGAAGATGGGTTGTTACCTTTATGGATCCTAAGAGAGGAGGGTCATTCCCTTAGCTTAGCTTTAAGGAGGAGGGTCATTTTCTTGGCCATATCCAAAGGAGAAGGGTCATTCATTTGGTAGTGGCCAAGAGAGAATGGTCATTCCTTTGGTCGTGCCCAAGGGAGATTGGTTATTCCCATAGCTGAGCCCAAGGATAAAGGATCATTTCTTTGGTTGTGCTAAAGGAAGATGGTTATTTCCTTGGTCATGCCTAATAGAGAAGGGTCATTCCCTAGGCCATTCCCAAGAGAGATGGCGGCATTCCCTTAGCAAAGCTCAATGAATAAGGTTCATTCTCTTCATTGTGCCCAAAGATATAGGATCATTCCTATAACCGTGCCCAAGGAAGATGGGTTGTTCTTTTAGCCATGTCCAAGGAAGATAGATCATGCCTGAAAAAGATGGGTTGTTCCCTCAGCTAATCATAAAAGAGAAGGATCATTCCCTTAGCTGATCATAAGGGAGAAGGATTATTCCATTGGCTAAGTCTAAGGGAGAAAGGTCATTCCTTTAGCCATGTCCAAGGGAGAAGGGTCATTCCTTTAGCCATGTTCAAAGGATATTGGTTGTTCCCTTGGCTGGGCCTAAGGGAGAAGGACCATTCCTTTAGCTTAGCCTAAGAAAATAAGGTCATTCTTGTGGTTTTGCCTAAAGGAGATGGCGTCATTCCCTTGGAAGAGCCTAAAAGAGATGGGTTATTCCATTGGTCATGTCCAATGGAGATAGGTTGTTCTCTTGGTAGAGTCCAAGGGATGAGGGTCATTCTATTGGTTGAGCCCGAGGGAAAAGGGTCATTCTTTTGGCCATGCCCAAAGGAGATAGGTCTTTTCCTTGGCCGAGCCCTAGAAAAAAGGGTAATTCTCTTGATCGAGCTTAAGGAAGGAAGGTCATTCCCTTGATTGTGTTCAAGAAAGAATGGTTATTTTCTTAGTCGTGCCTAAGAAAGAAAGGTTATTCCTTTGGTCGAGCTCAAGAAAAAAGGGTCATCCCCTTGGTTACACTTAATAAAAGAGGGTCACTCCCTTAACCGTGTTTAAGGGAGATAGATTGTTCCTTTAAATGTACCCAAGTGAGGAGGGTTGTTCCCTTGGCCTCCAAGAAATGAGGGTCGTTCTCAAAAGGGTCATTCACTTGGCCATACTCAAGAGAGATGGTGTCATTTCTTTGGTAGAGCCTAAAAAAAATGATCATTCTCTTAGTCATTCCCAAGGGAGAGTGAGATAATATTTAAAAAATAAAAAAAATGCAACATAGAAGAAAGACATAAAACATTGTAGGTTGTAATAGTTACTCGTAATGTTTTGCTTTGTTTTTCTTTTATAATTTTTATTTGTTAATTTAGTCTTTTCATATTAGATTGTCTTGTGATTAGGTTTAATGTTTTGTTTTCGTTGGCTTTATATAAGGCTCTCATAATATTAAAAATAATTTTCAACTTTGAATTAATACTCGATTTGGTAAAATAAAATTTAGTTTTACTAATTCAAACAAATTAAAAGTTTAGGGGTCCAATTTCAAACTAAAACAAATATTTAATTTTTTTTAAGAAATAATATATTTATCTCAACTTTTGATTTATTTTTTTCATGTTGGAATCAACAAATTTATTATTATTTATTGTCAAATTTATTGGAATATAAAATTTTCAGTTTATAATTAAAAAAAAATGATTAAAAAAACCACTAACAACTCCTGCACCTTTTGTTGTGTTGAAAAAAATAATAATTTCATCCGATAACGTAGCACACGGGAATCAAACTAGCAATAATAAAAAATAGAACGTGATGCAAGCATAAATGAAAGGTAAGACTTCCCTATTATTTACCAAAAAAATATATATTTTTCTTTCATTGGTTAGGGAATCAATTTGCTGGTGTCTTGACTTCCATTTTGTCAATGATTGAAAGCAAAGGGTGTAATGAACAATGCACTATTTAAATGCGAATTGTTCTCTTAAATTTCCGATGTCACTAAAGGTATTCCACCACCAACCTGGTGGCCTGAATAAATTTGCAAGCTGAAAAGGCTTGGCTTGATCGGCATCCCGGGGAACGTGATGGGTCTTCATTTCTACACGTGTTTAAAACCCAATTGGGAGGGAGATGGGGTCCAAAGTAGGTCACATGGAGGCATCTGTGTGCTGTTATGACTTATGAGATGGTATACGTCCAGTCTTCTTTCAACGAGCCGGTCATTAGTTTTATGATTTAGATTATTTTAATATATTAATATTAAAAATATTTAAAAAAATAAAAAAAAATTATTTTAATATATTTTTAAATAAAAAATATTTTAAAAAATTATTATTATCACTAAACCCCACTGAACTTATAATCACTCACATGGAGTTTCCTTTAGCCTGGGTTTGGCCTTCATTTCACTCCAATTATTCATGCAATTTTCTCAGCGATGGCTATTAGCGAGCGATACTGACTTTCATTAATTCCAGCTAAACATTGGCCTAATGAGTTTGATTCTCTTCTTAATTAATGTATGTGGAATGTGTGCTTTAAAGATTGCTCGAGAAAGAGATTTAGTTTTTATTTTTGTGCAAGCTAATACGAAAACATATATTTGATCTTTAATGTCGAATTGAAAAAATAATAAATAGTAAATTGGTTATTTTCTTTCAATATGTGACTGGAAAATTATCTTTATCTTTTTGAAAATATTAGGAAATAAAATATGCTAGTTTGTTAATATGTACAAATAACTAAACACATGGATATTTTTCAACTAGAATTTAATTTATAATGCTTCAGTCTTGATGAATCCAAAAACAAATAACCAAAAAAACCATTGTTTTTCTCACATCAATGATATAAATAAAAGTGTCTCTGCTGTGAATATCGATAACCAAGACAAGAACAAAGAATTCTCTAAAGCTAGCCACAGGTCGGTCTTTACAAAACTCAAGGAAGATATTATATTGATCCCGACCCAACACCTTCTTAGGCTTAGGCATGTAATTCGAGCTCAATACTCGCCAAGAAATTTCTTTAGGACTCTATGCAAATCCCTCGGTATTCTATATTGATTAAGTACGTATTATTTTGTGTATAATACAACTTAAAATACAACCAATATGAAATTACACTTTAGCCCTTCCTTTCCACAAAAAGACAAGAATCATGGGTTATAAATACACCATGAACCTTCAAGTCTTTTTATTTTTGAACATTTTCAGCATACATATTTTCAGAGTCTATCTCTCTAAATTTTCAATCCACTTTCTTTCTCTATAAAGTTATTAACTATATCAGAGAGTTCTCACATCCATCAAATAAGACTTTTTGGAGGTACCAGCTATTGGTTACTTGAGCTTACCAGGCACTAACTTCTACTACCACAGCTACCGGTCACCTTGATATACAACAATTACCGATCACCTAATTTATTGGACATCACTTGCTACCAGTTACCAATCATTTGGGCTTTTCATATTAAGTCACCAAATACCTTGATTATGGAGAATGAATCAGATTACTTAAATAAAAAGATTAGCTTATTATCTAACATATCAACCTTAGTCCTAAACATCTTGGATTTTAGGACTCATCAATTGACGTCATTTATGGGAAACTGATAAAAAAGTCATCAGTTTCTAAAACTTGTTTTTGACAATTTCAAGTCATTTCATGGCATATAACCAAGACACTCATGGTTCATGACGTAAAAAAATCTGCTTGTTACCGCGAACACTTCTACCCCAGTCAGATTTTCAACAACTCACCAATCTAGTGCAACTCCTCACTAAAATCGTGTTGGCAACCTTATGTCAAAATCAGACCTTGACACCTTAACAAGTCTTAGCAATTATGGTAACACATTTGATCTCATCACTATCATCACCGGCCGCTCCCAGCGTTCGTAGCCCGTTGCACTACCCATAAGAGCTTGGGCAGAATAACCTCTAAGAGAGTATTTTGTCTCTATACTTGCTAAATCCCTCTAGGGGTCGTTTGCGCCAAACACGCTCCCCCGACTATCGCAAGATGAACCTCAGTTAATTTATATTGCTTCAGCTTTAATGAATCAAAAAAAAAAACCAAAAAAGCATAGTTTTTCTCACACCAATCATATAAATAAAAGTGTCCCTGTTGTGAACAATGATAACCAAGACAAGAACAAGGAATTCTCTAAAGCTAGCCACAAGTCAGTCCTTACAAAACTCAAGGAAGATATTCTATTCATCCCGAGCCCAACACCTTCATGAGTTCGGGCACGTATCCCGAGCCCAACACTCATTAAAAAACACAATTTGGGACTCCATGCAAATCCTTCGGTATTTTATATTAATCCAATACGTATTATTTTATGTATAATATAACTTAAAATATAAAAAAATATAAAATTACACTTCAACCATTTCTCTCCACAAAAGGACAATAATTATGGGCTATAAATAAACCATGAATCCTTCAAGCTAAAAGTTCATAATCTCTTCATTCTTAACATTTTCAGCATATATATTTTCAGAGTGTATCTCTCTAAAATATCAATGCACTTTTCTCTCTATAAAGTTATTGACTATACTATCAGAGAGTCCCCACAACCTTCAAATGATACTTTTTGCAAGTACCATCTATTGGTTTCCTGGGTTTACCAGGCACCACCTGCTACTACCATAGTTATTGGTCACCTTGGCTTACAATAATACATCAACCTTATTCTTAAACATTTTGGATTTTAGGACTCATCAATTGGCGCCGTCTATGGAAAACTGATAAAAAAATCATCAGTTTCTAAAACTTGTTTTCGATATTTTCAGGTTTTATGGCACACAACCAAAACACTCATAGGTCATAACATAAAACAAATCCACTCGTTACCACAAACACTTCTACCCTAGTTAGATCTTCAACAACGCACCAATCAGATGCAACTCCTCACTCAAGTCGTGTTGGTAATCTATTGTCAAAATCAAACTTTGGCACCCTAACAAGTCTTAGCAATTATGGTAACACACTTGATCTTATCACCATCGTTACCGGCCGCTCCCAGTGTTGCACTACCTGTAAGAGCTTAGGCATAATGACCTCCAAAAGAGTATTTTACCTCTATGCTTGCTAAGTCCCTCTAGGGGTCGCTCGCGCCATTACGATGCCATTGCACATAACTGGTGCTCCAAACACGCTCCCCAGCTACCGCAAGATGGACCTCAGTTACCGATCTCATTGTTTCACACCAAACTCTCCAGGCCCCTTAAAGCCTAACAAATCACCTCATGATGCATAATATTTAATGAGAATATAAGTTTATTTTTGAAATAACAATAATAATGTATATTTGACATATATTTTATAACTACAAATCTTTAGTGGGGGACTTTTGACCACTCTCATTAAAAAGGAATTGACTTGGTCTTCCTAAAGCAATATCCTCATAATCACTAGGGATTGATCTCAGATCCTTCACTATCCAGTGTAGTCTCAGACTGACACATTCTCTAAGTGATGCCAAAGAGTCTCTCACTAATTTGCCAAAGGTTGATCTCGGATCCTTCACTCTACAGAACAATCTCAGACTGACAATTATTCAAGTGATGTCTAAGGGCCTCTCACTGAATCGCCAAGGTTTGATTTGGGATCTTCCATTCTTCAGGTGATGACTAAGGGCCTCTCACCAATTCACCAGAAGTTGATTTAGGATATCTTATTCTCTAGGTGATGCCTAAGAGCTCTCACCAATTCATAAGAGGTTGATCTGGGATCCTCCATTCTCTAGGTAATACCTAAAGGCCTCTCGCCAATTCACTAGGGGTTGATTTGAGATCCTCTATTCTCTAGGTGATACCTAATAGCCTCTCATCAATTCATCAGAGGAATTAATCTTGGATCTCCTACCTCTTCAATGTAGTCTCGAAATGACACCACTTTTTAGTACAAGGCTCCTAAGCCCCCACGTCATCCTAGAAAGGTTGCATACCTCCCGTACTTCAGTGCGACCACTCTTTAATGGATGAACTTAGTTTTCTTGGTGTAATAGAACTACCCTTCATGGATTCGTCCCCTTTACCCTTTAAAATTTTTTATAAGTTTGAACGTTCACATAGGTTCGCTTGCCTCTGCCATTTAGAAATTTTTCTAGGTATGGGCGTCACCATTGATCACTCTCCTTAGGTTCCGCTCAATCTTTTAGAGTATTTTCTAAGTACAGACTCACCTTCCATGAGTTTTTACTAGCGACTTAGAAAATTTTTTAAATAAAAGCTAAGTTTCTCCTGAGCTCTTAGAAAAATTTTCTAAGTATGAAATCTTTTACATCTCACCTAACCTTCCTAAAAATCTTTTTAAGTATGGTTTCCTTCATGGTTTCCCTCTACATACTTAGAATTTTTTTTAATTATGGTACACACCTCTATACATGGGCTCTCCAGTTTATTACCCGGGGTTTCAACCCTTCTTCTCATATGAAGAAAATTTAACGAACTTGTCATGGTAACTAAGCATTTTTACAAGTCTTTATGAATTAATACCAAAAAGACTTGGGGGGCTACTGATGATTCAAATAAAATAGACAAAAAAAACCCAAATGGGCCCAAAACAATCTCATGGGCTTAGGCACACATCCCGAGCCCCAACACCTCAATTGGCTCGAACACGTGTCCCAAGCCCAACACTCACCAAGAAATTTTTCTAGGACCCACACCGGTCCCCCAGTATTTTTATATTGATCCAATATATATTGTTTTGTGTATAATTCAACTCAAAATATCATAAAGGTGAAATTACGCTTCAGCCCCTCCTCTTCATAAAATGATAAAATTCATGGGTTATAAATACACCATGAATCCTTCAAGCCTAAAGGTTCACAATCTCTGCATTCTTAATATTTTTAGCATACATATTTTAAGAGTCTATCTCTATAAAATATTAATGCACTTCTCTCTCTATAAAATTATTAACTTTACCATCAGATAGTCTCCGTATCCATCAAATAAGAGTTTTTGCAAGTATCAGCTACCGACCTAGGCTTACCAGGCATTATCTACTACTACAAAAGCTATCAGTCACCTAGGCTTATCAAGCACTATATACTACTACCATAATTATCGGTCACTTGGCTTACCGGACATCTTATGCTATCGATTACTAATTTTCTAAGCTTTCCATATCAAGTCACCTGATTTAATTATAAAAAATAAATTAAAGTACTTAAACTAAAAAATCAATTAATTATCTAATACATCAATCTTATTTTTAAATATTTTAAATTGTAATATTCATCAAGCCTAAAAGTAATTCTCTTTTCTTTCTTAAAAGCCTCTAATTATCATGCTTGAAAGCAATTATTATACCAATCAAAGGAGTACAATACCTAACTAAATGATTAAAAAAAATGATTAAGTTTGTTAGGTAGGACATATATATAATGTGCAAGCCACCCGATGAAAAAGATAAATCTTTGGTTTTCGATGATTAGGTAGTTATCTACTGAGCAATTAATCTGTTAATATTCGATCCCACTGATTTACACGCGCTCGTAGAAATGCAAAAGCGAAAACGCGTGCACGTTTGGATGCTTTTGGCTTTTGGTATGGATAAGAGTTGTTGTCAATGCCGTCCTTTCCTAATTTACATGATCACAGTGCTCCACCCTTCCTCTCTAATTCTTGCAAATTACCCCAACCCTCCCTCTCCTCTCTCCCAAAACAAATACAAAATAGCATCTCTTTCTTGATTCCCCCCCCCCCCCCCCCCCCTACGCGTCTCTCAAACACCAAAGCATTATAGAGACCTAGTCCAAATATTTGGGGTTTTTTAGGTTTTTTTTAATGATATTTATAGATTTATTAAGGTATTTAGGATAACTTTTAAGTATTTTGGGTTAAAAAATAAATTAAAAATTAGATTTCTAAAAAAAAAAAAAACCCTAAATTTTCGACCATCAGAATAACCAAAATCTAAGTAATTTTAGATAACATGTCTTGTGAGATATCAAAAAAAATTTTAAAAAAAATTAAGGCTTGCACGAGCCCTTTCCTTATACGTCATGCATCTAGTCTGGCATATCATGCTCAGTAACACCTACCTTTTTTTTTAATTTTAAATTTTTTAATTAATATTTTTTAAAATAATTTTTAAAATTTAATTAATATATCTTCTCTGTTATTTTTCTTTTTTATTTAGCTTTTTTCAAAATGATGATTGTTTTTTAATTATATTGTGTGTATTTAAGTTTATAAGAGGTTATACTCTTTTTTGCATTTTATATAGTTTAAATTTATTTTTAAAAATAAAAAAATTATTCTTGGATAATATTTCTAATATATACAACTTTATATAATATTTTTTTTATTCAATCAATTTTATATATGTCAGTTTCTATTATCATTTAATTTAATAATTAATTAATTTTAATAAATAAATTCATTAAACACAATCCATTAAAATATTAAAAATATCCAACCAAATGGTCAAATTGCTATTTAAAGACCCAAGCAAAGCAAATACCTTAAAAATATCCGTCAGTTGTGAAATACGCAAAGCGAATACCTTGATTTTTCTCTACTATTTCAAGGCCCGCCCCCCCCCCCCCCCCCCCCCCCCCCCTCTCTTTTAATTAAGACTCCAAGAGGCTTTGTTTTTCGGTCTCCTCTCTTTTCATTCCTCCCCCTCCCTTCTTCACTTCCCATTCTTGATACATCTATCGCCATGACAGACAGGGTCTACCCTTCTACTAAACCAACCACAAATGGCACAGCAGCCACCAACCCCTCCTTTCCAGCCACCAAAGCCCAACTCTATGGTGCCACCCGCCCCACCTACCGCCCCCAACCCAACCGCAAACGCAGCCGCGGTTGCTGCTGTGCCTGTGTTTTATGGACTACAGCGGTGATCTTCATTATCATAGTCCTTGCTGTCATAGCTGGAGCCATCATCTACGTCCTCTACCGACCCCAGCGCCCCTCCTTCGACATCTCCGGCCTCAATATCTCCTCTCTCAACCTCACCTCAGCTTCCCATCTCACCACCAACATCAACCTCAACATCACCGCTAGAAACCCTAATAAAAAACTTGTCTACACATATAACCCCATCACCATATCTGTGACTACGGAAAGAGATGATATCGTTGTAGGCAGTGGTTCGATACCCTCATTTGTGCATGGTACCAAGAACACAACCTTTTTGAGAGCCGCCATCACAAGCAGCGGCGTGCAACTGGATGATGTATCTGCTGGTAAGTTAAAGGCTGATTTGAAGAGCAAGAATGGCGTGGCTTTGAAGTTAGAGCTGGAGACTAAAGTGAAGGTCAAGATGGGAGGGCTAAAGACTCCAAAGGCTAGGATTAGGGTCACTTGTCAAGGGATTAAAGCCACTGTTCCATCTGGGAAAAAAGCAACAACAGCATCTGTGTCAAATGCTAACTGCAAGGTTGATTTGAGGATCAAGATCTGGAAGTGGACTTTCTGACAAGGAAAGTATTTCAGAGGAGATATTGTTCTGTGGTTCATCAACGTTTTCTGGGTTTTGTTTTTAATTTTTGGCTTTTTTTCTTTTTTTCTCTTTTTAATTTGACATTTACAGATATTTTCTTTTCTTCAGCTGTTGGTGAGAATAATTAATCATATATGTTTGTAAATGGAAGGGATAAAGCTTGGTGATTGCCTGTATTAGGAGAAAGAAATTTTATTTAATTTGTTATTATACAGATTTGAAAGATTTTAATTTGTTTGATTCTTGATCATCTTGTTAATTAGCGATAGAAAAATCTAATATTTCAAGTGGGAAGGGCCATCATATTTAATTATTTATGATGTAAAGTCATGTTAGGCCGTGTTTTTAGCTAGCTTAGTGGAAGCACAAGAGAATGCAGCTGTCCCTAAAGTCAACGTCGATGGACACCTTATAGAAATTAAAGCCAACTCTTCTCTTCTTTTCTCTTTTCAACACTTAAAATGAATGTAATGTGAATTTACTATTTAATCGTACAATGGCATTTAGTGACGGCTGTGGTTGGAAACCCGGGACTGAGTTTCCAACAAATTTATTTTTTTATAAAAAAATTAATTTGTTTTATTATTTTAAATTATTTTGATATATTAATTTTAAAAATAATTTTTTTAAAATAAAAAAAATATTATTTTAATATAAAAAAACTTAAAAAAAATTACAATCCTACTTTCAAATAGCCGACTCTCTTGAACATCAATAAATTAAATAAAAAGACTCTCTTAAACATCAATAAATTAAATAAAAAAAATCCAATTGATAAACTTATTTATACATCCAATTTATAATCATATTCCAATTACATTTTTATTTATATCATATTATGTTTTAAATTGTTTTTTTATCAAAATTTGGATATTATGAATTTTTTTTTCTTTTGAACATATGATCTTTGATTTTCAGTACTATTCTCATCATAGTTATTTTACTATGGTATTTACGATTTTTTTTTTTTTTGTGGGTGGGTGCATAACAAGAAATTTTGATTTTTTTATTGGCAGGGCACCGACAAAATTCTGCACGCTGTATATTCGATGTCATCATGTTCGGTCGGGAGTTTTTGTTTTCAAACCTCGTTTTTTAAAGTATTTTTTAAATTACTTTTTATTTAAAAAATAATGTTTCTTTTATATTTTTTTTTATAATTTTAATACGTTGGAATAAAAAATAAAATGAATTTAAAAAAAATATTTTAATAAGTTTTTAATTAAAAAAGCTTTTTGGAGAATGGAAAAATGCAAATTTATCTAACCAAACAAATAGCACTGATGACCCATATCTCTTTTTCTTTTTTCTTTTTTATTTGGCAGGGACCATCCTGTCATTTTCTGACTTCGGATGCATGTAGCTACCTAGCTTTGATTCCTTAATTAAAATGATTAATCTTTTTTTTTATTATTCATTAGATATTAAATGCAGAAATTCACAGGCTTTTTCTTCTGCTTCCAAGCTGTGGGGGGCCCTTTCCAATTGTGTGATTCACACAGATATATATATATATATATATATATATATATATATATATATATATATATATATATATATTACCTCTAAAATCTTTTATGGAGTGGTTGTCATGTCACTTTTATTTGGGCACAAATAATTGATTCTTAAAGAAAATGATGCAGTCTACGCAACGTGTGAAATTACGGATGTGTCGTGAGTACATGTCACCCTCAAATTTATCATAAGAGAAAATTATGTTGAGGAGAAGGCTTAAGATTTATTTTTTTTTAACTTTATAATCATATTTTTAAATATTATATTTTTCATCTTGTAATTTAACAGTGGGCAAAACTTTACAACCTTGTAAGTTAGCGTTAGAAAAAAATCAACAAAAAAAATAT
This sequence comes from Populus tomentosa, assembly GCA_018804465.1. Classification (NCBI taxonomy): domain Eukaryota; kingdom Viridiplantae; phylum Streptophyta; class Magnoliopsida; order Malpighiales; family Salicaceae; genus Populus; species Populus tomentosa. The sequence continues at coordinate 5,856,682 of CM031973.1, read as the reverse complement.
ATGTTTATTTATTAAAAAATAAAAATAAAAACCCTAAAGTTAAAAATAACTAAATACTACTACAACCATTGAGTTATTACTTTGAAAATTAGTTTTTGGCTCTTTTTAAAAGGAGTTGTTATTAGTTTTCATTTAATTACAAAAATATTATAAATTATTGTATTTAACAATAATTTCCAGCAATATTCCAGCAAGCATTACAAAGTATAAAATTTAGCATCCTCATCATCATCTTCCCCCAACATATCCTTCCTCTTTTTCATCATAATTTCATCAAATAAACCTGCCAAACCTAGCAAAATCCTATATTTTCTTTTCAATCAAAGCAATCCAACCAATTTTTACCATAACTTGTAAATAACATCTCAACAATTCATTTTCCATTTTCACCATAATTCTGCAATCAACACAATCACAATGCAAAATTATTATGAACACGACATCATCTTCATCAAGTGTTAATAACATACAAAGCTGGTACAACTTAGATGGACTAAAATTCAAGAATAAAAAGTGCATGAAATGTAAGAAGAGAGCTGCAGTCAGAATATTAAAAACAAAAACAAGTAAAACCAAGTTATTTTATAGATACGATGATAAGTCATGCGAAAATATATTCATTGACTAGTGCAAACCTATTAATGAAATTGAATTAACTATATGAATGGAAGAAAGTGCTAATGATGTCTACTGAATAGTAGATGAAGTAAAGAAATTGAAAGATAAATTATGTAGAGTTTGGATAAAAAATCACAATATAAAACCTATTTTAGCAAGTGTAAAATTATTTGTAGTAGCTAATTTAGTTGTGTAATGTTAATATTTGTAACAACTATATTGTTTTTATTAAAAAAAAAGAAACATGGTGAATGTATTTTCTAGTATAGTCAAAATGCAAGCAAAATCATGTCATTCATATAAAAAGAATGTCACTTAAATAGCATGTACACAACAACAAGAATGCACTTAACAAGCATTCATAAATAACTTACATCGTTATGATACTTAATATAATAAACACAATGATCCACAATATGACATCGATTCATATCAATAACACTAATGTAGCATTCAAAAGTCATTAGTCTTCAACATCTTCAAACCTATACACACACACACACAACATTGAATAGTAATTGTGATTATTTTTTCATTGAATCTATAAAACTACCATGCATATTTAGAAAAATCACTTGTATCTGGGTTGATTGCCTCCTTCTCTTCTTCTTAAAACTCTTGAGCTTCTATTTAAGTCTTTTTCAGGAACATTAAACCTTCTCCTAACAGTGCTATATCCTTTTAATCCCTTGCTAAAACTACTAGATCCCTTTCCAATATAATTGGATCCTCTCATAGCACTACCACCAGTAATTTACACAATATTATATTGCTGGCATGTCCTAGAATTATAACTATATTGCGTGAAAATGTTGCATCAAAGTGTGGAAGACCTTTTCCTAACTATATCAGGTTGATCTTATCTTTCTTCCATTTGTCTATTCTTTCCTAGTCTACTCATTTTTATATTTTTTTAGTTTTAGAGGTAAAACAATTACATCTCTATTTGTTTATGATCAAAATCAATTTCTGGTAATGAGTGCTCCGCATCAAAGTATACTTTTACTAAATGTATCCACATTGTAATACTCATTACGTAGATCTTCTAACTCAATTATTTTGTGATTACTCTAAGGGATAACATGTAAGCAGGGAATATTAGTCATTGCTTTTTTTTTTACATGAACATTATTTTTCCCAAATCAACACAATACCTTGTTTGACCCTCATAGACTCGATATCCATCATAACTAGCTACAATAATTCTTATGTTCCTTTCTTTTTCAACAAATTTATCCAACACTTTCCTAACATAAGATGTGGTTTCTGTTGCTTATTTTTAGATTGAGTTGACATGAAACCTAGTCATGAGTTTCAATCTAATCTTTTCTAACAAAAAAAGAATTGGCATGCTCCTATATTTACCAATTTAGTTATTGAATGAAGCGGCTGAGTTATTAGTCATATTATCAATATTAACTTCAAGGTCAAACATATACCTTGCCTAAGTCTTAGTAAGGATGTTCTTCAACCAATTGACAACTCTAATGTTCATATCCCCAATATCTCTCATATAAGTATTGTAATTGAGATATATGTAAGCTTTTAATGCATCCCAAAAATCCATTTTCAATTCCAATCCATGAAAACCTTTCTTCTTGTAGTTGGCATAAATATGTCTTGAACAATGCCTATGCATTGCTTCTAGGAATACCTCACCAACAACTTTAGGTAAACTCTAGAAATAAATAATAACAGTTAGTTAACACAATTCCAAAATAATTGCAAGATTAGAAAAGAGATTAAATTCATAATAAAATTAAATTATGACAATTAAATTAACAATTTGCCTATCGAAAATTATATAGAATGGTCTCTAATGTATTCAATATTTTATGGATTCATATAAAGCATATACAATCCAGCACTAAATTTCGTTGTTTTCATACTCACTAATAGCATAAACAACAAGAAATAAGCCATTATTTTCATCCAAACCCACTACACTAAAAAATACACCTCCATATAAACCTTGAGATGACATCCATTAATTCTAATGAAATGGTTACATTAAAAATAAAGTCTTCCTTCATTGCTTTCAACCAACGATAATACATAAAAAATTTCATGGTAAATGACTTTATAATGAATTTCTGACTATCAAGAACAAAAGGATCTTATATCCACCAATCACAACCATCACCTATACATATAGCACCAACCTTAACTTTCTAATTAATATATCTTTTAATATAATATTCATGTTTGACCTTATACTTGTGCGATAAATATCTAAAGTGAGTTGTATTTTTAGAAGTTTAATATTCTTCAAACTTTATTGATCCACTAGCTGTAAATTTAAACCTTTTACATCTAAAACTTTAGATCTACATTTTTCTTTTTCATTTTCATTTTCCTCTCATTTTCGATCTCATCTTCATTGTCCTTATCAATAGATTATTCTCTAACTTCAACATCAACATCAACATCATCTTCGTCACTACTTATTTTCCAGTCATTATCATAAACAAAAGCAACATTCAATGTTTGACTAGTTAAAAAATCAGCTTATAGATTATCAATCCACTCATCTTTAACTTTATTATAAAATTCAAAAACATTCTCATTAGAAGGGATATAATCATCATCTACTTCATCATTAAAATCATCATCAGTATCCATTTCGACTCTAGTATCACCACAAATATTATCATCAACACTCGTTTCAAAATCCATAATAGGACCACTATCAGAATATCTAATATCACCACCAACATCAGCATCTATTTTAAAACCCATTTCATCCCTATTAGGACTAATATCATCAAAATACAATACTACTTTTTCAATTTTAGGATCTTGGGCAGTAAAATATTTGGTTCTAGGTAGCCTATCATCTTTAGGATTACCTGAATAGCACATCAATATTTTTATCATTACAAGATTAACACTTGGATCAGCATCAACATATAGACGCACTCTTTTTTACCTGTATGCATCCTTAATTCCTTTAAAGTTAAAGTGTCATCATATATTTTTATCACTTGACCTTTTTGGGTCATCAGAATCCATGTTTTTGGACCTGAAAACCTAATTTCATTTTGTTTTTACCCAAAAACAATTCTAAAACACCATCTAACTCTTAAAAACCACTTAACAACCATAAAACACCCGAAAATTATTCTAAAAAAAATGAAAAACAACTTAATCAAAATAAGCCAAACAAAACTCAATTACTTTCCTCGTCATGTTTAGAGAAAGAATCACTTTTATTGAGCTCCTCTCAAGAATAGAAACTTGTTTATACAACAATCCTCTTTTTTTTTTGTGGCTTTAATATGGCCACCCAAAGCCTTTTCTCTCATTTGTTATTTCCAGCGAGTTTCTTTCTTTTTTCTTAAACCTAAGAATTGAAAAATAAACAAAATGAACCTATGGATAAAAATGAAAATTCTAAAAACTTTGATATTGGTCATGAATTTTCTCTCTATTTTACAATGTGGTCCTCTCACTTTAAATTTTATCTCATATAATTAGGCCACAAAAAAATCAAATAAAAAAAATTTAGTGTGAAATTAAAAAAAAAAGATGAAAAATAAAAAATGGTAATACTTCACTATTCATATGAACAATGAAATGGTTGAGGAAAAACTCTAGTTCTTTTAGTGTATTTGTTATATAGTCATTTGATCCATGTTTCGTCGTAGGATGTAGAGTTTAACCAAATTTTTTTAATGCAGAAAATAAATATCCAGGTGTTGTCAATGCATTTTTTGACATCAAGAAAAAAATTTAATTGTGAATCAAAAAGTTTATGCATATATTTAATAAAATAAATCGAGAATCATATATATTGATAAATACTAAAAAGAATTGTTAATGCTATATTATGGGTAGGATCCCAAGAATGTGCCAATGCCGTGGATGTGTTTTATTGTATATGCTTTTTTTAAAAAAAATTGAGAAACATAAAGATGTTTGCACATAATAAATAAATTTCAAAATATATGAATTAATATACTGAGAAATTGAACATCAGCTTAATATCAAAATGTTATTTTGACATCTTATTGATCCTATAAAATTTAAATCAAAACAAATCATTAAGCACAATTTCCAACTAATATAATGAAAAATAATCAAATTAAAACAAAATTATTTGGTGATCAAATTAAACAAATTGTAAAAGAACAGAAAAAAAAGCTCAAGTAATTTGCATGTGGGTGTGCAATGCTTGCAATGCTTTAACAATATTTTTTCCATACCATTTAGGTAATTTGAATATCTCTAATACTAAGAGAGCATTAGGAAATGTGGTTGTACTCGTGTTTCCAAAAATATTTAATTTTTTTGCTAAAAATTAATTTTTTTTGTATATTTTAAATCATTTTGATGTACTGATCTCAAAAATAATTTTTTTAAAATAAAAACATTATTTTGATGCATTTCGATATAAAAAATATTTTAAAAAATAACTACAACCACACTCTCAAATATACTAATTATTAAAGGAAAGGAGAGACGAGGAAAACCACTCTCCATGAGAATAAAATAAAAGAAAAACCATCTAGGAGGTGGTCCAGTGGTTAGAGCTTGGGACTAAGAGGTTTGCTTTCTCTGTAGTCTCAAGTTCGAACCCTGTAGTTGCTCATATAATGGTAACTGGAGGCTTACATGGTCATTAACTTCAGAGCCCGTGGGATTAGTCGAAGTACGCGCAAGCTGACCCGAACACCCACGTTAATAATAATAAAAAAAAAGTATTGTGCCAACATTACAATGAATAGAGGAATAGAAAGAGAAGCACGAGACACTCTTACTTACAGGAACACTGCTTAAATCAATAGTTGGAGGGCTTAATTGAAAGTTTCATCATAGTTGAGGACCTATTTAAATTTACAATCATAGTGAGGGTGGGAAATCGAGTTTACCTTTAAACCCTAGATACCCAACAAAATTTCAAAAGCTAAATCCCTCCAAAAGGCCCATCCCCTCCCCCACTCTGCGTGTGTAATCAACCGCCAACCATGTATAGGATTGCTTCAAGATTAGCTTCATCAATTGGGTATTGATTTCTTTCGTCACGTAACTTCTTGATATATAAAATATGTGTGAATGGAGCAGCTAATAATTCTCTACTGTGCTTCTTTTGTTTTTCTATCTTTTCGCAGCTCCTCTGCTTCAAAGAAGCAGATACTACCACCGGCCTCTCCCTCTTTCTTCAATGGCATATCGATTTATTTATTAATAGGCAATAAATGATCGAGAAATTCGATTTATATGTGAAAATGAACCTGGGTTAACTAAGTCCCCAGATAGACACTTGCATCTCTTTTAGTCAAATGTTCTTCACTGTGAGCAAATGGAGGTCATGGTTAGTTTGATTATTTCAAAACTGAGTCTTTTTGGATCGGCCCATTCTTATGAAATAAACTTTGATTTGTGTGGTTTGGCTGTTCTATGTGATTCTTGCTTGAGGTTGTTCATTTTTTTTAGCAACTTGTGTATATTTTTTTGAAATTTTTTTGGGTTAATGGCCAAATACCAGTTTTGTTTTGGCTTAGATAAAGAGATTTTTTCCTGCTCATCTTTTCGAGTGAGAATGGAAAATTTTGAAAAATGTGGAAATCCCCTTGTCTTTAGGATTCCGGTGCGATTTCCTTTTCCATGGTATAATCTGTTATAGTGATAATTTTGCTTGTGCCATCACAGGTGAATACGTCGAGATGGTGAAAGCTGGAATTATAGATCCCTTCAAAGTCATCAGGACAGCCTTGGTAGATGCCGCCAGGTGAGGTTCACCGTCATTTGGCAAAAGTTTGTGTGTTGCAGTTCCATAACTAAACTACTTGCCTTTTGAATTTCAGTGTTTCTTTGATATTGACAACAACTGAGGCGACTGTATTGGAGAATCCACGGGAGAAAAAACCACCCAGTCGAATGCCAAATATGGGTGATATGGGCTATTAGATCGAGCCGTGAGCAGTGTGCTATTAGAACTGCCACAGTTTTGAGGACTAGTTCATTCTTTGAAAGACATGGAAGAGTGAGTAAAAATTATGAATAGTTGATGAAAATGCTGTTCCAGGCAAGGAGCCCAGAACAAAAGTTTGATTATATTTATGGGCATTCATCTTAGTATTTAATACACAGCTTGGTTGAATTGACATTGTAAATTTTGATCAATTTTGCTCCCATTTTTTGGAGAATTCAACCCCTCGAAATGGAAATGGAAGTGAATGTGACAGGTTTGCAAGTGTTTCAAATTAGGGCAAAAGCATGCACGCATCATCAAAATATAAACAAATCCAATTTCCATGGCAGAAGCATCACATCCAATCTCTTACCTTGTCCGCCTTCCTTTCTTAGCGTTCAGCACTTATATCAAATTTTACAGTCCCCAGTATGTAGCACCGAATTCCCAGTGATCAAGGAGTTCTTTCTCACGATTGCGATAGGAAAAGTTGAACGTCTACTCCAAACTGGCTGAAGAAACAAGTGAATGCCATAGAAGTCTTCTTTTTCCCCCACGTAACTTGGATTTTGCAGATGCAGCTCCTCCCTTATGGACTGAAAATGGTTATTACTTCGGTTTGCTCTCCAAAGCTTTAAAGACAGTTTACAGGATCAATGTTGGAGGTCAAGAGGTTAACGACTCCGTCTGGAGGATTGGGTGCCAGATGATGGTTATCTCATTTTCCGGGATTCATCAGTTACCAACCTGGTAAACTTACAGTGGCCCGAGGAGTGATGATGATCGTGGAAGAAATTGCACATGACTCTGTCTACAGAACTTGCAAAGAAGCGAGTGTCAATAGTAGCGGCCGGAGATTGCATTTTCCAAATGTAACTTGGCCAATTTACGTGAGGAAGAAAGCTTAGGCATCTTGTTAATTAGCCTGCACTTTTGTGACGTTTTCATAGACTCACGAGGCACTGATCTTAAAAGCGATATCTCTCTGTATATATCTACTAAGTCCAGACATTACAAGAGTGATCCTAATTCTGATGACATGGCTTCTCCATTTTTCTCCATCATACTAACTCCATCCAATTATCTCACTTGGAGTACCAAATTCATACCAATCTTGAACCGCTACAACCTTAACTATCATTGAAGGAGTTGATCTTAGCTGACAAAACTATGACTCGGTTCTTAAAGCAAGCAAAAAATGCATATAGTTTATGTTATTGATTAAACACATGCATGAACTTTTCAATTGACAATTAAATTTTTTTCATGATGTTGTGCTTGGCCTTTTTTTTTTTCATTAAAAATTAACTTCTAATCTTATTGCAGTATAGTGTGAGTAAGTTGGCTAGTTTAATTCTATTTTATCTAGGATTATAGTTGATATTTTAGCCAATAAAATAAAAACTTAATAGGTCACATATATTAATAATCATTGATAATAAATTAAACTCGAATAATTAATCAAGTATGATTTGATTATAAATAAATTTTAAAAATTAAGGTTTAGAATGTAACTAATGCAAGGGATTAGATTTCAAAATCAAGAAAAATCAAATAAAAGCTTAATTGCATGAATTTCTAACAGCTATCCTTAAATAAGATATGTGATATTTTTCATTGATAGAGATATTAGGTTTTCTCTATAAATAAAATGTTATGCCTCATATTTTTATGCATTGCAATAATAACTTATATAGATTTGAGACTAAAGAAAAGAAAAATGAAAGAGTTAATGCTCAAGGTCTAATAATCTTTTTCTTCTAAAAGAATTTAAAATATTTTTTATTTAATACTTCATATGGATGATTATTAAATATCGTATGTTTACAATGATCTAATCTTAAAAAGTTAATTATACTATAAAAGAAAGAATTGATCTTTATGTAATATTTACACAAACAGGAAACAATCTTATATTATCTAAGAGAATCACATAACTCCTAAAAAATCTTTAAAATAATGTTTTTGCTACATTCATGTATTTTAAATAACCCAACAGAAAGATGCATTGTTCGGTATTCACATCAAGTTTAGACCTTTTATCTTTGAAAAATATGCACAAATGCTTTACATGGAAAGACACATAATTGATTATGAGATACATCTTTGACGTATAGATCATTCCCACATTGAAAATGAATGATGTCCTTCTATTTCCTCGAGCTAGCTAAGTTAATTACTAAATATTCAGAGGTACTTAAGGAGCAAATTCATATACATCGATCATTTGAAAGCACGTTCTGATTATCTCTTCTGTTTACATAATTGATTAAGAATGGCATCCAGGACAACAATTAACTAACGATCTCTACTCGTCTCTTCGTATTTGTACTGAGTCGTTGATCAATAAGTGAGACTCACTCGTAGATTTCATCGATTCCATGTTTCTCACTTGTAGATTTCATCGATTCCATGTTTAATGTGTATTCTTGGAGTTTTTTTTAAATCATATTTTATTCTGTTAGACCATCCCTGACAGAACAAGATTAACTGTAATAATTCATGCAAAGGTACAAACTCAGAAATCAGAGCATGCATGCAAAATAAAGCACTTAATTAATCTAAATTTCTGCTTGTTGCAGCTGCATGAGTCATCTCTCTAAGCTTAAAAATTAACAAGAATATTTGAATTAATCGTTCATGATATATGGTTACATTATTATTAATTAATCTACGATGACATAAGTAACTGCGTGGATGGCACAAACCTCATATCCACTACCTGATCTTGATCATCAGGCTCAAAGTTGACGTCGTCGTTTACATCAAGAATCGGCTTCAAATTATCATCTTGCGTGCTGCAGTGATCATCGCCATTATAAGCTTGCTTAAGCTGATCATCTAAGTAATTAGGCGATGATGATATCGACAAGCTAGAAATATCCTGCACGCTGGCCGCGGTGGCCCATGCATTTGCAGGATCTTGATCTTGTAAATGTAGTTGATTGTTATCTGGATTGTGAATAACAAATTCATGTTGATCTTGATGTTCTTGCGGGTATTGATCATGATATTGCATGACTGGATCGTACATGTCGAAAGTATCTGTAATAATGATACTTTGGCAGTCATGATCGGTCTGATGATCCGGGGCTGCGGCAGCGGCAGCTGCCGCCGCTTGTGCTTGGATCAATTGAGTCTGCTGTTGGGCTGCAGCCTGGGCACGATATATAGCAAGTTGATGAAGAACAAAATCAAGTTCAGCCCTAGTGTATTCAATTTGACGTTGGAGTTCTCGAATCATTCGATAACATCCTCCGACGGGATCGTTTGCTCGGACATCCGATTGAAAGATGATGGTACGCATGGCTTCGTCCTTCTCGGGAGGGTTAAGGTTCTTGATGATCTTGCTAATGTTGCTAACACCAAACAATTTATGGGCATTGAGGAATTGTCTCTGGCGATTGTGAGGGAAATAAGGGGCGAGAATGCAGTCAGGAGCGCACTTCCTGCGTTGGTATTTGCAAGCTGCACAGGCCTGGGTGGTGCTGCTACCAGTCCTTGAAATATTGCTCATCTTTGTGCTCTGTTTTCTATTGTTGTTTTAGAGAAGACGAGAGAATTCGGATGCGTTGCCGGCGGGGCTGGTGCTGTTTTCTTATTTAGAAATGGTTTCTCTCTTCTTTTTCGCTCTGCTGCTGCTTTTAGATCCTTTCTTTTCTCCCTGCCAACAAACCAAGAACCCCTTTCTTGGAGAAAAACAAGACGAGAAACAAACACATATGATGATGATGATGATATATGACAAACCAGAGGGGGACAGATCATTTATTCACTTGATTATGATACATGATCAGGGAGTAGAGTAGAGACTATTCTTGGGCAGGGGCGAGAAAATACTAGAGACACAGTCAAATTTAGTTAGGCGTTCAAAATCAATGTGTGGTGTTCAAGCTAAAGCCAAAAATAGAGTTTCTGTCTGTATTTAGAATGCTTTACAGGGTCAGAACAATCGCAGTCAAAATGATGATCTTGCTAATTAATACAGATTAAATTGGTTAAGTTTTCCAAAGATTTTAATTAGGACTTCCTAATTACTTCTTTAAACACAGCAGTGCATGCCCCTTAACTTGGATGCCATCAATGCCTGACAGTTTGCATTTGTTTTTTTATTATTATTATTTTTAGATTAACATGGGTGTTCGGATCAGCTTGCGCGCAACTCGACTAATCTCATGAGTCCTGAAATTAACGATTATGTAAACTTTCAGTGGCCATCATATAAGTAACCTAGAACTTGAATCTAAAATTATAGAGAAAACAAATCGACTAAAATTTGCATTTGTTTCTACTCTTGGAAGATGTTGCATGTGTTTTAAAAAGGTGAACTTCTGCTCTATTTGCAGTAACTACTTCAAACCACCAATGGGGCCACTCGAGGCATAGGAAAAAATTCAACAAAAAAAAAAATTGAATATGCTGTCTTTTTATTTTTTATATAAAAAGAATTTCAATTGCAAATCAAAAGTTTATATATCGAGAATTATTTATATAAATAAATAATAAATATTATTAATAATATTATTAAAAAAACATATATAAATCAAGATATTTAATCCAGTAATACGAGCTATTTACGTGTTTAATAAATTTATTTATTAAAATTAATTTTTTATTCAACAAAATAATTAAAAAAATAGACACAATATAAAATTAATTGAATGAAATAAAAATAAAAAAATATTATACGAGACTGCACATATTAGAAATATTATTCAAAAATAAATATTTTTTATTTTTAAAAATAAAATTAATCTATATAAATTATAAACAAATAATAAATGAATTAGAATAATCTCTTCAAAAACTAAATACATACAAATTAATTAAAAAATAATTATTATTTAAAAAAGACTAAATAAGTAAAATAAAAAAAATAAGGAAATGGACAAATAAATTTAAAAATTATTTAAAAAAACATATTTTTTTATCAATAAAAAATGCAAAATAAGGAGAGAGAAAAATAATCAGGCTCTTCTGGTCTAGCAAGTTGAGCCCATACGTGCATGTCCTTATTTAAAAAAAAAAAAAATACACCCAAATATTTTTGAAAAAAAAGCCAGATAAATACATCATGTGTATTTAACCGGATTAGATTAGAATGGTATCCGGAAAATCAATCCTTATAGTTTTTTTACTTAGAAACCAGAATGTTTTAGTCTGTTGAAGTTGCTGTCACTTAAAAAAAAAAAAAAAAAAAAGCTAAATAAGTAAAAAAAAAAATTAAAAAAAAAAACCATAAGGAAATGGACAAATAAATTTAAAAATTATTATAAAACAAAATCAATAAAAATGCAAAATCAGGAGAGATGAAAAAGATCAGGCTCTGCTAGTGCATTTGACCAGATTAAACTAGTATGGTGTCCGGAAAATCAATCTTATGATTCTTTTACTTAGAAACCCAGAATGCTTTACCTTCTTCTTGGTTGATATTTTTGTACTCATCAGCAAATTACCTTCTACTTTTCCATGGGGCTATCGGACTCATCAGCAAGTTCAAGAGCTGAAAAAGGTAAGTCTATGTGCTTTTAATATTTTTCTTTGCTTTAAAATTTTGATGTACAGCATTTCAACATCGTCTCATGTTTTCTGGCTTCCTTTTTGGGTCCTTTCTGCGTTTTCTAGTCCTTAGTTAGAGTCCAGCCCGATGAGTCGATCCGGAACACAGTCAATCCAGGACTAGAACTGAACCGGATTGAAAAAAAAATAAAAAAAAATCCCGATGTAACTCAACTAATCTGGTTAATCTGATAAAACTGGTTTAAAAATTTAATTATAACCTAATAACCAGATCAAAATTCAAAACTTAGATGTTAAATCCAGTCAGGTCTAAAAATTATTGTCCGAATCGCAGCATAAAGTGCAGTTGCTGTAACTTTTAAGCTTGAAGGAGCTGGAAGACCACCATCCATGCATTCAACGTTTATGGTTGTAGAGAATTTCAGTAGAGGATAAATGCTGCTGCTGATAACTTTGACATTAAAATAAAATATCTCAAATCACTTTTAAGAGTAAAATATTATATCAAAAAAAAAAAAAAAAACCAACCCAGATCATATCTATTATTACTTCATTGACATGCGCATGCCATTGTTCGAATTTATTTTTTCTAAGTATAAAAAAAAGTACCTAGATTGCCGGACTTTTTTTTTTCTACAATATTATTTGAATGACCTATAATAATAATAATAATAATAATAATGTGATTTGAAAAAATGATTTTCTTTCTCTATGCACCTAAGGACAAAAAATTATTTTTCCAAATCATTATTCAAATAATATTATAAAAAGAAAATTCCGGCCATCTTGGTACTTTTTTTTTTACTTAAAAAAAATCATTCGATCAAACAACTCAGGTTATAGCCTCAATTGAGTTCAATAAATTGATTTTATTTTAATTAGACAATAAAAATATTAAGCAATGATAGTAAATAGACAATTTAAAAAAAAATCACGATAATTTTGTAAAAAAATAACTTTGACAATACAAAAATGGATTAAAAAAAAAGATAAAAACTCAGGCTGGGTAAGGTAGCATGATAGACATGTAACCTGGATAATAAAAGGTAAGTCAACTCGAGTTAACCCACAAAACTCGTGACCTAAGTTATAAAATTAGAATAACCCGATAGAAAAAAAAAAACTGAAAAAAACCACAAAGTCAATCTTTAAAGAAAGGGTTAAATTAAAAAGAATAACCTTAACAAAAGAATGAGGACAAAAAAAAATATACCATAAACTTGGATTGAATCATAGTTTTGAAACCCTGTCCGACCCAGCAAATCGACCCAGGACCCGACTAACCCTGGGCTGGAACTGGGCCGGGTTTCAGAAAAAATAGAGGAAATCACAACCTGAGATGAATCAACTGACTTGACCGATTGACCCGGCTGACCCAGCAAAATCCAGTCAAAAACCTGATTATAACTCGTTGATTATTTTTTTTATTTTTTTACCAACATTTTGATTTATAAAAAAAATTGGGTTGACCCGGTGACCCGGGCCTTGAGTCGGGTCGACCACTAGGCCGGGTTTCAAAACTTTAGATTGAATGATAAAATTAAAAGTTAAGAAAAAAAATTATAAATTAAAAAAAAATAAAGAACAAATTGAAAAAATAATAATATATGCCAAATTAAAATTCAATGACAAAATTAAAAACAAATAAAAACATCATTGGTTAATAGCTTTAGGCCCCGTTTGTTTGCTGGAAAATAGTTTCCTTTTGGAAAGTAAATTCCTAGAAAGTAAATTCCAGGAAAGTGAATTATTTTCTGATGTTTGGCAGTATAATGAAAAATAAGTTGGAAAACATTTTCCAGTGTTTGATTATGTCATGGAGCTGGAAAATAACTTATTAATATTTTATTTTTCTCAAGTTTATTGAAATAATGATGAACAAATCTTACAAATTAAAAAGTTAAATGAGAATGAAATTGAAAAAAAAATATAATTTCATAAATTATCTCAAATAAAATAAATAATAATTAAAATAATAGAGACCAAATCTAAAAAAAAAATGAAAGATAAAGAAATTTAAATAATAATAATTAACATTTCATAAATTATTTCAAATAAAATAAGTAACAATCAAATAAATGAGGATCAAATTTGATGGATAAAAAATTTCAATAAAAAAATAATAAGGGAAAAGCAAATAACAATTATAAAAATGAGGATCAAAGTTAATATAAAAATTAAATTTTAAGAGATAAAATTGAAAAATAAATATTCAAAACAAAATATATATAGTAATCAAAAGTTTGAAGACCAAATTTGATATAATCAGCAAATAATATGACATTTCAAAATTTTTCATAACTTCCGGAAAATGTTCCGCCCAAATTTTTCAGGAAAACACTTTCCTGAAAACCAGGCCAAATTTTTCTGACTGAAAAATATTTTTCATTAATCAACTTTTCTAATGTCAAATAAATACAGGAAAATTTAAAAAATAATTTCCTGAAAACTACTTTCCAGGAAACAAACATGACCTTGAATGTTTTTAACTTTGAAAATAATTAAATTATTTTATTATTTTAAAATTTTTAAAGACATATATACCCTTGAACAGTTATTTTTTTTTTTTGAGTAATAAACATGAAAAAAAAAACACCAAATTATCTCATTTTGTGTTTGAATAAGGAAAATAAAAAGTGCCAGAACCTGATTATGGAAAGGATCTCGTATTGGCTTCGGGCACTAAAATAATTTTTTTATTTTTTAAAAATCAATTTTTATCAGTACCAATTAAAAAATATACAAAAAAAATAATTTTACCTCAATTTATTTTTTAAAATTTTTTTTACCCCAATTCCATTTAGAACGCAATACCAATAAAGGGTGTAAAAGGTGATTTTTTTTCCATTGGTTAACATGTTGACTACCTTCGAGACTCGAAAATCTAACCCAACCTGACCCAGGGTCGGACCCCAACCAAATGGCTCTAGACGGAGCCCATTATCTCGGTCCATGGCAGAATATATATATATATATATATATATATATATATATATATATATATATATATATATATATGACAGATTCCCTCACCAAGTCATCTCCAGCAATCAGCTCTCTGCTCTTGGTGAAGGGCGGGGTTCCTCTCTTGTCTAGCCCAGAAATCTATTTTTGTTCTCATTGGAGAAAAATGTTTTTGCGAGATTTTGTAATAATTAATATGTCAATGTTTGCAATTTCATAGGATGTATAGAAAGTGAAAGTCTCCTCACCCAAATGAAGAAGATGTCATCGGCAGTAGCTGGCGTAAAGCAGAGGAGAATAGCAATCTACTCGTTGAACAAATAAATACATCTAGAATTAAAAAAAAAAAAACCAGGTCTCGATAGCCAATTTGTTTTGATTCACTTTGTATTCATGGATGAGAAACCGGAGAAACATCCTACAAAAAACAAAATTGCGAATTCCAAAACTATTCAATTTCAAGTCTGTGAAACATCAAGCACAAAGATATTTCATCCTCTTTGTTATCATTTTGTACTCTTCCATGCTTGTTTTTCGTGTATAAAAGAGCATCAAGGGAGACATACATGGTATACAGGATCCAAAACTAGGCATGCAAAGTTAGTACATTCACCAGCAGCTATGTCCAGTAAAAAAACAATCTGCCCGGTATCATTCAGTAGAAAAGATTTGTGGATGATTTGATTTTCACAACACAAACTATTCAAATGATGATCATTTTGCATAGATCTACGTAATGCATGGACAGTTCCAATATATGGTAGGGCCTAGTGATGGAATAACAACAAAATCCTAGAGCAAGTGTTACTGAGTTGTTTGCAGTTTGAAACCAGAAATGACATAAAAAGCAATTATGAGTAATCGAAAGGATGAATCCTCAACAACTTTTCTTTTGCAACAAGGAACCATCAACAACTTTCTTGTTGCAAATCAGCGTGCCAATTTCAGGTGGTGTGCAAATTCACATCTCTAACGAGCTCCAAACTCAGATATATCTTTGCACTATTATGTAGGCTTAAATAGTGACAAATTGTCTCAAGCTAGCCAGTTTGTTTTGATTCACTTTGTATTCACGGATGAAAAACCAAAGGTAAATTCAAGTAACAAATATGGAGTAAAAAATTAAGGAAAACAGATAGTTGATAAACAAAAAAACTAATAAGTAAATTTCGAAAGACATCAACAGCAACATTGTTACCCATATCAGTCACACAGCTCAAGCAAAATCCAAAAAACAATTAAGAGTTCCACTTCCACCCAAAACAACAGGTGGCTTCCTATTTTTGCTTAATAATTTGCTTTCACTTGATTGTTAACAAACACTCGTCGGGTTTGAGTTCTAAAGTAATTTTCTTACCCTGTGCTCGAGAGGGAAAAGCAGTCATGGCTCAGACTTGAGAAGCTCTTCAACAGAATTTCTGTACTTGCCAATTAGCTCCCTGATATTGAGATATAAATTAATTTCATGTATCAAGCAAGTCAAGAACAAAAGCAAAGAAATACTCTTTAGAGAATATTTACCTCCTTTGATTTAGCAATTGTTCACTTTCCTCCAGCTTTCGCTTTTGTCCCTCAACTGTCTGCACAAAATATAAAAAAGATTACAAAATCAAAACATTGGAACTTTGATGAACCATTAGGCTTAATATAAACATCCTAAAATGACACTGGTTTTGCATTGCAATTTCATGGGAATTTGGTAATATATATACATCTTGAATCAGGCCAATGATAATGCGAGCCATGCACTAAGGTTTCTATATTTCTTCTATCATCTCAACTCTAAATCATTGCATTTGTTCCACATTCTAAAGACAATCAAACGCGACATAAACAATTAGATTCAACAGTATCTCCACAATTAAAACAAAGCAGTATAAGAATGTGACTGTTATTGCATTTCAAGCACTATTATTACATCTTATATATATATATATATATATATATATATATAACCATCAAAACTCTAGAGAAAATAAACCAAAAAAATAAAGAAGAAGATAAATGCTTTAGAATAGATAATTACCATGGCTTTAGCATTAATTGAGCTTGAAATGGAATTCAACAGCTGCTGACACTTGTCAAAGTGAGTGTTCAATTCATTGACCTTTCCAATGAAACAAAAAGAACCCATTTTAGATCGAACTTATAATCTCTTTTCTCAATTCTAAAACACAATAAACAAAAAGAAAATTCCCATATTAATAATTCTTCTTCTTTTTATTTGTTTTTTGAAGAAGAAAACAAACAAACCAACCAAAGCATCAGAATGCTGATCCCGAGTTCCATTCTCAATAGCATCAGCTAAGTTCTCCGCCAACTGCAAACAAACAAACAAACAATCAAAACAAAACCCTAAATTTTGTATAACACAATATATGTGTGTATGTGTAGATTAAGAGGGTTGAGTTGGTAACATGTAAGAGATGAAAGTGTGAAGCCAATGATTGGTGGTGATGGTTCTGTTGCTGCACTTGCGGTTGTTGCTGTTGTTGAATAAAACGTTGTTGCTGGGGCTGTTGTTGCTGATATTCCTGCTGCTGTTGAAATTGTTGTTGCTGTTGGTTAAACTGCTGCTGCTGCTGCTGAAACTGAGTAAATTGTGGTTGTTGCTGCTGTGGAGAGAGGTAAAACTGGTCTTGATTTGAGTGTGCAGGCGAGCCACTGTGTGTCGGAACGCTTGGGATCACTGTCCAGCCCCCTCCTCCACTGAATGATTGATCCATTGCTCCCTCCCTCCCTCCCTCTCTCTAAAACGCTGAACCCTTCTAATTCTATTTTCCTTTAAAGAAGAGGAGGCAGCCAAGCTCACGAAACTACTCGTCGATTCGTGTTGGTGGAACGTCAACTCCCCATAAACGACACGTAGTTTCTTCATAGGCGGGGGTAGCTCCATCTAGAGATAGACAATTAATATCATCATTTAATATACATTCAAAATACCTTAAAAATACATAGTTTTTTTTATTAAATAATAAATAACATATTTATATTCAAAACTTAAATATTTAATTTTTAATTAATATAATAATTATAATTATAAAAAAAAATTAAAAGAGATATTGTTTTACTATAACGCATTCATTATGCATATGCTTATGATTTATTGTGAATTTCAATAAATAAAAATTTTATTTTGATTTCTATATTTTTTTCAATTGCATCCTTACATGTATAGTTTGTGATTTTTAATGAGTTAGTTTCTTCTTTTTCTATTTTCTTTAGAATTAAAGGTTGTGATTAAATTACACAATTTGATTAAAGGTTAATTTAATAAAATATAATTTAAATTTGTAGTATAAAAAACACAATTAAAAACAAAAAAACAAAATTGAAAACCATAAAAAACAAAAGATCTTATCTCAAATTCAAGGGAAAGAACATTTGCTCCACATATTCTCCCATTAGTCCTTTTTTGGTCTATTTAATTTAAAAATTTTATGTTTTGGTCTAAAATTTTGTTTTATTTACATTTCAATCCTTAAATTTAATAGAAGAAAGGAAAACTTGGAAGGAGAAAGAAAATTATTGGTTGGTCACATTCTAGTAACAAAAAAACCGATTTTGGTGCAAATAGGTTATATTTGACAAGAGGATTTCTATTAAGGTGTATTTTATTCTTCATCTTGCTAGAAAAAAGTAGATAAGGACTCAGGAGTTTTCTTACTCTAAATGATTTTTTTATATTTTTTTGATCAATTAAAGGTTTGTTTAAGGTTAAAAATAAGTTTGTTAAGCGTTTTTAGGATGTTGTGAAAAAATTATATAAAAGTTTTTTTTTTTTTTTTGCTCCAAAAGTTGGAACCTAACTTTCTAGCCACCTGAGATGATCGGAATCTTATCAATGAATGACATGTAGTTTGCAATTATAATAAACGCTTCATTTATTTATTTTATTTTTTTTAAAGAAATTGTGTGGATGACTTTACCCCTTTTTTGAATTAAAAAAGTGATAGACAGGTTTATGGGCTCGAATTCTTTTTTGTTATGGATTATGGGTATTGCCCTACTTAGGCCCAAACACTTGGTCTTTTTTCTTTTGTAAAAGCTTTTATGTTATTTTTTTTCTATTTAATTTTTATTAAAATGAAAATAATTAAAAATATTATTAGGATATTATTTTATTAAATACTTTTTTAATTTTTTCTTTGATTTCGGATATAATTAAAATATTCTTTTTATAATATCAATAAACGCTCTATTTGTACGGCCTTTTGTAATTTTTTAATAATTTTCATTTTTTTTCCAGCTCATATATATTTTTATTATCGTATAATTAAACAAAAAAATAGCTTTTAATTTTTTTCTCATGATAACATGCAAGTAATATATTATTCTTATATTTTTAATAAATTAACATCAAAATTATTAAAATATAATTTTTTTTATTAAAAGTTGCTTCACAATTCTGATAAGCTATTGTTTAAAAAATAAATAACATGGTAAAATAAATTCTCAAAAAAAAAGTGTATTAATAAGATAAAGGAGTTTTAATTAAAGAGATATATTTTTTTATATCTTTATTTCAAATTATTCATTTTTTATATTTATTCTAATTGCTTTTAGTTTTTATCAAATAAATAAATATCACAACAAGCTATATTTCTTTAGAAAATAAATATATTAATAAGAAAAGGAAGAGTTATACTAGAAAATTATTTTGTTTCAATGAAATTTAAATTATCACTGTTCTTATAAGAAATTATTGACATATAATTAAAAAAATTTAATATTTCCATGTTGCATGAGATCAAATATCTTACTATGTATCTATCTCTAAACTTTTTTATTTAGTTTTTAATTACCCCTAATATCTCTTTTTATTATTTATTTTTGCATATGATTCTTGATTTATTTTATTAAACATACATGTCAACTTTTCAGTTCATAATTAAAAAAACTTTTTATAGTTAAAAAAACACATTAACAATGTCTACACATGCACATATATAGGTTTATTGCCCTACTTCATTCTTTTTTGGGACTTGCATCATTAAGTAGGACTGACCTAAGATTCTAAGATTTTTTCATTAAAACTCTAAATCTTACCATGCTACAAAGTATAATTTCTACAAATAAAAACTCATAATTACAACATGCTTGAAGAATTATTTTTGGTAGCTTTGATATTTAAAGTCCACTATAAAGCTATTTTCTTTGTCTTTGCCAACAAACATAAATTTCTATGCCAGAAAGGTGAAACCTTACTTTTACAGATAGATTTTTCAAAATCAAACGTAATTGTACCCAGAGTCATTTAATGAAAAGATATAATCTTACTAGAAAACTGGATTCTTGAAGTAGCAATGCAACCTGAACCTCAATAACCTCTGTAAATAAATGTCAAACTTAAACAAATAACCCAATACAATGATGGCAGGATTAAACTAACCTTCCACAAATATTCAACTAGTTCTAGATTCTCAGATGAATTATCTTCATCAAGTACTCTTAATTTAAAAGAATCTCTAAGATCCCCTCTATCATAAATATAACTTATCATATAAACTCATCTAAAAAATCAATATATGATATTCCTAGTACCAATTTTCAAAATGCATATTAGATCACAAATATACCTAAGCCTTTATATACAAACCTAGAAATGACAAACCCTCTCCTCCAACCTCTCCAATTTTCTCTACTATATAGAGAATATTCAAAATGAATTAAATGTTTTAAAAAATAATTTATAATTAAGAAAAATATTTTGTTGATGATTTCAATAGTAACTATAACTCTAAAAAGAGATTTGGTTTTTCAAAAAATTTCTAAACAAAGACAACAAATACAAAAATATTTTTTATGATTTTGTTACATTACATATAATACAAATCTTGTTTTTTGATTGGTTTGAGTTATATTATTGGTGCGAAACTCTTAATTATGTGATCAAGCAACCCACAACAAAGGTGATACAACTCCTAGAAAGCCAAGAAATCAGGTTTGATAGGAGTGTGATATAATGAAAACCTGTTTCAAAACACCAGCACTATTGGAATTAAATTGAATGATGCCACAAAGCTAGTTAATCTTTGATAAGTCGATTTAATTTTTTAAAAATCAAAGAATACAAGAATAATTCTCACACACAAGCTGAAAATTCATAATGATATTATTCATTGACTGTTGAATTTTAGGCTGCAAAGAATTTAAATACTCTTAGAAATAACTATAATAGATTTACCCTTATGGATTATATTAATCCACTTATAAAATTGATCCAATATCTATACTGATAAGCCCAAAAAATTGATCCTAATAAACTTTGGATCTAAGTTGAAAACCAAGTATTTAATTAAGTTCAAACATCAAGAAAATAATAAAAATAATAAATCTAACACATAAACTAAAATTGTTGTATTTAATTAATAGAATAACCTAAGATAAATACATTTTCTAGTTCAAAAAATATCATAAATAAAATTTTCATCCTAGAATTTCTAAAATAAATTATTGCAGCTTTCTATAATTATTGATAGTGTTTTGTTGGATAAATTATTTTTGCAGAGAGGACGACAAAAAGTGAGAATTCAAGTCGGGGAGTGGTTTAATTAAGATAAAGCAAAAAAATCTGCTATGAAGAACTGGTTGGAAATATTATTTTTAAGTGAAAAGTAATTTAAAAAACAACTATAACTACATTTCTAAACACGTATAATATCTCAAAAATTCACCATAGAGGCTAGTGATTTTTGGGTGGAATTTGGTGTTGGCTTGCTAGAGAGATAGAAGAAGAAGAAGAAGAAAAAAAAAAAGAAAAATAGCCATGGTGTTCTTAGAGATGAGAGACGAAATAAATTAGATTTTCATTGATTCAGTTTTTTTCCGTGAATAGCAAATTTTATATATTTATATGTTATATATGAGAATAGATTTGTTTTTTATTTAAATTTAAAAATTTATTTGATTTTTATAAATTGTAATTTTTAAAATAATAGAGGCAAAATATAAAATGGAGTAGCTATAGGATGTTAAGGGTTTTTTTTTTTTTTTTAATTTAACCCTTTAACAATCTATTTATTTATTTATTTATTTTTAATTTTATCATTCAATATTATATTATATTTGAAAATTGTACTTTTTAACTTTTTTTATTATTATTTTTTTTGTTGGGTTATATATTGGTTTCATGGATTTTGTTTTTCAATTCTAACCTTTAATACTAGATGCTAAAAAATAGAACTTTATATTTTTTTTGAAAATTATTTTCTATAAATTTACCTCAATCTTATAAGTCAGGTAACCAGTTTAATAGGTTAACCTAAATTGAATCGTATCATTTTGTTTTACTATTTTTTCTAATTGATTTTTTTATGATTTTATCTTTCACCATTGAATTAGTTGAAAATCAAAATTCATAATTTGTTTTAATTTTTTTCTATGAGATTATCTTGATCTCACGAACTGGATCACAGCTTGACAGGTTAACTTGAGTTGACTCTGTTTTTTTTTTTTTGATAATTTTTAAATTGAGTATTTTTTTAATTGGCCTTTTTATTTTTCTTATTTACTTTACATGGAGTTATTCTCATTTCATGATCCTGATGGCAGGTTTGGAAGGTGGACTAGAGTTGTCAATATTTATTTTTTTTAGGGTCTTTTTCTAATTGATTATATATATATATATATATATCTCTTCACCCTCCAACAACTAAATTTTTTTTTAATTAGTTTTTTTTTAATTTCATATTCAAATATGAGAAGAATGAACTTTGTAATTTATTTTGATTTACTTATTATCAAGATCTAATGATCTATATAATACATTTGATAAGTTAATACGGTTTGATTTAATATATTAGTCTCAATATCTAAAAACAATATCAATGAATACATCTTCTATATATATATTTAAAAATAATGTCATTCAATATGAATTATATTTTAAATTTATAATTAAAAATATTATTTTATTAAAAAACACATTATCAATATTTGAATAAATTTTTTACGTTAAAAACCCACACCCACAGCAACATTGGACCGGTGATCTAGTCTCTACTATTTGGTGGTATATAGCATTACAGTTCAATTGCATTTTTTATTTTTTTTAACTTTAATTTTTTTTTTGAATTATTTGGATATACTAATATTAGAAATAAAATTTTAAAAATTTTAAAAATATATTATTTTAATATATTTTTAAATAAAATTTTAAATCCCAAATAGACACATACCCAAGCGGAGTGAAGCAAACCGTGTTTTTGTCAAGAGAAGACTCGTCGTTGGGTGGTAGTAGAACTAGACAACCGCCAAGAAACGGCATGTTGTTTTGAAGTGGGCACGTAGCTTCTCCCATCTCCCATCTCCCATCTCCCAGGAGACAACAAGAAGAGAGCAAGAAAGACAACATTTGTAGCTACAACAAGATACAAGGATAAAGGAAACTAAGAAAGAACAAGAAAGGTTGCTTGCTCTGCCTACTTTCATTATCATGCGTGTCTGTCTGTCTTTCTCTCATTTTCTTTTTCTCACCCTAATAAACCATCTCTTACTTCTGATTTAACAATTACTTTACTGCTTGCCTTTGTTTTGTGCTTGTGTTTTTTTCTTTTCTTTTCCATGCATGGGGAAATCATATATTGGATATTGAGGGTGAAATATGTTATGGGTTTTTGTGATCTTATTGTAATTTGTTCATACTTTTTTATTTTGATCAGCACCCTTTTGGATAATGCTTGGTAGCACAAAGTGTAAAGGATTTTGTAATAGGAAAAGTGTATTAAGATTCATATGATTGATGTGGTTGGCATATGTAAGAGATTAGAGTGTTGTGAATATTTTTATATTGTTGTTTGTTTCATTGAAGCTTTTGCAAATAATTGTTACAGTCACAACCTCTTTAATGTTTTGTTTCTTATGGTCTGTGTCTGTAGTGTTTAACACTAGTCTTACTCGTTTGTGCTGGCTACTTGTGTCATGTAAATGGACAGTCTGCTATTTTCGTCGAGGTCTGAATTATTAGGGTTCTTTGCCAATGGGTAGATGCTTGAATGAAATGTGTGATAGCAGCGATTGTATTCCCAAAATTGCTGTAATTCTTATAGAAGAAATGAGAACGGGCACAAAGATTTGGGTTGTTTATTTTAGTATTCAGGAAGGACATGTTTATGCTTGCTTACTGATGAGGTAATTTAAAGGAGACTGCCTGCTTTGTGAGAATAGGATAGAATTGCAGAGAACTTTATCAATCTTTGATAGTTTTTCCTTTGATCAGGTAGCTGTTATATTTCAACATCATGATGGGATAGAAAGAAATCTTCATTTTTGTTTGCTATCCCACGAAATCTCCAGCAGTAGTTATAAAAGATTCTAAGTTTATTACAATGAAAATTTTTGTTCTCTTATTCTTCCTTTTCTTCTTGCCTTTCTTCAGAAATTTTTGGTGACATTTTATGTGATTAGCCAAGTGTGCCTTGTCTTTTTTAATTCAAGGGGCAGGGGAACTAAGAATAGTGTTTAGACTGGGATTTGCATTGTGTCAGTTACTGGACATATCTCTTCCATTTCTGTGAAGGAAATAAAGAGAAGCTGCTGAAAAATATTTCTCAGACAAATTTCTCATCTTCTCCACAAGAACATTAGGGATGCATTGATTTTTCCTTTTTATTTTTGCCCTCTATTTAATTAATTCTGCAAAGGCTATCACGCATGCTGATAATATGAGTGTTCTCATTTTGAAGTTTTTCTTTGTAACTTTTGAAACCTGTACTTCAACTTTGAGGAAGAAACTCTGTTCACATTCAAAAAAGGATATGAAGAAAGAAAGAACTAGGGCCTCCACATGTTATGAATTGGAGCAGCAAAATCATACATTAGAACAGCTTTAGTTGGGTCAAGATGTTCTTGTTATTTATAGCCTAAGATTCATTTATTTTGATAAGTTGTTAATATTGGCCTTGGTTATTTTGGTTGATATGCTAGGTATTTCATTTGGCATTTTGATACAGCCGGGCTTGTGGGAAATTGAAGGATCTGAGCATTCCTGAGGATCTGACACAACTAGATACAATGGTCCAATAAGTGATGGATTGACTTGCTAAAAGAAAACTGCTTTTAGAATTATTTGTAAAAATTTGAGTCTAATCCAATGATATGATCTCTTGTTCTTGTTATTTTTATTTTAAGATGCTAACATAGTGTTACGTAAGCAGATCTTCTCTTAGATCTAGACTTGTCATCATGGTTCATAAAAGCATTTTTATATCATCCACATAATCTGTCTAGGTCAGATCTCTATTTAGTTGTGTTAGATTCTCGCTCAAATACTCGTAACCTTCTATTTCCACAGGTGGCTGCATTTGCTTTTTATTTTTCTGGATGGGACAGCCTTTTGATTTTTTCACATAAATGTATTTTGCAGTTCCCATAAGAAATGGCAGTAAAACCAACGGTTGCCTTGAGGGCTGTACTTGTAGGGGGTGTAGCAATATTTGCGAAAGTAGCAAGTGTAATGAAGGCTGCTGGTGGTGTGAAGCTAGGGGCTGCTGCAGCAGCTGTGACAGCTGCTGCAACTGCTGCTGTTTCTGGACCGAAGAAAGAGTCAAATGATTCTTCACCTTCACAATGATTACCTTTCAGTTTTGGGTTCATTTGTTCTCAGGTAATATTAGTATGTAGCAAGTCAAGAGGAGTGTGGCTCGTGTTTGAACTCTTGATCTAGAGAGAATGTTTAAGCCAAGGAAATAAAAGAAAAGACATCGTTGATTCACATTGAAAGCTTCCGATACTGCAGATAACATTGGTTATTTTGCTTGTTTTTCCTTCAAGTTTTAGGGATAAAGCGATACCACGAGCTTGTAGCATACGCTACTTATATGTTGTTGTGGGTTTGTGGAAAAAATTAAAAAAAAAATATACGAAGAAAAATTACTGTAATTTATAATGTTTTTTTTTAAAAAAATTATAAAGTTAAATTTTTAATTAATTTAATATTAAAAAAAATAAAATCAATAAATTTTTTTTAAAAAAAATCAGAACAAAAAAATTTATGGAAGGAAACACTGCAATAATTTATAGTGTTTCATGAGAAAATTTATAATTGTAATTCTCAATCAGCTTAATATTAAAAATAATAAAATTAATAAAAATAATTTTAAAAAATATCATATGAAGAAACACTGTAGCAATCCATAATGTTTTAAAGAAAAAACTATAAAGTAAAATTCTCAACCAACTCAATACAAAATAAAATAAAATTGATAGACAATTATAAAGAAAATAAAAATAAAAATAAAAAAACTATGTGAAGAAATACTGTAGCAATTCATAGTATTTTAAAGAAAAAAACTATAAAGTTAAATTCTCAGCCAGCTTCATATTAAAAAAAATAAAATCAACAAAAAAAATTAAAAAAAAAAAAAACAAAATTTTTTTTTTAAAAAAATATGATAGATAATTAAAAAAAAAAACATGAAAAAACACTGTAGCTTCATATTAAAAAAATAAAATCAATAAAAAAAACTACAAAAAAATTGAAAAAAAGAAGAAGACAACTTTGGAAAAATAAAAAGAAAAAAAAATAGGGAAAGTTAAAGCTAAATTCTTAACCAGTTTAATATTAAAAAAATAAAAGATAATTTAAAAAAAACATGAAAAAACACTATAGTAAAATAAAAATCATATAAAAAAATATTATAACAATCCACAATATTTTAAATAAAACAACTATGAAAAATATAAAATTGACAGACTATTTTGGAGAAAAAAAAATCATAAAAAAAACCATGTAGAAAAACAATATAATAATTCATAATATTTTACAAAAAAAAAACTATAAAATTAAATTATCAACCAGTTTAATATTAAAAAAAAATCAACAAAGA
Organism: Populus tomentosa; assembly: GCA_018804465.1. Classification (NCBI taxonomy): domain Eukaryota; kingdom Viridiplantae; phylum Streptophyta; class Magnoliopsida; order Malpighiales; family Salicaceae; genus Populus; species Populus tomentosa. The sequence goes on along the minus strand of CM031973.1, from coordinate 5,829,838 downwards.
TAATTTTTTAAAAAAACAAATAAAAACAAAACCAAAACAAAAAAGAAGAAGACAATCTTGAAAAAAAAAATAAAACCCAAAAAAAAAAAAAAGTGAGGAACAAAAAGAAGAAAAAACAAAAAAAACAATGTACAAAAATTTAAGTACAAGTTGAGTACTTTTCCCATACTTTTTTCGAGTATTAGTTAATTGTTGTACAAAACCAAGGCACCGCTCCACTCAAATGATAGCTTGTTGTTTTCTTGATAAAATTATGACCGCACTGCTTGATAGAGGCAGTTTTTGGTACTTTGTGATTCTCCTTGTCTGTAAATAATAGAATCAGAAGGGAAAGAATATCACAGAAAACGAAGAGCTCTTCTTAAATAGCCGGGAGAGAAAACCCAATCCTTGTTCAGGTGTCAATGACAAGGCAATAATATTAGTTTTTTCAACTTAATCCAGTGTAAATGATGCTGCTTAAACAGAACCATCACTGGGATTCTCATTGATAAGCGCATCAATTCTCTAAAATTCACTTCTGCTCAAGTGGGGCCACATTTTGCTGATCAGTCTGCCATCCTTGTGCCAAATGCAAAAGGCATCATGTGTGCTCTTGATCTTCAGAGTTTCAGCATTGCGAGTCAACTGATCTCCCTGATGTAGCAAATGTACAAGGTGTAACTAAAGCTGATGCACGCTTGATTTACTAGAACCACATGTGAAGTCTGGGTGATCAACTGAATGTATGACAAGCTCAGGGCTGGGAGATTCTAGCTCCAGTATGACCTATGAAGTCGGAAACAAGACAAGAAGTCAAGGCAACAACACCTTTTTATGGAAAAAACAAGTTTGATACATCCCAAATAATGTAGTATCAGTGGTGTGCATGGGTGGCATGGAGTGCATAGACACGAGGAAGATTGTGTTGATTCTTGATATCAACTAAGCAACCCCTGGGAAGGAAGCTGGAACCTTGATATTTTAAATTTTGTCATCTTAACCATGGGTTCCAACATGGATCACAACTATGATATCAATAGACAAAGTTTGTGGCTTAGATGCCAAGATGATTCCATAACTAGTGAGTAAACTGAAAAATGGTGATCAAAGAAACTAATATGCGTATTATAGCGTATAAACCCGCAAATGTGCATGTGCATGTATGCATATCCACGTGTAAATAAGCTTTAGGCATTCCATACCAGAACATTTTCTCCATGACGAAGGATCGGAGCAGGGACGTAAAGATTGCATTGTGGACCAAATGACTGCAACCTCGTAGGAAAATTGTACACAAAAGTAGGAAAATAAAAAAAAATTAATAGCATAAAAAAGTAGAGGACTGAGAGCAAGGCTGGAAAATCAAAATTAAGTTCTTTTACCGGCCAATATCTTCCTATGTTAAAATCATTAACAACTGCAATCCCTTTACCCCATCCACTGAATGATATGAAAGTATCATGAATCTGGTTCGCATTCTTGATAAAGAAATGGCCAGTGAAGAATGCTGGTACTTCAGAAACATTCCCTGAAACTACAAGCAAACTACTGTTGATTCATTGCAATGTCCTGTTTATTCATATTGTGCTTTAATAAATGACACGAACTTGCAACATGAGATGGAAAAAGGAGTCGTGCCTGACCATAAAACCAAAAGTGGCCAGGAATTGGCACCACAAAAAAATGATGCAACAGCTATCATAGAGGATCGCTAATGCATTTTTTTATGAATTTGAGACTCACCAGATTTATCTTTTAACTCTCCCTGAGTTGATACTGTACTGAATCTTGAATGTGCAACTTCAATGATGAGATTGATTTTTGGAACTTCGTTCAGGTTGTGGAAAGGGATGGGAATCATTTTCCATCCATGCAAAATACTCCCATCCAGAAAAACAGAAGACAAAATTCCCTGTAAAAGAAAGAAAATCCAGTTGAATAGCATATGTTAGAACTATGAGGAAAGTGCAATATCATCTAAGATGCAAAATGTAATAAAATTTTGATTTCTGAATTTATTATCATCTGATATGTAGTATTCCCTATATTTAAATATCTAAAGTCCCATTAATTACAATGCTAAAATTCATAACACATTTCTTTTGTGTTATACTTTAAGCGAGGAAACAATGACTACATTACTACACAGCTTTATCAAAAGACAACGGGTATGACTGAGATTTTGAAGGATCCTCTTTTAATTTACACAACAAACAATACAATGTGAATTTTTCCAGAATAATAGTCCTAAAAATTATCGTGTCTTGAAAAGAACAAGAACCAAGAAGTGTTGACTGTCCAGCTGATTGAGAAATTGGATAGCCTTCAACTATTTTCTCAACTTTCCATTCCTTTCCAGCATTCTTCCTAAACTGTAAAAAGTCTTTAGCTGGAAAAGTTTCCTTTATATGTTCGGATTTTAGCAGGCAGACCATGAAAGCTAGAAATTCCCCAACAAGAGAGATAGAAAGTGCAGGAGACATTTTATAGAGCTGAAGAAAAGAATTTGAATTCTTGAATTCCAACCACGCAGATAAAGAAACTGTAATCCAATCATACTAAGAAATCATGAAGCAGCTTTAACGGATAAAAAAGGAGCAAGTTTACCTTCTTGTCAAATATGTATGGTCCATAATTCACATGACCCTGATTTTCAACCTATCAGAATGAAAAATAAACTGATTCAATAAAGAATGTAATAATTTTCAATATAAAAATCCCACACATGCAAATTATGAGGACCTATCACAATAATGGGAAAAGGATAGTTCTCGAGAATCCGTTCGTTATTGGCAATACACCGGAAACAAAATCCACTGAGATTAAAGCTGTTGCTCAAGCATCTTTCTTATAATTGCTTTCAAGCCAGTTTATTGCAAGAATTTAAGTCATGTTACTGTATTTCAATGAGTAAACGGAACAAAAATGTAAAAATAGATAAAATTTCCCTTGTTAGCCAACGTAAGACTTAACTCATGCAAAAACTTTAGCAAGAAAATTAACTCAGAAGCGCAGTAACAAAATACCAAAGGCTCTGCACAGCAACAATATTTCCATTACACTACTTTAACTTCAATGTAGAGCTTGCATATCTAGCTAAAGTAAAACCATCAGTAATTTTTTTCACGAGAAACAGGATAGTCAGGTACCAAAACAAATAAGCTGATGTTCGAAGCACATTTGGCATTAGGAAGGCCAAGTTTTTTACTTGACAACCTATCAATTGAACCAACATGTGTTGGTCTTCTGCTATTGTCCTCGGAATGGCATAAAGTAAAGACTTGAGCTCTATCATGCACCTGCAGCATAGAATGTTGGGAAAAAAAGAAATTGTTTTGTTTTATCAAACCAATAACAGAACAAGTGAAAAATGCAACTCGGACACAATTAAAATTACACGCACTAGCATTGCATTCCTTATCATAAATTGAAAAAACAATAAGAAACAACTATTTTACAAAGGATCAAATTACGAAATCTATGCATGGTTTTATACCTCTGGTATGAGAAGAACGCTTTTATCATCCTTTGGAGTGTACTCAGAAACATATAACAGAAATCCAAACATCTGAATCGAAGAAGTTTCAGGTAGCAAGCAATTTTTGTTCAATAAGGATAGCTACAAAACATAAACTTAAAAAAAATACATATATAGATAAGATAATAAAGTTGACCTGTCCCACAGACTCCATTGAGAGTGGATTTTCAGATTCAACTACATCAGCTGGATTAATATTGTCAAGTAAATCAAACAAGAATGCTGTTTTCTGTAACTGAATAGGTCCATATCCCATCTTTCCATTATCAGAAGGAACAGACGGAAGAGATGCTGCAGTATGAAGTTCAATAACCCTGCGCAGTGCTGAAGTAAGGAGTGATCTATCTATATATTATCTTGCAAGATAAGCACTGCTTAGAATAGAAATTTGAGTCAATGGTCATTAACAAATAAAGCTGAAAACAGTTTCAGAGACATGCTAGGCAGCTCTGAAAAACTGCAAGCACAATTGAACATAGTTATCATGACTGAAATTTCCTTTTATGTAAAGAAATCCGTAACAGTGAGACATTAATCTATGAGGATAAGAGTGAGTCAAACACCATATCGTTAATAGTGCAGGACAGAAAATACTGAAACAGCTAAAGATGTCAACTCCCGTCTTATATGACCAATCTAGCACCAAAATTACTATTTTAAATCATCCCAACATCTAAAGTAACCACTCATAGAGTCACTTTCTCAGGAGCTAAAGAAAAAATAAATCAATGATAAAAGGTATAATGTAAATGTAGGCACACATCCTATCAGCAATTATTCTTGCATTTTTCTGTGTTCAATTCCAAGTACAAGGCTTTATATGGAAATGCTCTGGAAATGTACTAGCTAAACATGTCACAGCTACCAGTGGTTAGGCCATGCCTCTCCATACGAGAAAGAGAGATGCTCAGAGATGGATCATTTTTTAACCACTACCAGTTGAATGAAACTTTCTATTGGCATTATTAACAGATGCGTTTGCTGCAAGAGTCTTGAGATATGCTTATGTATGATATTTATTCCTTTAAACTCAAGTGACATCATTAAGCACAATCAAGAGTCAGGCATGCTACACTTTTATCTGTGCAATCTACCCACTAAAATCACTTCTCCATTGGCCTTCCAACATAGTGGAAAGAGAAAAAAAGAAAAAGAAAAAGTCTTGGTCACAACAGAGCTGGCCATATTTATTAGAAAGTTTTTGTCCTCCCAGTCATCTATCTCAAAATCAATAAGTGGAAACATTAAAATTATACCCACAAATGTAGCCAGGAACAAAAGCATGCCGCGGCAAGAAAATTCCAAAGCTTTTGAAAAATGCAAGTTGTGTTCTGTTTTATCAATCCTTAATACACTTGGTTATTGTCATTGAGGAAGCAAGTTGCCAAACAAACCAGATTAAAACTAGTCCAAAGTCATCACAATCATTACAGGAGATCACACAGCTCAGCTGGAAAAAAAATTATCCCTCCACCCACACCAAAAAAGAAATCATACCATTGAATTTTGCGTTCTCCACATCTCCAGATTCGCTGATTGGTGCATCCTGGAAAATTATCATTTTAGTCCAGTATACATTCTATTCCATAAAATCAGTAATCCCGCAAGTCAGTCCTCACATAATCATACGAAGTGATGTCTGGCTTGTAATCAGACTCATCCACACCAGTATTTGCTCCATTGTAGAATCCAAAGTTTGTTCCACCATGCACCATCTGGGAATTTTAAAAAATCATAAAAAGAAAAAAGGTAATGCAATTACTTGCACACAAATACTTCAGCAGCAGGAAATGGTTTGAACTAGAGGACATACATAAAGCACAGCAGAACCATTCTGTGACAATATCTTTTCCAGGGCTGATGCAGTAAAATCAGCACCAGTCTTTGCATTCTTCTCACCCCAATGTGTCAGCCAACCTGTATAAAACTCCCTGGAAACACCAAGCACTAAAAATGTAGAGCCACTGACCATTCAACATCAAACTATTTAATGAAGCACTTACGAAGAAAGTGGTGGTGATTTTCCAGGGGCATTGAACTCCTTTTGTAACTTGAATATAGGCCAAGGATCATCACCAGTAGTGAAGTCTACAGCTGCATATTGCATATAAAACACGTGATGCATGCTTAAGATATTTATACCATTCCAATAGAAAAACTGAATTTTGTATATATGGAACTTCTAGATTTTCAAGGTTTAAGATGTTTCACTCAAAGCATAAGTCATATACAGAAAGTAAATGGCCATGTGTTCTTTCCTTGAGACAGACTTCATGGCCTTGTGGTCATATGCTAAGCTCTCTCCCTCTCCCCCCCCCCCCCCCTCTCTCTGATTATTTGCTATTCTTGACTGTTTTTCATGTAATCTAAGTGGAAAAAAAAGAAAAGTAGAAAAAAATGAGATCAAATGAAACCGCAAGCCATAGGCATCCAGAAAATAACATGGTCGATTTCCCATAATTCACAGAAACAGGGTTGAACTCGATCACACTTTCTCCATAGCTATTCAAATGAATGTGCTGCCAATAAGAGAACCTTTGACACATGCTCCGTAATATGTCTATGTTACTTGGACTCTTCACTTTACCCTAGATAACAAACAACAGATACTCAAGCATGAATATTGAAACTCATACACTTGAAATTCATGGAAAATATGTGTTTACACATAATACCAATAAAAGCATTTGTATGTGGAATATGTTATGGTTAGAATCTAATAGACAAATATAAACATAGTATTTAACTTAAGATATCTTAGCAGCTTGGGTAATAATCAAGTACACATATAAGATTTGAAAAGAAACTTCATAATTTTACTTGAAAAGACAGCATCTCCTCGAATGGTTCCTTTCTCAAGATTTTCCCTAGAACCTCCATCTGTGGTATACCTAGAAATAATTAGTCAAGATAGGGACACTAATTAAACAATTGAAAATAATCTATGCAAAATTTAGTTAAATAAGTTAAACTGAAGCTAACGCTGTAGTTGGAATACATTTTGGATAAATGCAATAGGCAACAACAAAAATTTTCTACCATACAACATCTTAAGGACATGACACAATGATGTTTTAATTGATGAAAGCATGAATACACAGATGCAAAGCACGGAGAATTCACAACATCTAATCAAATCAAATGTATCCGGATATATATCTAAAAGGGGGAAAGGTAGAGGTACAAATACACAGCACTCTGTTTTATATTTACAGAAAATCAAAAGGAGATGGTACCATAACCAAGAGAATTAATATGCATTTAATCAAATGCAATAATGATCTTAGGTTGGTGGTGAAAGATGTCCAATTGGATGGGTAGAAAACTGCCAGAAAGATCATCGTGCAACTTCAAGTAGGAGGCACCAAGAAATTGCATTCCTTCACTTTTGGATTAAATGGTTTCTTAAGCATCCTAAAGAGATGGTAATGGTATCAAAGTGATCCAAATCCATACAGTCCTAGCTGATGATATTGCCATGACCAAAACTGTAAAGTTCAGTTAAATTCCAGATCAAAGCCAGAAATTTCAAGCAAATAATATCACATAAACTCTGAAGCTCTCTCACTGCCAAGTCAGCAGTTCCCCAAGTAGCTGAACTGAATATAACAATTACAAACTAGATGTTATGTGTACATTCTTTAATGAACAAGAAGGATACAATTACTGAGTCACAATTCTATTTCTACCCTCAAGAGTTCATGAAGAGTGAAAATGAGTTATGGGTGCACTTTGAGAGTAATCATCTTATGCATGAAACAAAGTCACCAAAAACTAAGCCATAGACATACAACCATGTTGTGTAGTAAGAACATACTGACACATACATGAAAGAAACAACTGAATGAGCTTTACATGAAACCATGAATAGAAGATTGAAGATACAGAAACTCTTACAAAATGATACCATCACCAAGATGTCCTCGGGCCAATTTGACCAGGTGATGAAGATAAGCTTTGTCATCTCCATATGAACCAAACTCATTCTCGATCTGCAAGATAATCACTTTCATTGAAAACTACTAGTTTACAAATACTGAGAGTATGCAAACAATTTGGCATTGAGATAAAGAAATATGATCCTATAAAGGATTAAGACATTTTGTGAGATGATTCTGAATCTTTGATACTTTTTGGAGAATCTTAGAGGACAATATATTTCCAAATGGCTATCAAAACCTTCTCCTATCTCACATAGTGTTCGCTGCAATTTATTGATGTGGAAAGATTAATTGATACGCAATTTCTTGATTTAGGGAGCTTGATCGAGATAGGAGAAGGTTTTGATCGCTGCAATTTATTGATGTGGAAAGATTAATTGATACGCAATTACTTGATTTAGGGAGCTTGATCGAGAGAGATTGATTGATAGGAAATTACTTTTTAGAGAGATTGTAATTATGGTCAATGAGTGATTGTAGAACGTAATTATGTTAATACTTGAAAGAGAAAGATGTTAAGAGACATTCAGACCATTTTTATATGGTATCAGAGCCAAAATTATAAATTGAGTACTTAACTCTTTAGGTTAGTATTTTTTTCTTGGTCGTGTTGTGGGATATTTTTCTTGGGTTTCTCTCTTGAGACTCCTTGTTTTGGGACTATAGGCAATTTTTTAGGGTAAAGAGATTTTGTTTTGGCTGGACATTATAGCGACATAGTTGGGTATTTTAGGAGTTCCCATTCTCGGCAGTTTGAAGGGTTTTTTTCTTTTTTCTTTTTCTTTTTTTGACATCAAGGTCTACTTTTTCACTAGTTAATTTCTTTTGTTTTTTCTGATTTATAATGAAAGAAAAATATTTTATTGTTTGTTCAAATGGAAAGAATTACTCCATTTGGGAGTTTGAATTCATGATACTCGTGAAGGGAAAAGAGTTATAGGGTCACTTAGATGGGTTATCTAAGGCTCTGACTAATCCTAAGGAGATTGATTCTTGGGAGTGCAAGGATGGTTGCATTATCTCTTGGCTATTTGGTTCTATTGAACCAAGTAGGTGAATGATCTTCGATATTGCTATGGAGATGTGAGTTTATCTTTAGAGAATTTATTCTCAAAATAACATTGCTCGAAAGTTTCAATTGTAGTTAGAAATTGGTAGCTATCGCCAATGTAATTTTTTTATTGAACAATTCTATTATGAATTTCTTAATTTATAGAGTGAATATATTAGAAGAGTCCATCCTACCATTCAAAAAGAGATCATTGCGACACTACAAGTTGTTTATCATAAGAGCCATATGGATCAGTTTCTGATGAAACTAAGATCAAAATTTGAGACTACATGCACTAGTTTAAGCAACTGTAATCTTGTTTCATCCTTGGAGGTTTGTTTGGAGGAATTATGTGAAGAACAACACCAAGTCACTCAATTTGGCCTTAATTTAGAAACCATGATGTCTACGATATTTAAGATGGCATATGTTGTTAATGTCAGAGGAAGATCTAAGTCACAAACTCCATGCTACAATTGCAAGGAGTTTGGGCATGTTGCAAAGCACTACGACAAGAAATTTCTCAATTATTGTAAAAAAAAAAAAAAAAAAGGCACAACATTAAAGATTGTCGAGTGTGATTTCTAAATCGACATGCTTTAGCCCCTCGTAATTTTATCTAGTCCAATTTGGCGGTTGCCTCTCTGGTTCCTTCTTTGGATCTACGATCTATAGGTAGTTCTTCATCTTATCTCACACTCGAGATAGTCTAATATATGATTGTTTCTACCTTCTCTATCTTCGGCGTACAAGGTAAGGGGAATCTACTTCTTCTTGGTTGACTGACTTTGCAGCTTCCAATCACATGACTAATAGTACTTATGCTTTACATAAAGTTTGTAAGTATAAGGGTATGAGGGTAAGCAGCATATTCAGGTAATCAATGATACCGCTCTTCATATCACTATGATTGGAACTTCGGAGTCTTTCTTTAATAATGTTTTTATGTCTCCAAATTTATCTGCTAATTTAAATTTTGTTGGCCAATTGGTAGATAATAATTGTAAAATTCACTTTGATTATGATAATTGTCATGTGCAAAATCAAGAATCAAGCATCGAGGAAAGTGATAGAAAAGGGCCTAAAATGGTACATCTATTTCCTCTTCAGTTTTCCATTCATATGTCTCTTTCTTTTGATTATACTGCGGTTGTTAATAATAGTCATGTATGGCATAAGAAATTGGGACATCCCAATTCTATTGTTTTGACTTATCTTATGAAACATATTTATTTGGGAAATAAAGATTTGTTTTGACCTTCTACTGTGTCTTCTGATTGCAATTCATGTAAACTTGATAAAAGCAAGTCCTTACCCTTTCCTTCACATGGCAGTCAGGCCTCTGCTTGTTTTGAGATCATTCATACTACCATATGGGGCATTAGTCTCGTTATTTCACATACTTAGTACAAATACTTCATGATATTTATTGATGATTATAGTCATTTTGTTTGGGTATTTTTATTTTTTTTGTTCTAAAGCTAATGTGTTTTTTGTCTTTCAGAATTTTATTGTTTATGCTGAAAATCAAATTTCTACTTGTATTAAGACTTTAAGATGATTTTGGGAGGAATATATGCCCAATGGCTTTCTATTTTATCTATAAATGAAGGGTATTCTCTCCCAAAATTATTGTCCACACTCCTCAATAGAATAGGGTTGCCGAGCGTAAGAATCTTCACCTTTTAGATGTTTGTACCTTGTTAATTGACTCTTCAGTACCACCTATATCTTGGGTAGAAACATTATCTATAGTTGTTTATTTGATTAATCATCTACCCTCCCAAATTCTCAATTTCAATTCCCCGTTTTATCACTTATTTGGCATGACTCTTGAGTTTTAACCTCTTCATATATTTGATTGTGTGTATTTTGTTTACTTACCATTAATTAAACGAAACATGCTTGTTGCTCAATCTGTTCGGAGTGCTTTTCTAGGATATAATAATGTTCATAAAGGATTTGTGCGTTATGATTTGATAGCTAATAAACTTTGTATTTCTTAAAATGTAGTATTATTTAAAAATCAATATTTCTTTCAAGTCTTTTATTTCACATGATTCTCTTCGGTTTTGCTTTCTAATTTTGATAATGTATCAGGTAGTCAGAAATTGTGTATCAGAGACGTCGTCCATCGATCCCATTGCCTTACCCAGCCATGACACCAGATCTCGTAATGGTTAAACTTCATTGATCATCTCAAATTTCACGTCCTCCAAATAGGTGGTATAGGTTCAACTCTTCAAGCTACTCTTAATACTACTATTGTACCTAAGTCGTACTCTCAAGTTTCTACTCAAGCATGTTGGAAGTCGTCTATGCAAGAAGAGCTTCAAGCTCTTCAGGACAAGCACTTGGGATATTGTTTCTTATCTTGATGGCGTCGAACTTCTTGGTTCTAAATAGTATTATATCATAGAGCTATGACCTGATGGTTTTATTGCAATATATAAAGTCTATCCAGTGATTCTTGGGAAACGACAAAAGTACGGACTTGATTATGAGATGACATTTGCAACTCTATCCAAGATAACTATTGTTCATATGGTTATGGCCATTATTGCCTTGAAAGGGCGGTCAATCTAACAAATGGATGTGAAAAATGCATTTTTGTATGGAGACCTCAAAGGAATATATATGACTCCTCCACCTGGCATGTTCACTGACTCCTGCTTTGAGGTTTGTTGTTAAAAGAGTCTCTTTATGGATTGAAGCAAGCACCATGTGCCTGATTTGAGAAATTTCATTCTACACTTGATTTAATTTGAATCAATTTGAATTTTCAGAGTCAATTTGAATCCTCTCTCATTCTCCGAATGAATGCTACTAGGATTGTTGTATTTCTTGTATATGTGAATGATTTTGTTATTAAAGAGTGTGATTAACAGTTGATTGAGCAACTAATTTATGGATTGAAGCAAGCACCACGTGCTTGGTTTGAGAAATTTCGTTCTAACTTTCTTGATTTGATTTTATTTAGAGTCAATTTAACTCCTCTCTCTTTCTCCGAATGAATGCTACTAGGATTGTTGTATTTCTTGTATATGTGAATGATTTTGTTATTAAAAAGTGTGATTATCAGTTGATTGAGCAACTAAAGAAGCATATTAACACTTCATTTCATATGAAAGATTTTGGTATCCTCCAGTATTTTCTTAGTCTTGAGGTACGTTGTTGTTCAACTAGCACACTTCTACATAAGCACAAGTATACTCAAGAGCTTCTCCCCTTAGCTATTCTTAAATCTCGTAACTTGGATCTTACACCAATGGAGGTCAACTTGAAGTTACAACATAAGTTCAACAGTTGATAAGAAGTTTGAATTATTTTACAATTACTTGGCCACATATTTCTTTTATTATATAGCAAGTTAGTCAGTTTATCCAGGCTCCTCGCCATTCTCACCCAATCATTGTACGACATATCCTTCGTTATCTCAAAGGTACTTCCGGTCACATGTTATTCTTTTCTACTAGAACTTCTTTACAATTGATGGGTTTTAGCGATACGGATTGGGCTAATTGTCTTGTTACTCGTCGTTCAATTACTGGTTAGTGCATGTTTCTTAGTGATTCTCTTATTTCTTGTCCTGAATATTGTGTTATGTCATTTGCATGCTTTGAGATAGTTTGGCTTCAGGGTCTGTAGGGTGAACTTGGTATTCCTCAGCTTATTCCTACTCTTCTTCATACTGATAACACCATTGCTGTTCAAATTATTGTCAATCTGGTTTTTCATGAGCACACCAAGCACATTGAAGTAGATTGTTATTGTATTGTTTTTTTACCAACATGCGATTACTATCCCTTACATTTTCACTAAGTTCCAGACAATTGATGTGTTTACGAAGGCTCTATCCAGTCATCAAAATAAACTCATGGTTAACAAATTGATGCTTCGTGAAATTTGAGGGGATGTTGGTTTTAATATCTTGATTTAAAAAGATTGATTGATATAAAGTTTCTTGATTTAGGGAGCTTGATCAAAGGAGATTGATTGATATAAAGTTCCTTGATTTAGGGAGCTTGATCTAGGAAGACTGATTAATAGAAATTTAGTTGTTCATAGTTACCTTTTCAGATAGAATGTAATTATGGTACAGGAGTAATTATAGATGTAATTCTATTAATACTTGACTATTTAAAAAGATGCAATCCTCCATTGAGAAGCATTCAGCTAATATCTTCATCAGGTAGACCAGAAATGATACAAGAAAAAGCCATACTAGTTTGACCCAATTTTATTCAGAAATATCCGTCATCTTTCATTCTCCTTATGACAATGTATAACTAATAGACAACGGGAATTTGAAACAGAGAATGAAAGATATATTTTAGAAAGATCAACTAATGTTGTGAATTTTTTATTTTTCTATACAAGAGTATAATTGATTATCAAGGCAAACTTCTTTCTCCAAAGAAATTTAAGGGTTGAAAAATTATTAGCAGTGAGATCTATAGCTTTCTTCAACTTGTTAAAGAGAAACTATCTCCTAAATGGAAATATTTTTCACGTTTTGGATGTTGTTGATCAACAATAAGATCCACATCATTTTTTACATTTATGCTCTGTTATAAATCATAGAAGATGTATTAATAAGAAGTAACAAATTCACTTACCTGAACCATTATGATTGGGCCTCCATTATTATAAAGAAACGGAGCTACCTTGGGAAGTAAGATTCCCCACCAGTTATCAACCTACAAAAATTTAAATCCCTATTGACTAAAAAAGACGGATTCAAAATTACAACATTTAGAGATCATGGGATACAGAACTAAAAGAATTCATACAATCACTCCATCATTATTAACCCCAAACAAATTTGCATTACCTCGATAAGCCATCATCAATCTACGAAATTAGTAAAAAAGAGCCTTCCATTTCAAGGCCGTATAGATAGTCAAATGAAACATCCTCATGATAGCATAAAAAGACCAAATCATCTTGTAATTGTCTTCTTATATAAGAACTTAATAGGTAAACATATGTAACTTCAAAGAAATAAAACAAACCAAAGTAGGGTGAAACAGAATGATCAATCCAAGCTGTGATGAAGGATGTGTGTGTGTATATATATATATATATATATATATAAAGAACAAAACAATGAATACCACAGAAATCACCAACAATACAAAATGCAACTCCCTTGTCCATCATTTGAAATCCCCACCATAAATGTCACATGTATAATATATGAACAATATCATCATTACCAGCAAAGTCATTGCGAAACATACCAATCGAAGGTAAGCAGGATCAGACGATCTCAATTTGAGAGGCGGTTCGATGGCTAGTAACCAAGCTGGAAAGCCCCCCAAATCCCACTCTAACAAACAAACACAACTAATTAGGCTGACGTTTAATGTGAGACCTCTCATAGAACAGCAAGTAACAAAGGGTAGATAAAACAACCTCCACAGATATATGGGCCGGGTCGGAGCATGACAAGTATATCAAGCTTGTGGCAGAGTTTGAGAAAAGAGACAAGATCAGCAATCCCCTCAAACACTAGTTTACCAGGCTGTGGCTCATGAAGATTCCAAGGCACATAAGTTTGAATAGTATTCAATCCCAGTGCCTTTGCTCTCACCAACCTATCTTCCCAGTACTTTTTTTTTTTATTTTGCAAAAAGTAAATAAGTAAGCACATCAAAATAAAACCAGAAATTAATTCATAAAAAACATAAAACAAATAAATAGAGAGATGCCTGAGGAAGAACGCGAAAGTAATGCAAGTCGCCGCCGATGATCCTGAAAAACTCGCCGTCTTTCCAGAACTTGTCGTCGTCGATCTCGAATGATCGAGGCTTAACCTGATTAGAGTAAAGTTAAATGAAATTAATTAATGCTTGCTTTGATTATGAGTGTTGAACTTGTAGAAAGAAAGAATGATTTACCGCGACGTTGCTGGTCACTACCTTTCGGTGGTGGTGGTGGCGAGGAGAGAGAGAGTAGTGGGAGGAGAAAGAAGGGAGAGGAGCGAAGACGGGAGCGAAAGCGAGAAGAGAAATAAGAGAGATGAGTAGGAAAAACAGTGTCTTCTTAGTTCCGCTCTTTCTCCCCATTGTTTTCCTCCTACCAGTAGTAATAGTAGTTTCGGTGAGCTGAGAAGGTCCGCTCAAAGCTTTTTGCCCCTCCAGCCAAGTTCGAGGAAGAGAGAGAGCTGTTGAGTCATCGTTTCATTTGACCCATTCATCAGCCAGATGATTGGAGTCAAAGAGTTTATTATAAACTTAGCCCCTTTAGTTTAGCAAAACCAAGTGACCAGTCCTTATATTCTTATAAATTATATATCTAATCCCTACATTTTTAAACCTAAGGGAAGACTGAAAATAAATATTGGTGGTGAAGATTTTTTTTCCCCCCTCTGAAATGTCTTGAAAAGTAGTGTAGCAGTGGTTAATTTTTTAAATGTTTTTTTATTTATAAATATATTAAACTAATATTTTATTTATTTTTAATATTAATATATCAAAATAATTCAATCAATTTTTATTTTATAGACAAGAACGAAACCAAAACCCTCTTTTTCACATGCCAGCTCACCCATTTGGTTTTTTCTTTTCTTTTCTTTTTTAGCCTAGCCTCTTTTTAATTTGTTTTCCTTCCACAACTCGAGTTAAAAGCATATACAATTAATCTTATCAATTATCAATTGTAAGAATTTCCCATTAGATGCTAGAGTTATATAAAATTCTCTTTGTAGATACTTTGACGGCAACATTAATTAATAATTATCATAACTTAATTTTGATCCATTAGCTTTTAATTTAATTTTTACAGGGTTTAAAATGTAAAAATAAAGATCAGAGACTTATTTCGATGAAAAGTATGATTTGTCAACTTGCGTGAAAATTAAGAACTATAATGTATTTTTATCATTCTATTCTATTCTTATTTTTGAAATAATCCTTATCTTTAAGATAATCCTTACCTTCAAGATAATGATAATTGTCTGATTTTGAATTCAATTCTAATTTGAACTTAAAAAAAAAAAATAAGTTTGACTAAGATTTTATTTTTTATAAGCAATGAGACTGTTGTATTATAAACAGTGATCCTAGTCTATACAAAAGGAAAGATGGAAGGGGACAATTAGAAAGAAACCCTAAAAAGGAGAAAACCCCAGGAAAAAGCCATTACAAAAACTCTAAAAAAAAGATATTTAAAAAAAGAAAAGGGGCGCGGCTGAATCCTAGAATGGCAGCCGCTGCCCCTCCCCCTAGCTTCTTTGTCCCCGTCGTTCTTCCCCTGCTCCCTAAACTAGCCAAAGCATCGCCTTCTCACAGGAACCGCTCCCTCACCCCTACTTTTAAAAGACCACCCTCTGGTCTCTCTCCGGAACTAGACCCTCCCCTTCAGCTCGTTTCTCTGTTTTCTCTTCACCACCATCTTCAGCCTCACTTCCTTCCCTCCCCGCCAACTGAAGCCTCAACCACTGGGAGTATGCACCAGCCATAATAGCACCCTCATCTTTGGTTTAGGCAGCATGACCACTCCATTGCAGCGCTGCACCCTGGCAAATGGCACACCCTCAGCCCAGTTATGAGAAGTTCCTCTCCACTGTGACCAGTTTCCCATATCTTGGCCGATGCTGCTCCATCTCTCTTCTTCCCCCGTGACAATAACTCTAACTAGTAGCCCCATCGTGATCCCCTATTTTAGCTGTGGTTGATAACGACAGCACAGGGAGCAGCAGCAGCACAACAACTGGATACTCTCCCAGCCTCCATTAAAGCAACATTTAGAAGCTCTCCTTCGCAATAGCAGCACCCTGTAAACTCCATTCAGCAGCGAGAGTTCATCATCGCCTCGTCTTTGCGCCAGGTAAGCTCTTCTCATCTCTGTACATGCATAACATAACTCACTTCATTACTGTGCATGTGAAATTTAATGCGCCGATCGTTGTTCATCCACGCGTCCCTCACCTTCCTTTCCAACCATAGCCACGCCAGGTGAGAACTCCTTCTTTCTGTTTTGCTAGATTAATTAGTTTGTTACTGCTACATGCATGCGTGAATTACTCACGCATGCATGCAACAATGCTTTTTTTTTTTTTTTTTTCAGACCCATCTAAAATAAATTAAAAAAAAAACATAATAAAAAATATATTTTTTTATTTTAGATTTTTGTGGGTTTATTCACTGACGTCATAGTCAGGAATTATACTATATTTGTAGATTGCACAATATTTATCAACGCCAGAGTTGGAAATATTCATAATTCACTGGCGTCAGAGTAAGGAATTATGCTGTATTTTGTGGATTGCACAATATTTACCAACGCCAGAGTTGGAAATATTCATAGGTGAATATTCACTGACGCCAGAGTCGGGAATATTATAGGATGACCATAAGAATAGAACACAAACAAACCTTTAGCAATTTTAGACAAAATCAGCAATGCAGCTTGCCTCAAATAAGACGCTTAAGGGGTGATAGCATCTTTCCTTTCGCGTAACCAGTATCGGACCATAGAATCTCTGTTGACCAGTTAGGGTTTCTAGTGACCATAATACTAGGTGGCGACTCTTTAACAAGATCGTTTTTCTAAAAGAACAAGATGCCAGATATCTGTTCTTTTTTTTTTCTTTATTTTTGATTAATTTTTTAATTAGTCGCCGCGATGTCAAGTGTGACAAAATGGCGACTCCGCTGGGGACTAATGGACTAAGCTTTGCCTTTTGTTTATCAATTGCTATAATGTTTGTTATATTATGTTTATTTGTTTATTTTTCTTGAATTTACTACTTTAGCATGCATCCATGTTTATATTGTCATGCATTACGTTGAGAGCACACACCTGAAAATCTAGGATAGGTGGGAAAGTAACGGTACCCCAACAGCTTTAGCCTGGGTAAGACTCGTGAAACCATCCAACTCTCACTTGATCGTTTACTCGGAATTGGTTAATATGTCAAACTGATATTACTCAAGGTCTCTATTTTCACACTACTTGTAAGCCTCATATCGACCTTCCATGGACGATCACTGAGCATGCGAGAGACCCTTCGAAACTAGATAATGACTAACCTTTTGATGCACTCAACAATTAGGATCTTCCTATTAGGTTGTCATCCTATGAAGGGCGAGTCTACATTTCATACATATTTTTTTAATTACTTCAATATTTTTTGCATAATTGTATGATTTACATATAGCAAGTTGAAATTAGGTTCCCCATTGAAACCCATTCGAGAAAAAGATAAATTGAAGATGAAGAAAGAGCCTAGTTGGAAGCCCAACATCAAAAAGAAGTGGACAATCTTAAAGAAGTCACAAGGCTTACTAGTCTACTCGAGTAGGCCTTGAGAAATAAATCCGGAAAAGCAACACTTATAGCTCAGCCTGAACCTATGCTTGTAAATCCCTTCAATTCACAGAATCTAGGGGCGAATGGGTTGTCATCTGATTTTTAACAAGCCATGCATTTTCAACCAGCATACCCCACGAGAATGTCGTTTACCATTGATTCTACGGAGAATGAATCTCAAAAGGGCAAAATAATAAAAGAAGATGATTTGAACAAATTCATTGCCTTAGAACAAAGGATGAGGGCATTTAAGGGAATTCGCCTATATGATCCTTTAAAGGCTGCTGAGATGTGTTTGGTGCCTAACGTTGTCATTCCCAAAACATTTAGAGTGCCAGAATTTATCAAATATACGGGAACTTAATGCCTTATAACTCATCTTAAAGCATACTGCAACAAAATGGCTTAGGTGGTTGATGATGAGAAACTGTTGATTCATTTCTTTCTAGACAGTTTAAGTGGCGCTACCCTCACTTGGTATATGCGATTGGACAATACCAAGGTTAAAAAATGAAAGGATTTAGTTGATGTCTTTATGAGGCAATATAAGTTCAATATAGACATGGGTCCTAATCGTTTAAGCTTGCAAGCTATGGAGAAGGACAACAAGGAGTCCATAAGAGAATATGCCCGAAGATGAAGTGAGGTAGCTGCACAAGTTAACCCTCCTATGTTGGAAAAAGAAATGATCAGTTTATTTTCCAACACCTTTAAAGCTCTATACCTTGAATACTTGGTTAGAAGCTCTGCACAACATTTTACTGACCTGGTTGTTATAGCTGAGAGGATTGAACAAGCCATTGGGTTAGGCAAAATAACTGATCCGACTGAAAAAGAACGGTTCCACTAAAAAAGGAAAGGACACTGAAGGGGGTTGTCAATGCACTTACCGTTCTTACATATGACTTCAACTAACTATTGAAAAGATGCCCTTGTTATGGAGAATGAATGATTGAAAGATTCTAGAAATTCCAATCAATGATCGCTAAATGTTTAGCCCTTTTATATGTTATCATGCCAGTATTCATAGCCCAAGATTTTGAAACTTAATTCAGAGAATTAAGAGTTGTTCTTCCAAATTCGTTTTGTGAAGAACCCTACCTGACTTTTCACTCTTCAATCACAAAGAGTGTGGCGTCGAAATCCTAGACTGATCTTTGTGGCGTCCAGATCGACTTATCAAAGTATCATTCTAGTCTATCCTCCATCTTATTTACCTTTAAATTACTACAATCCAGCCTAAACACCAAAAAAAAGACAACACAACCAGACCCATCCTTCATCCATTTTTGTTAGAATCATTGTTGCCAATTTTTGAATCATTCACGGCACATCATCTGGTATCAGAGCATCAGTTGCGATCTAAGACAGGAGCCAAAAACAACAACAAGAAGAAGAAGGTTTGCTGGAATTGAGGTTGATAGACTTAACTATGGCTGGAGATAAAGAAGATTTGCCAAGAGGGTTAAGTTTGGAACAGGCACAGGTTATGGGCTTACAACGATCTCATGCTGAGATTCGGGATGAGATGACTGGAATTCATGAACAATTGAATACCATTATGCAAAGGATGCAAAGAAATAATTTGCAACCCCAACCGAGGCAAGCACTTAGGGTGCCACGAAATGATATTATAGAAGCTGACGAAGATCCAAATGGGGATGATGAGGCTGATGATAGGGTCAGACCAAGAAGGCAGAATTATAATCCTCCTAATGGTCTCAAACTTAAGATTCCACCGTTTAGAGGGAGTAGTTCACCTGAGGAATACTTGAAGTGGATTCAGAAGGTTGAAAAGGTGTTTGAATGGTATGAATATTCTAAAGAAAGGAAGTGCAAGGTGGCAGCACTTGAGTTTACAGATTATGCTCTTTTATGGTGGGAAAACTTAAAGATTTAGAGGAGAAGGGATGGAGAGGAGGAGATTACAATATGAGCAACTATGAAAAGAGTGATGAAGAAGAGATTTGTTCCTGATTACTATAAACAGGAGCTATGCATTAGACTTCAGACTTTGCGACAAGGATCTTTGAGCGTGGAAGAGTATGTGAAAGAGTTTGAGCTGCTGCTGATTCGATGTGAATTGATGGAACCTCAAGAGCAAACAATAGCTAGATTTCTTGGAGGGTTGAGGAAGGATATAGCTAATGTTGTTGAGTTACAGCCGTACATCTTCCTTGAGGATGTTATAAAGCTTGCAACCCGAGTAGAGAGGCAGCAGAGACGAGGAGGTGTCCGAACTGGTGTAACTACGTCTAGCGCGACAAGGGCTGTTTCTACGCCTGCACGAACATGGAGCACACCTAAACGAGATGAGAAGGTGGAGTTTAGCAAGGGGAATACCAGTTCTGATTCTTTGAAGGGAAAGGAGAAGGTGACAGAACCTCAGCATCCTAGGAGGTCTCGGGACATCAAGTGCTTCAAGTGCTTAGGACATGGGCACATTGCTTCGGAATGTCCAAATAAAAGGGTGATGATTTTGCATGGGGATCATGGAGAGCTGATCAGTGGAGATGAGGTTGAAACTGAAGATGAAGATGAGGTACAAGTGGCTGAACAAGAAGAGGATTTTGAACCAGTGAAGGGAGATTTGTTGGTTATTCAACGGGTTCTGAATGCACAAATTGACGTTAGTGATGAACAACGCGAGAACATCTTTCATACTCGATGTTAGATTCGAGATAAGGTGTGTGGGATGATCATTGATAATGGAAGTTGCACTAATGTTGCGTCAACTACCTTGGTGGAGAAATTGGGTTTAACTACCCTTCCACATCCCAGGCCTTATAGTTTGCGACGGCTGAATGAGAATGGGGAGATTTGGGTGACAAAGCAAGTTCGTGTACCCTTTTCCATTAAAACATATCACGACGAGGTTTTGTGTGACGTTGCGCCCATGTCAGCTAGCCATTTGTTGTTGGGTCGTCCATGGTAGTTTGATAAGGATGTGACCTACAATGGATAAAAGAACACTTATTCTTTTATGCTGAATGGAAAGAAGGTGAACTTGTTACCACTGAGTTCTCAACAAGTTAGAGAGGATCAATTACGAAACCAACAAAAGAAAGTGACATTACGAAAGGGGTTGTTGTTAGCTAAAAATAGAGACATCAAACAAGCATTAGCCACAACAGGGATTGTTTTCATGGTCTGGGCAAAGCAACTACTACAAGTAGAAGGATTGGACTTACCAAGACAAATTAAGGAATTACTTGAAGAATTTAAAGATGTGTTTCCAGATGAATTACCTAAAGGGTTACCACCTATTCGTGGTATTGAGCATCAAATTGATTTGGTGCTGGGAGCTTCACTTCCTAATAGACCAGCATACAGATGTAATCCAGAGGAAGCGAAAGAGATTCAAAGGCAGGTCGGTGAGCTCTTAGAGAAGGGCTATGTGCGAGAATCACTTAGTCCATGTTCCGTACCTACTTTGCTTGTACCGAAGAAAGATGGTACCATGAGGATGTGTATGGACAGTCGCGCTATCAACAAAATAATAGTTAAGTATCGATTTCCTATACCTAGACTTGATGATTTGCTTGATGAGTTGCATGGTGCTGCATTGTTTTCTAAAGTCGATTTGATGAGTGGCTATCACCAAATTAGAATGAATGAGGGAGATGAATGGAAAACAACATTTAAAACTAAACAGGGGTTATATGAACGGATGGTAATGCCTTTTGGGTTATCTAATGCGCCTAGTACATTTATGAGGCTTATGAATCATGTTTTGAGGAAGTATATTGGGCTGTTTGTTGTAGTATATTTTGACGACATCCTGGTGTATAACAAGACCTTTGATGATCATGTGAAGCATCTTAGAGTTGTGTTTGAGACTTTGCAAGATTCTAAGTTGTATGGGAAACTCACAAAGTGTTACTTCTATAAAGAAAGTGTCGTGTTTCTTGGATATATTATCTCTAGCAGGGGAGTTAGAGTTGATGAGGAGAAAATTATGGCAATTTAAGACTGGCCAAAACCTGTTAGTATTGCTGATGTGAGGAGTTTCCATAGTTTAGCTTCTTTCTACAGGCGATTTGTGAAAGACTTCAGCTCTATTGTTGCTCCTATGACAGAATGCTTGAAAAAAGGGAAAGAGTTTAGATAGAGTGAAGATGCACAGAAAGCTTTTAAGCTAATTAAGGAAAAGTTGTGTACTGCTCCAGTTTTAGCACTTCCAGACTTTGCTAAAACATTTGAAATAGAGTGCGATGCTTCCGGGGTTGGAATTGGTGCTGTTTTGATGCAAGAAAAGAGGCCGATTGCATTCTTCAGTGAAAAGTTAAATGGAGCGCGTTTGAACTACTCTATTTACGACAAGGAGTTCTATGCTTTGATTCGGGCTCTGAAGGTATGACAGCACTACTTGTTGCCTAAAGAATTTGTTATACATACTGATCATGAAGCCTTGAAGTATCTTAAGGGGCAAAACAAGCTGAATCGAAGACACGCTAAATGGGTGGAGTTCATGGAGTCATTTCCTTATGTCATAAAGTACAAGAAAGGGCAAGTTAATGTGGTTGTTGATGCTCTTTCTAGGAGGTATGCACTGATCTCTATGTTGAATGCAAGGCTGATGGGTTTTGAGCAGGTGAAGGATCAGTATGCCAATGATTCCTACTTTGCTAATGTGGTTGCCGAATGTGCAAAGGGAGCTTGTGATGGGTTCTTTATGCATGAAGGTTACTTGTTCAAAATGGACAGAATGTGTATTCCTTCAGGTTCGTTACGGGAGTTGCTTGTGCGAAAGGCTCATAGTGGTGGTCTTAGTGGTCATTTTGGGGAGAAGAAGACTTATGAGCTGCTGAAAGAACATTTTTTTTGGCCCAGTATGTTACGGGATGTACACAAGGTGATTGAAAGATGTGCTATTTGCAAGAGAGCTAAGGGTAAAGAGAATGTGTATGGACTATATATGCCACTGCCTATTCCAGAGCAACCATCGATGGACATTAGCATGGACTTTGTACTTGGATTACCAAGAACACAACATGGGAAGGATTCAATAATGGTGGTGGTTGATCGATTCTCCAAAATGTCCCATTTCATTCCTTGTAAGAAAACTGACGATGCAGTACATGTTCTGATTTGTTCTTTCAAGAGATTGTTTGTTTGCATGGAATTCCTAAAAGCATTGTCTCTTATCGTGATACAAAGTTCTTAAGCCACTTTTGGAAGACTCTTTAGAGGAAACTTGGAACGAAGTTACTTTTCAGTACGACATGTCATCCACAAACTGATGGACAAACTGAGGTAGTAAATCGAACTTTATCTTCTTTGTTACGAGCTGTTATACATAAGAATTTGAAGAGTTGGGATACTTGTTTGCCTATTATGGAGTTTGCATATAATCGTAGTGTGCATAGGGCTACAAAATTTTCACCATTTGAGGTTGTGTATGGCTTTAATCCTTGTGTTCCTATTGATCTTGTTCATATTCCAATTGATGAGAGGACATCTATGGATGGAATTAGAAAGGCAGAATTGATGAAGAAACTACATGAGCAGGTTCGACTACATATTGAGGAGGAAACAACAAAGTATGCTAAACAAGCTAACAAGGGGCGAAAGATGGTCAGGTTTGAACCTGGAGATCTTGTTTGGATTCATATTGGTAAGGGCAGATTTCCAAGCAAACGTAAGTACAAGTTGATGCCAAGAGCTGATGGTCCATTTCGGATTATAGAGAAGGTGAATGACAATGCGTATAAGGTAGATCTTCCTGGTGATTACAACGTATCAGCTACTTTTAATGTGAAAGACTTGACTCCATACTTGGATGATGATGACGATTCTGATTTGAGGACAAATCATTATCAACCCGGGATTGATGATGTGCATCATGGGAATTATAATCCATCTCGTAAAGCTGAATCTAATATGCAAGAGGGTGCAGATGGTCCAATGACAAGAGCGAGAGCAAAACAACTACAACGGGCCCTGACGAATCAAATTGCAATGATTGAAGTTGCGTCGGAGTTAAAAATTAGCAATCAGTTTGAAATTGGTTCAAGGGTGTTTATTTGCCTACAATTGGAACTTGGAGATGGGAAAAGCCCTTAATGGTTCTTTTGATGCTGGGCTACTTGTATTTGGATTGATAATGCAAATAAGTGAAGGAATTGATGTTGTTTATGGTCAGAACAGTAGATGGATTTGAACCCGAATTTAAAGTCATCCAATGTATGTGAAAGCAAGATTTATGTAGATAAAATTCAAGTTCAGAACGTGATCTTTCTAGATTGTCCAACCGTTATTGCTTTGGACTTTTATGTCAAAAGTTATGGTTGTTTTAAATTTGGTCTACTTATGTTTTAGAAATGTCAAAGAAAACGTGTGTTAGTTAAATTTGGCTACTTACTTTATTAAAAGTCTAGTTTTTAGGCTTGACTTCTGTCATGTTGAATTCACCTACCTTTGGAGGGATGTTCCAAAGATAAATATGTATCAGAATATGTAATAAACACTTTTGGCCAAGATTTTGAAACTTAATTCAGAGAATTAAGAGTTGTTCTTCCAAATTCGTTTTATGAAGAACCCTACCTAACTTTTCACTCTTCAATCACAAAGAGTGTGGCGTCGAAATCCTAGACTGATCTTTGTGGCGTCCAGATCGACTTATCAAAGTATCATTCTAGTCTATCCTCCATCTTATTTACCTTTAAATTACTACAATCTAGCCTAAACACCAAAAGAAAGACAACACAACCAGACCCATCCTTCATCCATTTTTGTTAGAATCATTGTTGCTGATTTTTGAATCATTCACGACACATCAGTCTTTAAAGCCCTGAAACACTCTTTGAGCCTTATGAATCCTTTTCTTTCATAGCAAAAAATCACAACCTACGTTACGTGCCTGTAAAAGTCCTTTTTAATCAAGCAAGCAATCTAGAACAATGAACAATGCTCTCAAAATGTAAAGAATACTTTTTCATATGATTCATGACATCAAGAATAAACTACTAATTATTATTCATGTTGATAAAAATAAATGTTAAAAAAGAGACAAGTTTTTCTCATACAAAACCTCGAGCTTTTTCTTGAGCCCTCCACTCTGAAAAACCTATAAAAACAAAAGGTCATAATATCATGATATATTTTCACCGAAGACCTCATTGCCAAACACAAGAGTAAATAATCTCTTTTCCAAGAAAGAAAATAACCAAGGAGTTACAAGATTTCAAAAGCAAATTGTTATTGGACTTACATCGAAATAATTTTTGTTTTCAAAATGCAAGATCAAGATTTCAAGATTCATTCTAGACCCATATTCCTCCACCAAACTGAAAAGGAGAGAAATGAGAGAATGGCCTCTTAAAACCTTTATTTGTCTAAGTCGCTGATAAAAGCACACTTAGGGGCAATAACCAATACAAGGGGGCAACATTGTGTTTGGAAGGAAAAATTATAGAAAAGAAGATGGTAATTTCCTTCAACCAGACAAGGGGGCATTTTGATAACGGCAGCACGGGGAGCAGCAACAGCACAACAACCAGAAACTCTCCCAGCCTCCATTAAAGCAACATTTAGAAGCTCTTCTTCGCGATAGTAGCACCCTGTAAACATAACTCACTTCCTTACTGTGCATGTGAAATTTAATGCGCCGATTGATTAGTACTTAAAAGTGTATATTTATCAAGGTTTTATATCATCATTTTGCACTTAAAGCATCAATAACTCCTTAACTAAAGCATGTTTTATAATAACAAGTCTAATATTATAAATGTCTTATTAAATGGTAAATGTTCATCCTAAATGCAGGCCTATCACATAAATCAAAGGATTGATTCATGAGTTCAAGTATGGAAATTAAAAGGACAAAGAAAGGGCCAAATTTAGAAAAGAGATGTTGGTGTAGTCCAAACTGGAACACTGTTCGGTAATTGGGTCATATCTCGAGTTCTAGATGTCAAAATGATCTTAAATTTTTACAAAAACTCAATAAGACATAGGCCTACAACTTTTATGTGGACACCAAAATCTAAGAAGGCCGTTTGCAAGTCCAAATTATAGCAACAACGGAGAAGTCCGAATCTGTCCTACAGCCCGAATACTGTTCAGTGTTTGGCCCATATCTGGAGTTTTAGAAGTCCAAATGACCTCTATTTTTTTTCCTGGAAAGCTGAGTCAATTTACTACAACTTTCATGTTCTCAAGAGGACCCAGTTCTGATGCTAGCAATTTTGTTTTATTCAGACAAGAAGATAAGGATTTTTACAAAGTCAAGAGTTGGCCACCCACTCAACAATTAGTCATCAAATCAATAATTCTGAATTTTGGCCTATAAAAGGAGGCATTTGCCATGTATTTAGGGGCTTGGTTGTTCATATCAAGATCATGCTCTTTATTTCTCTCTTTATATTTTTTTGTAATTCTTAAGTTTTACTTTCATTAATATCTTATTTATGCTTTTCATTTCCTTTCCTTTCCTTAGTTAACTTGTATCTTATTTATGTTCTTATTTTATTTATTTATGTTTCTCTTCTTCATTATGTTTAGCTAAGTTTATTATGTCAAGGTGAAAAGGTTACACTAATGGTGTAAGAAAAGTATTGTATAAACTCAACATGGACCTTAATGTTTAATATTAACATGTCTTATCTTTTTATCTTACTAATTCTTAATACCTTGCTTGTTAAATGGTTAATCTAGATTTGTGTTGTATAATACTTGGTACAACAAATGCTTGGCACTCTCATAGCCCAACCTTTGGTATTACCTACACCTGTGCTATGAAAGGAACTTGATTTGTTGTTAACATATGTTAGCATCATGAATTCTTGAAAATATTTAAAAGTTTGGTGTTACGTAAATAAGATAATTAATATGATCATGTTAACAATTTATAATGAGCTATTAATGACAAATCATCCGATTGGAACCTCCTTCGTGTGTGGTTTTCAAATTAAGTAAAAAGAGTTTATACTATACTTGTTTAAAATACCATTAGTGGATCCTCTAACCTTGACATTTGTTTTTATCATTGTTTATTCCTTACAGTAATCTTCCATCTCAAAGTTCTCATTAATTTCTTCATTTTCTTTTTTTTATTATTAATACTACTACTACTACTACTATTTACATTCTTGTTATATTTTATGTACGTTAAGTATGCTCTGTGTTTGATCCAGGATCCTGACATTGTTAGTCTTGCCTTGTTCATTCGCATAAAAAATATGTTTATATTATATAATAAATCTCTTTGATCTTTTCATAAACTCAGTATATAGGCTGGAAACCTGTGACCCGATCTTTTAGATCATTCTTAGGTATAACAACGCCACGTACTGAGTATTATTATTACTATTAATGTTATTGTTATTATTGTTGTTATTATTGTTGTTGTTGTTGTTGTATTGTTATTTATAATTTATACAATTAGCCTCTCTGTGGTTCGACCTCAGTCTTGTCGGGTTATTTATTACTTCGACACTCTTGCACTTGGGAGAAGACATCAATCTTTTGGTCGTGTCAAGTTATTGGTGCCGTTGCCGGGGAGGTAAATTCTTGTACAAATTATAGTATTTATTTTGTTTTCTCTTTTTACTTTTCTTGTATCTAACTTTGTTTTTTTTGTTTTGTTTGCTTTTCTTTTGTTTTCTTCTTTCTTTTATTCTCTTTTTACACGTGTCATGTGTTTGGTCACGTACATTAAGTGGTAGACTTTGTAGGGTATCCTCATCATTTTCAGAAAATATAGCCGAAGAAGATAACCATTCACTTCAAAATGAGAATAATGAGAATAATCGTGTTAGGACACTTAGAGACCACATGAATCCCACAAGAACAAGTGCACCCTCTTACATAGTTTTCCCTCCTGATGCATCCCATTTTAATTTTAAGCCATACATTATTCAACATTTACCTTCTTTTCATGGCTTAGATCTAGAAAATTCATACTTGCATTTGAGAGAATTTGAAGAAGTTTGTAACACCTATAATGACTTAAATTGTAGCATGAATACCATTAGATTAAAGCTTTTTCCTTTTTCATTAAAAGATAAAGCTAAAACATGGCTACAAAATCTTAGGTCAGGATCCATTCGTGCTTGGTATGAAATGCAACAACAATTTTTAAAGAAGTTTTTTCCATCTCACAGAACCAACTCTTTCAAAAGACAAATCACCACTTTCACTCAAAAACCAGGTGAAACATTTGACCAATGTTGGGATAGGTATCGAGACTTACTTAATACTTACCCTCATCATGGTTTTAAAACATGGAGATTGGTTTCACAATTTTATGAAGGGTTAACACTTAAAGATAGGTAAATGGTTGAATTGATGTGCAATGGAACTTTTGAAGATAAAGACTCTAATGAAGCAATGGAGTACCTAGACTTGCTAGCTGAAAATACACAAAATTGGGACACTACGGGCACTTATGAGGCACCAAGTAAAACCCAACCTCATACATCTAGTGGAGGTATGTATAACCTTAGGGAGGATCATGACCTCCAATCCAAGTTTGCATCTTTAGCTGGAAAAGTCGAGGCACTAAAATTGAAAAAGAGTGGTCAATTAAAATCTGTTCAAGACATTGTGTGTCAAATCTTTGAAACAAATGAACATGCAACCAATGACTGTCCAACTTTGCCTTCTTTCAAGGAATGCCTCCATGAACAAGCTCATGCTTTAAACAGTTTCCGAAGGCCCAATCATAACCCATACTCACAAACATACAATCCTAGTTGGAGAAATCAACCAAATTTCAGTTGGAAGAGTGATAACAATAATGCACAAACTTCATAGCCACCGTTTCAAGTACACCATAATTTCCAAAATTCTCATGGATATACACCTCCTTATGCTCCACCTCCTAGAAGAAATCTTGAGGAAACATTGCATGCATTCATTGAAAAGCAAGAGACAATCAACACTCAACTTGCTCAAAGCATGATAAATTTTAAAGATGCTCTTGCTAAATTCACATCTGCTCTTAGTTTTCAATAGAAAGGTAAGTTTCCATCTCAATCACAGCAAAATCTAAACGGGCAATACAATGCAAATGCAAGTAGCTCCGGAAGCCAACACATGGATCAAGTCAAATCAGTCATCACTCTTCGCAATGGTAAGGTTATTAAAAAACCCATTCTTGAACCTTGTGAGAAAGATGATGAGTCAATCTTCGAGGGTAAAGAAGGGGTTGAATCTGAACATTGTAAAGAAAAGACTGATTCTCTGCCAGCACTTCCATTTCCTCATGCCATGACCAAACAAAGGAAAGTCAATCACAATTCTAAAATCCTTGAAACTTTTAAACAAGTAATGATCAATATACCTTTGTTGGATGCTATTAAACAGATACCTTCTTATGCTAAATTTTTGAAAGATCTATGCACTATGAAAAGAAAACTGAATGTGAAAAAGAAAGCATTTTTAGCCGAACAAGTAAGTGATATTCTTCAGAACAATAATGCTTTGAAATATAAAGACCCTGGTTGTCCTATAATTTTTTGCTTTATTGGAGAACATAAAATTAAAAGAGCTTTACTTGATCTTGGAGCTAGTGTGAATTTATTTCCATATTCGGTTTTTCAAAGTCTTAATCTAAATGAGTTAAAACCAACTTCTGTAACTTTTTTACTTGCTGATAGATCTGTGAAAGTGCCTAGAGGAATAGTTGAGGATGTGTTAGTACAAGTTGATAAATTCATTTACCCTGTAGATTTTATTGTCTTGGATACACAACCTGTTGAAGCATGTAATTCAATTCCTGTCATTTTAGGACGTCCATTTCTTGCCACTTCTAATGCATTGATTAATTATCGGAATGGACTGATGAAGCTATCATTTAGAAACATGACATTGGAGATGAATATTTTCAACATTTACAAGCAACTTAGAGATGATAATGATTTATAGGAAGTGGACTTTATTAAAAAATTAGTTCATGATCAATTTCAAACCACTTCCAATGAAACTAAGATTGATGAACCTGATGAGTTGCAAATGGTTTATTTTCAGGAAGAAGCAAAGGCATGTAATTAGAGACCATAAATTGAAGAATTGCCACCACGATCAATTGAGTCTATACCTTCAAGTGTTCAACCACCAAAACCTGATTTGAAGCCGTTACCAGTCAATCTTAAATATTCATTTTTGAGAAAAAATGAAACTTTTCCGGTAATAATCTCTTCCAAACTTAATGCACATCAAGAAGGTAAGTTATTACAGACTCTGAAAATGCACAAAAATACATTAGGATGAACCATAACTGACATAAAAGGAATTAGTCCTTTGATTTGCACACACAGGATTTATTTGGAGGAAAATGTTAAACCATCTAGAGAAATGCACCGAAGACTTAATCCTAATACGAAAGAAATAGTGAAAAATGAAGTCATTAAGCTTCTAGATAATGGAATCATTTATCCTATTTCTGATAGCAAATGGGTAAGTCCTACCCAAGTTGTACCCAAAAAGTCTGGAGTCGATGTGATAACAAATGAGAAAAATGAGTTAATTCCAACTAGGACTATTACTAGTTGGCGCATGTGCATTGACTATAGAAAACTTAATTCAATGACTAGAAAATATCATTTCCCTTTACCTTTCATGGATCAAATCCTAGAAAGAGTTGCAGGTCATGAATTTTATTGTTTCCTAGATGGCTATTCAGGTTACAGTCAAATTGAAATTGCATTAGAATATCAAGAGAAGACTACTTTCACATGTCCATTTGGTACTTTTGCATATCGAATAATGCCTTTTGGATTATGTAACGCACCAACCACGTTTCAAAGATGCATGCTTAGCATATTCAGTGATATGGTTGAACGTTTTCTTGAGATTTTTATGGATGATTTTTCTGTTTTTGGTGATTCATTTGATGATTGTTTAACTAGTTTGGAAAAGGTTTTGAACAGGTGTAAAGAGAAGAATCTTGTACTGAATTGGGAAAAATATCACTTTATGGTAACAAACAGCATTGTACTTGGTCACATTGTTTCATCGAAAGGAATTGAGGTTGACAAATCTAAAATCGAGTTAATTGCCAACTTACCAACACCAAAATCTGTTAAAGATGTTAGATCATTCTTAGGAAATGCTAATTTTTACAGAAGGTTCATCAAAGATTTTAGTGTAATATCTAAACCATTGTGTAACCTTCTAATAAAGGAAAATGTTTTTCAATGGATTGAACAATATGAAAAAGTCTTTGTTAAGCTTAAAAGCCTGCTTATTTCTGCTCCTGTCATTCAACCTCCTGATTGGTCACTACCTCTTGAAATAATATGTGACGCTAGTGATTATACCGTGGGTGCTGTCTTGGGACAAAGAAAAGATAAGAAATCTTATGTGATTTACTATACAAGTAAAACTTTAAATAGTGCTCAAATGAATTACACTACCACTGAAAAAGAATTACTTCCAGTAGTATTTTCATGTGACAAGTTCAGATCTTATCTTGTTGGCTCACCTGTTGTTATTTTTAGTGATCATGCAGCATTGAAATATCTTCTCTCTAAGAAAGATTCTAAGGCTAGATTGGTGCGGTGGATTTTGTTACTTCAAGAATTTGATATCACAATCAAAGACAAGAAAGGCATCGAAAATATTATCGCAGATCATTTGTCAAGATTGACAACCAATTCGAGATCTGACATCACACAAATGATGACTACTTTCCTGATGAATCTTTATTTTCTGTCCCTACAATGCCTTGGTTTGCTAATATTGTTAATTTTCTTGTTTCAGGATAATTGCCAGCTCATTGGAGCACCCAAGATAAAAGAAAGTTTTTGAACGAAGTGAAGAACTTTTATTAGGATGACCCTTATTTATTCAAATATTGTCCTGATCAAATATTTTGAAGATGCATTCCTGACAGTGAGGTAAGTAGTGTCATTAAATTTTGTCATTCTGAGGCATGTGGGGGTCATTTCTTATCAAGAAAGACAACTGCAAAAATCTTATAAAGTGGATTTTACTGGCCCACCATGTTCAAAGACTCACATGCATTCTACAAGACTTGTGAAAATTGTCAAAAGTTGGGATCTATTTTGAAACGTTACATGATGCCTTTAAATTATATTCTTGTCATTGAGATCTTTGACTGTTGGGGTATAGATTTCATGGGTCCATTTCCTCCATCATTTGGTTTCTTGTACATATTGGTCGCAATAGATTATGTTTCAAAATGGATAGAGGCAATTCCAAGTCGAAACAATGATCACAAAACAGTGATAAAGTTTTTGAAAGAAAACATTTTAAGTCGATTTGGAATCCCTCGAGCCATGATAAGTGATGGTGGAACACATTTCTGCAATAAACCGTTTGAGTTTTTAATGAAGAAATATGGAGTAATACACAAAGTTGCCACCCCTTATCACCCTCAGACGAGTGGATAGGTAGAACTTGCTAATAGAAAGATCAAACAGATCTTAGAGAAAACGGTGAACTAATTGGAAAGACTGGTCTTTAAAACTTAATGATGCACTTTAGGCTTATCAAACTGTATATAAAACATCATTAGGTATGTCACCTTATAGACTAGTCTATGAAAAACTTTGTCACTTGCCTGTGGAAATTGAACATAAAGTTTATTGGGCTATTAAAGCTTTCAATTCAAACATTGATGCTGCTAGTCAGTTGCAAAAATTGCAAATAAATGAGCTTGAGGAAATAAGAAATGATGCATATGACAATTCAAGAATTCATAAAGCAAGAATCAAATAATTTCATGACAAGAAAATACTGAGAAAAACATTCAATGTTGGTCAAAAAGTCTTGCTTTATAATTCTTGACTCCATTTATTTCCTGGAAAACTAAGATCAAGATGGAGCAGTTCTTTTATTGTGAAACATGTGTATCCATATGGGGCCTGTGATATCGAAAATCCAAAGAATGTTAATGTTTTCACGGTAAATGGCCATAGAATCTCTGTTGACCAGTTAGGGTTCCTAGTGACCATAATACTAGGTGGCGACTCCTTAACAAGACCGTTTCCCTAAAAGAACAAGATGCCAGATATCTGTTCTTTTTCTTCTTCTTTTTTTCATTTTTGATTTATTTTTTAATTGGTCGCCGCGATGTTTGGTGTGGCAATAAAAAAAAACTAGAATATGGGTACATATTTTACAGTGGATCAATAACAAAAAAAAAATGTAAGAAAAATATTAAAAATATATAGAAAATATTTTAAGTATCTTAACTTTGACAATCATGCCAAATTCATGAGTCTTGAGTCGGATGGCGAATTCAAACCCAAGTTAGCGCTATTGCATACCCAAGTCTCTTGAGTCTGTTGGGACCAGTGCTGTTACAAACCTAAAAGACTTGGGTATAAGGTTTATATTGAAGCTTATACAGATCGAGAGCATTGTGTCTAGTACTTATGCTTAATTATTTTTTTATTTTTTAAAAAAAATATTTAAACTATTATTGAAGTATTATAAACAAAATTGCTAATTAATTTTTTTTAATTATTTTTATTTTTATAAAAAAATAATTAAAATGTCCTTGAAGTTCCTAAACATAAATCTTAATTAAATTTTTTTATAATTTTTTTATTTATTATAAAAAAATATTTAAACTACCCTTGAAGTATCCTAAAGAGAAATGATAATTAATGTTTTTTTTTATAAATTGTTTGTATTTTTTATTAAAAAAAACATTTAAACTACTTTTGAAATATCCTAAATAGAAATCCTAATTAAGTTTTTTTATTTTAAAAAAAATTATAATTTTTTTTATTTTTTCTAAAAGAATTAAAATACTCTTAAAGTATCCTAAATAGAAATCCTGATTAATTTTTTTTATATAAAAAAATTTTAAATTATCCTTGAAAAATATTAGGTGTGACGGCTATGCCAAACCTAAAAGCATTGAGTCTGCTGGCTGCACTAGACCCAAGAGCTTTGGGTCTGCGGTCATGTCAAACCTAAGGATCTTAGGTCTAATGTGGTATCCAAACCCCAAAAGCTTAGGTCTATGTGCTTGGCAAACCCAAATAAACAACAAACAAATAGATAACATTTGTATATTTTAGTTGTCAAGAGATAAAAAAGAAAAAGAAAAAACATAAACAACAAAAAAATCTCGTAAAAAGATAAGATGAGAAATGAAAAGGAAAATTACTATTACAATCAATAATGAAATATCTTTTAATCTGTAATAATTTTTTAATATCATTTATTTTTGTTATAATTAAATGATTTAGGAGTAATTTCATGTTAATATAACTAATAAATATATATTTTTTTAATAATTACATAACAATTTTGGTTTTATAATTCAGTTGGTGTTACGAGAGGTCACTAGTTTGTCTTAGGTTTGCTTTTTGTCATTGTCATTGGTGCTTTTTTTTCCCCTTCATGGCTCATTCTTTTTGGTTTTTAGGTGAATTTTATGTTTTTTTTTTATGATTCTTTTTTTTTTTTGGGTAAACTTTACATGGACTCTATCTCTTTTTATTTTTCAATGTTAAATCAAGAGTGCACAAAGTTTCCATATAGTTCCAAATTCATACCTTGGCTCACTTTTTAATTTCTTTTTTTTTTGTTTGTTTTTTTAAGACTGGTACCATACAATTTGCTAATAATGAAAAAAGTTTATAATTACTGTAAAAAAGAGGACCACATCACATAGATTGTTTCTTTTTTTTTTTTTGTTAACTTATTTATTTTATTCTTTAATATTAGGTTTTTATTAAAAAATTTATTATTTTTTTCTTCTCAATTATATTCTTCAATATTTAGTTGACTTTGAATTGTTCTTCATATTTTGTTTTGATTTTTTTAATGAAATTATCATAATCTCAAACATAGTTATTAAACCCGATCTGGGAGTTAACCTGGTTAAGGAGTCGGGTACCGGGTTTCATGGGTCAACCTGAAAAAATTAAAAATATATATTTAATATTTCATATGAAAAAATTAAGAAAAAAACCATGTAAATATAGACTATATATATTGTAAATAATGAAGTTTAAAAGAATATTTTTTAAAAAATTTATCTCCCATTAAAAATATATTATATTAAGCTTTTAAGTTGAAGTATTTAAATTAAAAAAAAAAAATTCTACTTTGAGAAAATAATTTTTTTCTTGGGAACATAGAGTATATATATTAATGGGTTTCAAATCCCACATTAAAAAAACATAATTTTTTTATTGGGAACATAGAGTATGCATACGAAAGGACTTCAAATCTCATACTGAAAAGATATTATGTTATCATTTTAAGTTGAAATATTTAAATCAAAAGTTTTTTATTCCACGTTGAAAAAACATAACTATTTTCTTGGAAACATTGAGTATATATACTAATAGGTTTCAAATCTCACATTAAAAAAATATAACTTTTTTCTTGGGAACATAGAGTATATATACGAAAAGGCTTTAAATCTTATATTGAAAAGATACTATGTTATCTTTTTAAGTTGAAGTTTTTTATTACACATTGAAAAAACATAACTTTTTTTCTTGGAAACATAGAGTATATATACTAATGGGTTTCAAATTCCACATTAAAAAAACATATATTTTTTTTAATGGGAATATAAAGTATATATATGTAAAGGCTTCAAATCATACATTAAAAAGATAATGTGTTATCCTTTTAAGTTGAAGTATTTTAACTAAAAGGTTTTTTATCCCATATTGAAAAAACATAATTTTTTTTCTTGAAAACATAAAGTATATATACTAATGGGTTTCAAATCTCACATTTGAAAGAGAAAGAAAGAAACATCGGGTCTCGTCTGAGTTCGACCAAGTCGATCGGGTTTTGCTGGGTTGTTGCCTCGGCCAGTTTTTTTTTTTATTTGGTTTTATCTCTTAAGAATATTTGGTAATATATTAGAATGCAATTTGCTAAAAAAAATAAAATTACAATCACTAAAAAAAGCGAAGGTGCATTGATTTTTTGTTGTTGTTGTTGTTTTTTTTTTTTCTTTTCTTTTTATATTAAGTTTTTTATTTGTTTTCTCAACTTCAATCATTAATATTTGATTTATATTGAATCGTCTTTTATATTTTGCTTCAATGTTTTTTATTTATTATCATACTTTTAAGTGAATGCCTTAATATTTGGTTGATATTTAATTATTTTTTTTAATTTAGTTTTAAATTTACTATGAAAATATTATTATTCAATTTTATCATATTTTCTCAAATAATATTTGGGTTTTTTTTTTTAGTGATTTTTCATTTTTTTTCCTTCATGGCTCATTTTTTGTTTTGGTAAACTTTACGTGGACCCTATGTCTCTCTCTCTCTCTCTTTTATTAATATCAAGTCAAGTGTAATTCCAAATTCGTACCTTGGCTCATGTTTTAATTTCCTTTTTTTACATTTTTTTTTTAAGATTGTTTGAAAATATTATGTTACCATATAATTTTTTAATAAAAGAAAGTTTATAATTACTAAAAAAAAAAAAATAGGCTCAGGCACAAGGATTGTTTTTTTTTTCAATTTTATTCTTCATTATCGAATTTTTATTGAATTTTTTTCTTTTTAATTTTATCCTTTAATACTTTATTGATTTTAAATTTCTTTTTATATTTGTTTCAATTTACTTTCTATAGGGCTATCGTGGTCTCAAACTGTTGATTTAGATGCACACCAATCATTTATGATTTTGATAATAAAATAATATGTGATTAATGATATCTAAATTTATGTTTATGTCTATGTTTTACAGTAATAACTAAGTATCAAACAAGCATAAGAGATTAAGTTTATGACTTTATTTGTCACATTGATATGCTGGAAAAATATTATAGTTAAACAATGTTTTTATTTAAGTAATGATTTTACATGAATAAGTAAATTTTGTGATTATGGATATATTTCTTGGTGTTACTAATATTATTTTATGTGTGGAATTTAAAATATGAACAAAGATTTTAAAATGAGCATGTTAGATTATATAAGTATGATGAAGAAATCAAATTAATTTTCTTTAAGGAATTGTCAAAGATCATTGGAAATGATCTTTATTAAAAGAGAAACAATGAAAGAAAAAATAACATTCAATTTATTTAGGAATTAGTTTTCACACCCAAATAAACTCAAAAGAACATAAAAAAAAACTAAAAAAAAAAATGAAACACATTAAACAAAAGAAAAATTCCAGTAAGTAAATAAGTCTAACTAATTTAGAGAAATGATTTCTATTTTTCAAAACTGACTGATTGTTTTAGTAAAACAATCTAGCTAATTTCTAGAAATTCAATTTATTTAGACTATTGGTTATCAAATGGACAACGGTTCCACAACCTATTACTTTTTAGGGTGTTAACATTTACTAAGCTTTCTTGAGATGTCGATGTCTCAGACATCATTAAGAAATGTACTTGGATTTTTTCATCGGGTAGTCCAGAGCTTCAACTTATCTAGAACTTAGCTCATTTCCATGCTAGGAGTGTCTTACCAAACCATTATATCTAGAAAGGTCATTCTATATTGACCTTGCATGGGAGGTTCTTAAAAATTTCAGACCTATAGACTCTATGCACCATCTTATCTAGTTCTCAGGAATCATCCTTAAGCACTCTTTTTATCATTTTGCTTGCTTTTATGGGTCTTCTTCATATTATAGACATACTACATATTTTTTAGGTCATTCTTTCTTTGATATGTACCCTTTATGAGTTGCAAGTTAAGACACATGACCATTTGTTCTTTCAATGCTCTTTTTTTTTTTTTCCCTGTAGCAATTTAGGGTGTTATCACGAGCATGACCCTTTTAAGTTGGCCTTCTATGACTTGACAACCTTTGCTTCAGTAGACATACACACACTTGAAAAAAAAAGTCTATACATCTACTTGATCAGTTGGTCTTCTCAACCACAATTTACTTCATTCGGTATAAAAGGAATAACCAAGTTTTTCATCAGTTTTATTGATCTCATCAGGATGTTTACGAGGAGATTTTTTATCTTGTTAGATCTTGTTTGGTTGAGTTTGAACTAAGGTATCAGATTTTAGTCGCTTTTAGGTTCATCTAGTGCCTCTCAGAGTCATAAGGTATCACTGTTCTTTTTGTTTTTTTTTTTTTTTCAGCTTACTACCTATATTGTTTTACAAAACTAGTCAACTGATTTTGTGGTTTTCAGGAATTAGTTGATTGATTTATAGGTATTTAAATTTCCAGGTTTCAATATGAACTATCGATCAACTAGTTATCCAACTGTTTTGGCTATGGAGTTTGCTTTTGCAACTTTGAGCTTCTTTTAGCTTTTGCTTCTTTCTCTTATTGCTTGTGGTCAGTTTAACCTAAGTAACAGGTTTTTGTATTTCTTGATGTATGCCCCTTGTATTTTTGTATAATTTTTTTTTAATATAATTACACTTATTCAAAAAAAAAAACCTTCAAAACAATTTAATTAGTTCCAGCGATAGTGTATAAGATTCTTTAACAAATAGAAATATTTTTAGTGTTATTGGCACAATTTATCTAAATGCTTTATTTGTATTCCATTAAACTCTATTAAGAGAGTAATATGGTAAAAAATATAAATGACACTTAAAACACTCGAGAAAGCCTCCTAAAGGTTATTCAAGTGGTTTGATACTTGTCCATGTACGAGTATTGGTGAAAAAGGATCTGCTAATTTTGTACACATAAAAAATATTAAGTGGTAGATTTGATCCTTAGCTTGTTCAAAATGATTAGATTAGTCAATCATACAAGTGTTAGTGAAATTCTTTAAAGGTAGTCGAAAGAAAAAAGTAGATGGTTGTCTAAAACTCTATTAAAATTAAGTAGGCCTTTTAAATTTATCTCTTTATTATTGTAATTGTCTTGAAGTATTAATTGATTTGATGCATATTTATTTTTTTCTATATTATTATTTCAGTTGATCATAAGGTTGGGTTATATATTGTTTAAAGTTAAAAATAAATTCTTAATTAACAAGTTAATTAACTTCTTAGATTCACCTCACACTTTTATTTAATATCAAAGCTTATACTCTAGAATAAAATTTAATGATCTTAGAATTAAAGATTATCACTTCCGATGTACTTAGAATGTCAGAAAATGATGTTGTAGACTTTTAGTTTATCGAAGTAGTGTGGATTTTTTTTTTTTTTTGAATAATATGATTGTGGTTAATTTTTAAAGTGTTTTTTATTCAGAAAAATATTAAAATAATATTTTTTATTTTTTTAAAATTATTTTTGATATCAGCATATCAAAATAATATAAAA
Source organism: Populus tomentosa (assembly GCA_018804465.1). Taxonomy (NCBI): domain Eukaryota; kingdom Viridiplantae; phylum Streptophyta; class Magnoliopsida; order Malpighiales; family Salicaceae; genus Populus; species Populus tomentosa. Next base: position 5,790,841 of record CM031973.1, on the reverse strand, counting down.
TATAAAAAAATAATTTAAAATAAAAAATATAATTTATTTTTAAAATTTTTCCAAAAATATTTTCAAAATACGTCCAAAGAGGAGTTACTGAATCATAGGGTTCTCTTGTCAACTGGTTTTGTGGCCTTGCTACGGCAAAAACATGCAAGAAAGAAAGAAAAAAACCAATATTCTTTTCTGGCCAGTTGGACACAGAACTCAGAATATAATCGCCATCATCATCTACTTTTAGGACAAAGGACCAAATGTTCCTTTTTAATAGAATCTGCCAGCACCGATTAATTATAGCATCAAAATTCAAAAACTCTAGCTGGGTTTTGGGACCTGTGCCTCTAGACTAGAGTCTAGCCCACAGCTCTAATCATACTTAGCTCTCTCAGATTACCTGCAACTGCAAGCTAGCCACCAACACAACATTACAATGGTGTTTATTTTTATATTTTAAAAATATTTTTAAGAATAATTATTTTTTAAAAAATTATTTTTTTAATGTTTTTAAAAATTTTATTACTTTGATATAAAAAATAATTTTTAAAAAATAAAAATTATATTATTTTAATATATTTTTAAATAAAAAATATTTTAAAAAGCAATCACAACTACAACCACAAACCTAAATAGTTTTTATTATAGTTTTGAAACCTAACCCGGCCCGACGAATCGACCCGGAACTAGGCCGATTTGAGACTGAAACTGAGTCAAGTTAAAGAAAAATTAGGATATAGAAAAACCTGGTTACAACTTATTAATTTTTTTTATCTAAAATAATATTATTTTAATTTAAAAAAATAATCCAGATAATCCAATCAAAATTTAAAATTAGAATTTTAGACTAGACTAGTTACCACAACAGGTTTGAAAACTATGGTTTCTATGTATGATATTTAAGTTTTTGGCGTTTATATTTCTTTTGTCATTCTCCATGGCGAAGAGAGAGTAGCTTGTACAAAACGACAAACATGAATAATGTTTTTAGAAGATTGTTATAAAATGGCAACGAACATTAACATAAACTGACTGGGTAGAGGAATTCACTGTTCCCTTCTCATAAAGCGTGCTTTTTCTTTAATGTTTTTTTTCTTTAACGTTTTTTTTTTAATTTATTATTTAATATGATTGTTTATCCCAATCTCATTATCAAGTTAATGATGTAATAAATTAATTTAAATTATTTTATTTGATTTATTTTTTTAATTTTTGATTAATTTTGAATTAAACATTATAATTTTTTATTTGTTTTTTATAAAATTATTTTGGTTATATCACTTAGATTACGAGTATAGTAATTTAATCCGGATTGAATCAGATTATTTATTTTATGTGTTTTTTATTTAATTAATTTTTTTAATCAATTAAAAAAAATATATCATATATATCAACCCTCACATGCTTAAATTTTTAACAATTATCCTAATTGTTTTTAAAACTGTAAATTAACCGAATCATATTAGATATACCAATCCTCATGTACTTTAATTTTTCTTATTAAAAAAAATATATTAACAACATCTAATAATTTTTACGTTAAAAATATTGATGTGACTCATAACAGACCGTTTGACAAGAGTTACTATCTCTCAATGTCTTTGTGTAGATAGTCGACTACAGAAAACAAGAGATGAGACCTAATAAATAAATAAATAAATAAGAAGATCTCATGAAGGAATCCTTCAATAATTTTTTTTAATTCAAGTTTTTTTTTTCTAAATAACTTCTAAAGGGACAGGTGCTAATGCTCACTTTCAAATATGTTGAGTGTGTTTGGTATTGTGATAGCTGTTATGGTTGTGATTTTAAAAAAAATATTTTATAAAAAGTACTTTTAATTGAGCTTGGTTTGAAAAAATAGGAATTTGAATAAAATTATGGTTGAAATTGAAGTTGAAGAAAAAATAGTTTAATGTGTTTGGTTAATAATGCTTTTAAAATTGAGGTTATAAAATAATTTTAAAAAATATATATTAATATTGATTATTTTTAATTTAAATATTATGGATTTAACTATTACTATTACATCATGAAATAAATCATACTTAATATAAAATATTTTTTATTATTCCATGAAATCATCTACAATTCCATTACATACAAAATACATCCGAAAAAAACTACAGTTTTCATAATTTTTTTAACGTGTAATAAAATTAGATAAAATATTATCAAGTATAAAATTCACTCTAAACTAAATTTATTTTTTTAAAAATATTAAAAAAAATTAACACATTAAAAAAAAGAGTTCACGCATTGCAAGTAAATTGCACCATTCACTATTTTTTAAGTGAACAGTGTATCAATATACACTATTCATGTTAATAAACGCAGAAAATAATAGGGTCCGTGAATAATAATTAGTGGTTTTTTCTTTACCAAAGATTTGGCTCCTGCGTTTTGCTTTAAACTCAATCTCTACCGCGTAAACAAATGGTCTTGTCATGTTTGTACATTTAATCCAACTTATCATCCGGATAAATTTTAAAAAATATAATTTAATCAGTTAAATTTTAAATTTATTTTGAGAGATCATTAAACATTATAAATTTTAAAATTATTAAAAATTTATATAATTATTAATTTTAAAATTTTATAGAATTAACCGTACATTAAAAAAAAAAAAAAAGGTTGCAATAAGCTAGCTTACATCTTTCTCAAGCACACATTCTGGTTATTACAATTAAGAAAGTGCTCCCGAAAAACAACCTTCCCCCCCCCCCCGATGATTGCCTAATCATACCTTATTTTCATAAAATCACATTTGATGATGACTCTCCCTCCCTCCCTCCCTCCCTCTCTCCCTCTCTCTCTGAGCAAGCAAACAGAATACACACGAAATCTTCAAAATAAAATCCATCAATAGATGTGAAAGGCTTGACAGAACCGAGCTGGTCTTCAAAATAGAAAGAAAAGTTTGATGGAAATGATCTTGATCTGGAAGCAACGTCGTGAAAACTACCTGAGGCATTAATTTAACCACTAACTTGCTTTCATTTTGGTGATTTTTCTCGTTACAGACAGTGTCACTTTCAAAAAGCACTAAGCGCTAGCTATTATATGAACACCATCTCTGCTTTAATTACAGCATTCTGTTCAAGGTCATTTGATTGTGATATTTGGATCCTAGCTAGCTAGCTAGCTATATATCGTATGAGACGCAATGGGCAGCCTTTTTTCAAAAAATCTTACAGGATTGATTAACACTCCTGAAAGAAAAGGAAACATCGATGGTTTGGAATAAACGTAAAGTGTTTGATATTTTCTCGAATGCAAATACAATTAAGAGAAAGAAAATGGGATCGATCTCGAATAGAAAATCTGTATCTCATCGTAGCACAGGTGGTAGCAAGGTGATTGGATTTTAAACTCATGCAATGAAAATGATTCTGGCGCAGAGTTCTAGCTGACCAATATAAATAATGAAGTGGGATTTTGCCTCCCCTTTAAGTGTCCATAGCCCACGTTGCAAGAACATCACGAGACGATAGATGGAGCAGTAATCAATGATATTTGTGTCCTTAGGTCTGCAAATTCAACCTAATCCATCTATATATATATATATATGTACAGTGCATGCTATGTTCTTCTTCTTATTATGAATATAGGCTAATTAATGAGCATTCAGTGATCCTCCATCGGTATTGAATCCCGCTAGCACCCACATTAGGGGTCAAACAGCATCTCTCTAGCTCCCTCTCTTTATTGGTGAGTAAAAAGTATATCTAGACCAAGCTAACTTCCCAGTCTTTCTCTTTCTTTACAGAATCCAATGTCTTTCCCCCCATCAACAGTGTATATATGTATCCCTTTACTTTATAAAGCTTAATTACAATATTTTGTGTATAACTCATATATTCAACATTTCCTGTTTCGAAGAGAGATACGTAACTGTAGGTCCATTGGTGGAAATCAATGGAAAAAGCTATTAATAAGTGAAAAGACGAGCAAAAATCCTGAAAATATAAGACATTGAACTGTGGTAACTTCAGGAGATGTCCTTCCCTTTGGGACAATTTTAAAGGAAAAAAATGTGACAAAAAGAGAGAGGGAGAGGGGACATCATTGTTTAAAACTATAGAGCTAAAGGAAATTCCACATAAGAGCTAACCTTTCCATGGTTTGTGAATCTGTTGCTCATGTGAGGTATTAACACAATTACTAAGACCTGCCATACTGAGTATATCACTGTGAGATAGGGGTCTGAGGCCCAAGAAATCTCTAGTCATGCCTTCATTTCCACCACTACTGCCACCCCCATTGTCATTTCTTGTTGTTTTATATAGCGAGTAGCTGAAATTAACATCCTTCTTTGAATTCAGAACTCCACTAACTAATGCATCTTCAAGGGCAGTCCCTTCAAACCCAGAAGCAGAAGATAAAGAACTCATCATGTCTTCAATAAGAGCACCTGAGGGCAGTGCACCAGTACTGCTAGCACCAGAGGGAACTGTAGGTCCAGCTTTATTCCCAAAAGGAGCCAAGCCACTGAAAAACAAGCCACCACTTGCCAGCTCTTCACGTGAGGACAAATTCAGACCAAAAACAGCTGTGTTTGTATTTGAAATGTTATCAGCATTAGCAGACACGTGAGCTTGTTCTTGTTGCTGTTGGTGGTGGTGGGGTCTCATCAAGCCAGTAGTTTTTCTGCTCACGGTTGCACCCATCTGGGCTGCTTTCTGCAGCAATGCAGTGGCTGACATGTGTGGGGATGGTCCTGAAGGGTACTGTGGTAGAGTAGGGCCAAGACTAGGGTTAGGGTTTGGGCTCATATCTTGATGGGTTGGCGTGAACTCTTGACCTAGCCTTGTTGAGAGGATTGATGGTGAGGATGAGGAAGACAGAAGATTAATAGGTGTTTGTTGATGTGGTGGGCCAGGACCCCCTAGTTCTGGTGGGCATGCTAGCCATGGTGGGAAATCTGGCCTTGAACGAAAACTACTTTGCTGTTCTTTTTTAAGTGAAAACGCATGAAGGTCTTGACCACTGAATTGGGGCACTTGGAGATTGACACGGGGAGTTGAAGAACCAGGTTGTGTGGAAAGAAATTGACTTGGTGCTCCTGTTATAGCTCTTGCACTCTCCTCCGCTAAAGCTTCACAGAAGGCTCTGTGAGTAATGAAACTGTCCCTCCTGAAACACCAAGCACATGAACAACGAAAACAAAACCTTACAGGCTAGAAAACAAAACAAAATCATCATAAAACTATAAAAGTGCCTTATGTTTATAATGCTAGCAGTATTTGACTTTCTCTCTCTCCCGTCTCCTCTCCTTTTCTCTGCGTCTCTTTTATTTTTCTTTTTTTCACTCTGGTAACCAAGGACAGACTGTTTCAGCCAAAAAAAAAAAAAAAAAAAGGGGGGCAGATTGTCCACCAAAGCTATAACAATCAATATTTGCCAAACTTAGCATCTCTCTCTGCTGTCAAAGTAGGACTCTGATACTTGCATTGCATTTAATGAATTCCTAAGAAAATCAGATATAGAATAATTCAAAGTCCATGGATGTATATCAACTGCATGGGACTTTTAGAGAAAACATTTAATGAAAATTCTTTTTGTATTCTGGTCATTCCTATTTCCTCACTCAAGAGTTAATAAGAACTTATGACTGCAGTCCTAAAACTGGCTTCATGTTCATGTATAGATTTGCTAAATAATGATTTAGGGTTTGTTACCTTGAGAAAAGAGTTCCACAGTCACATCTGTACTCCCTAGTGCCACAGGTCTTGGCGTGAGCTTTCCAATCTGATTGAACTGCATACCTCTTTGAGCACTTGACACATTTCCACTTCTTCTCACCATGCTTTCTGCAAAAATGCTTCTTGATTCCTGTCAGGTCCCCAAGAGCCCTTGATGGATCATGGTGCACACAATTTGGTTCTGGGCACACATACACCTTCTTCCTTACCTCCTTGCTTGTTCTTTGCTTTAGCTTCCATGGCAGGTTGTGCCCTCTTCTATGAAGCTGAAGATTCTGATCTCTCTGAAACCCCTTGTTGCAGATCTCACACAGGAATCTATTTGTCGCCATCAAAGTCTTGGGTGACAAAGCTATCACTTCTGCATCGGGGTCTAAATCGTCAAGAATCCATGCACCCAAAAAAGAAAGAAGAAGAAAATATATTAGTAAAACTGAAAACAACTAGCAACGTGTACACGAAATAATCACCTATAAAGCTAGTATCTTTAAAGATGGATTTAAGAACCTGGATTTCCTGGTAGGTTTCTCTTCTTTTTGACTGGAGGCTGGGTTTGAGCTGGAGGAGCAAAGTATTGCTGAACTCCGTAGTTGGTGCCAGTTTCATTTCTGTTGCCTGAAGAAACACTTGCTTGATCACCCGAAGCAGAAGTCAAATTAGACATATTTTCCTCTTGTAGTATTCGTTGCTGTTGCTGATGAAACATCAAACTTTTCATCATCTTTCTTCTCTTACTTCGATAAGCCAGCTAGCTGCTTTAGAAATCATAAGCTTGCATATCATGGGACCATAGATCTTTGGTTCTCATACATATATGTAACAAACAAACAAATAAAGAAAGAAAGAAAGGGTTTTGAAAGTTGATCCAAAAGAGCAAAAAAAAATAAAAAAAAATAAAAGAAGAAGCAAAAAACAAGGGAAAAACTTACAAAGAGAAAGAGACCAAAAATAAAAGAAGTTAAAACTGATTTTTCTCAAATATTTAGACTTTGGATCAGATAGTTAGCCACTTACTTAGCGTCATTCCCCTTGATGGTTTCTTCTTTGTTTGGCTTCAACCAAAGGGACAAGCTTTTTTTGATAGCTCAAAAGAAACAAGGAGAAAGAATAGGAGAGACAAAGAAACTAGCTAGCTAGCTAGAACCGAACCCAGATCATCAACCCACTTTCCCCCTTCATTTTCCTTTCCCAATACCAAGAAAGTTCACTATAACCACACAAAACATGAACAAAAAAGATCCAGCAGATAAATAAAACTACGTGTGTGTGTGTGTATGAGAGAGAGAGAGAGAGAGGGAGAGAGGGAGCTGTGGATGAGAAGGGATAGTCTGTGTGATCCTGAAGGAGTCCAAAAACAAAATACCACAAAACCAAAGAGGAAAAAAGAAAAGATAAAAGGGATCCCTACGGGCTGAACTCTGACGTTGCACTTTCTGTCTTTTCTGTTGTTCTCTTCCCAAACCCCAGAGAAATCTCCTTTCTTTACTGTCTATTTGCTTCCCCCCTTTTTTTTTTGTTTTTTTTTTTAACAAAGTTTTAATAATCTTCTGTTAAAAATTAACTTTACGATAGTTTTTTCTTTCCCATCACTCCCCTACCTTTTACCATCGTTCTTCCACAAAGCAAAGCAAATAAGAGCTGCTGAATAAATAATTTAAAAGGCATGCGCTAATTCACGTAAAAGCTACCATCATTTATATATCAATATCGAGAAAGAAAGTGGGATTTCTTTTTTCTGTAGGATGTGGTGCTAATTCACTTGCATGATTGGTTTATTGTAAGCAGACCTTGACATTTTCACAGCTTTCCACAAAGAAAAAACTTGCAGTGGCATGATTGATTCCTTGATTAAGTTCCCAACGGGCATGGCCAAAAGCCATCCTGCTATTATATATATATATATATAGCTTGACTGCCTGCTCTAGTACTCTTCATGATAGTTTTGAAATGGTAATTAGACATTAGTCAATGCAAGAGATGATCTTAACTTAATCATGGCTTGGTTAATTAACTGCTTGACTGCTTATTGACTCGACGAGCTAGCTCTAGTGTGGTGATGGTAAGAAATAATTATAATACATGACAGAAAGTAGGATTTTGGTAGAACTTTGAGAACATCATGCCTCTACTTTGGAGTGTAGCACTTGGACTATTAAGGGACAAAGGACGTCACACCTATGCTGTGTAAAACGATGCTATATAGTTGCACAAACCTCACAATGATCATCATCAACAATGACAGAAACCATTTTAAAATAGTTTTTGAAGAAATTAGAATAGCTAGCCAGCGGCTACCTTGCAAGTTAGACGCCACATATATACACGTGTCTGTGTCATCGATCTGTACTCTAAAATAATGAGAGAACTCGTGGAGCTACACTGTCGTTCTGCTGGTTGATGTTTCCGATGAGAGTTTATGTTCCCTCTTACATAATAGGAAGAAAAAGTTGGGAATATATAATTATTTTTCTTTTGTCATCTTCTTGTTTTGTTCATCAATGGTTTATTTTTTGAAAGGGGATCTTGCTCTCAACTAAAGTCTCAATATGCTCCCCCCAAGCTCAATTCTGCTGGAACTTGCACAAAATATAGAAAAAAGGGAGAATTTTCAATGTGTTCTGCAGTTCCAAGTAAGAAATAAAAATCCTTAATGTTATGCATGTGGGCTTGTAAAGAAAAATCTACTATAAAATGTGGATTAGTTTCAAAGTTAATTTTTTACACAATACAAGAAAACGTCCGGATATTTTTTTTTAATTAGAAAACAAAAGGAAGTTATTGTTGTTAATAAAGTAAATTAAAATAAATAAATAAAATGATAAATCAACTAAAAAAATATTAACACTAATTGAATAATAAAGCATGAAGCTAGTCTTTCTAGTAAAATCAAAAGATAGATGCAAACATAAATTTTTTACTCCGATTGCTTATCTAATTTTATATATTCTGATTAATTTTATTTTAGAGGTTAATTTTTATTGTTAGCAACAAATAATTTTTGTTCATTATAATTATGTCATTAAAATGCAACTTATTTATATAAAATATAAGAAGAAAAAAAATTATAGACAAATTATAATAATCTCTCCAAGAATTATAAAATTCAACAAAATATTTAAAAAGATCAATTACCATTAAAAAAAAGGTAAGCAAAACAATTTAAAAACTAAAAGATGAAGTTTGAATATGAAAATAATAAAGTTTTAAGATCATATATAGATATTATGCTTTATATTTGATTGTTTATGTTTACAATTAAAAAATTACTTACAAGTAACACATATATTTGTTATAAATGCGGTTAGATATGATGTTAAAAGAAATATATTATAATTAACATAAATATTTAGAACAACAATAAATATAAAGTTTTCAACACTTTTTTTTTAATTGTGATTTTATTAAAAACATGGTTATTTAGAAAGTAAACATAAAAAAAAGATAAGGAAACTTACAATGAGATATGAAAAAGAAAAACAAACAAAACAAATCAAAATATCAAAAAATTATATGTTAGTTTGTCCAAAACTTAATGTTATTTGCATTGATTAGAATATCATATCTCAAATATATAAACTAGTGATTATAAAAATTTAGCCAGTAAAAAGAGACACTGAAGGATCAAGCTAAAGTAGGAACCAAGATCTACAGTACTCTTTTGAAAGACAATATTATTTTGAATTAGCTATATATTCCAGGTTGTGTAGAAGGATAAAAGCTTTTTAATTTTTTTGTTGTTGAAAATTTTCAATAAATAGCACAGATCATTGATATAACATAAAAGTTTTCAACACTAAACCATGTTAAATGGTGAACCAAGTCATAGTTGGGATATTGCCATCTCAAAATAAAAATTTGCAACAATCTTTGTTCACCTGCACATGAGAAACATTTTCTCATTTTTCGCATCCATTATTATAATTAGGGCTTAACCTATTATATTTCTTTATGTTAATTTGTTTTAATTATTTAAAATTATTCATATATTTATAGTTTTCCCATGTTAGTAAAATTGACTCAATTAGAATCAGTAGTTAGCTTTAATCCAATTATTCTATTAATTGAATGGTAGTTAACTATTAGCCCTAATTTAGTAATTTACAAATACATGATGTTATGGAATAAATTATTAACACAAAAGTAATTTGGTACACTTGAGACAAATTAATATAAGGCCAAATAATAGAATAAGCCCTAATCTTTGATATAATTAATGATTGGTCTCACAACTTTGGACCAAAAAAGAGCAATTATTTCCCCCCTGCCATTTAGGTTGAGTTGTTGATGGAGAAAATAGTTCTTATAACTCCTTTAACAATTAGTTCCAATGTTAAGATTCATCAGGTTGCTTCAATATCCCTAATGAAACTTATGATTTTTTTTTCATGAGGGCATTATATATTTTCCTCGCTTTTTCTTAATTTATGAACATCCTTATTAGCAAAATGTTAACAGCACCACCATTATTAACCAAACCATCCATGTATGAATGGATATATAAAAAAGCAAAGATGTGTATGAATTTCATCTCGTGGTTTGGGAAATATCACCTTTCTCAAGTTAGGCTTCTCACCATCACCTGAATCATCATATTGGGTAGTGGTTTGCAAGATTTGTGGTCAACTAAAAATAAGCTATATGTAGAATTTAATAGAGACAAATGAGGTAGAAGAGTTTTCTTATTCTTTTTTGTTATTTTTGGTTGTGTACAGAGTCTAAGTATTTATAATACAACTATGAGTAAATCACTCCTACTAATTTGCTATACAAAATTTAAAAGTAGAATATAAAGATGTAAATCAAGGCATTTAACAGAACTAAAAATAAAGGTTTAAGATTGTTATTATGTCTTCTTTGCTTGCTGAGGTTTAACCTGATTTTTAGTTGCTGCACAATCTTCTATGTGATCAACGAATCTCAATTTAATACACCCCTTTAATTGAATGGGCAGCTCCTGCACATGAAGGTTGGTCCATATATGATTAAATCATGCAACATACAAAGGTTTAACTAACAAATCTGCGAGCTGATCACACGTGGAAACGAAGGAGACGTGAAGTTTATGCTGCACAACTTGATCTTGTACAAAATGAAAGTCAATTTCAATGTGTTTCGTACGAGTATAGAACTTTGGATTAGATGAGAGATAAGTCGCGCTAATATTATCACATCAAAGAGTTGGATAACTTTAGAGAGGCATTTTGAGTTCTTGCAACAGAGATTGAAGCCATTGCAATTCAACAGTAGTGTTGGCCAGTGACTTATATTCTGATTCAGTGCTGCTACGTGCTACTGTTTGCTATTGTTTACAGCTCCAGCTAATTAAATTGGATCCATGAAAGATACAATATGCTCCTACAGTTCGTCTATCATCACTCTCACCAGCCCAATAAGCGTCACTAAAGCCTTGTAAAGTATGATCAGATTGATGAGTAATATATAAACCATAATTTACAGTGTGTTTGAGATAATAAAGTATATGTTTCATTGCCTGCTAGTGAACATCTTTGGGTTGATGCATGAATTTGCTTACCTTGTGAATTGCAAATGCAATGTTAAGTCATGTAAAGTCAAGATAGTGTAAGGCACCAACCGTACTTCAATATAAATAGGGGTCGTCGAAATCAATACCCTCAAATTTAGAGAGTGTGTAGCTTGTGGACATTGCCATGTTGCCAGGTTTTACCTTATCTAACTTGAGTCTTTGTAATAAATCAATTATATATTTTCGTTGAGTCAGAATCATATCACCAACATCATGCAGAGTTTCAACTCTGAGAAAATATGATAACGATCCCAAATCTTTAACAGGGAAGGCATGCCCAAGGTAATAAATTAATTTATTGACTTCCTCGAAGTGAGAAACTGTGATGATTATATCATCAACATATATAAGTATGAGCAGCTGGAAACTTGTAGTTTGTAGAATGTAAAAAGGAGCCTACAAAACCATATTAAAGCAGTTGATCTGTCAACCGAGAAAACCAAGAACAAAGATCCTAACAAAGACCATACAAATGTTTTTTTTAAGCGACATATATGAGTGGGAAAGTCTGGATGAATGTGCCCTTGAGATTGTCACATATACACCTCTTTATCTAGCAGTCCATGGAGAAAAGCATTTTGGATGTCCAATTACCGAATACACCAACTCTAGGAGAGAGCGATAGATAACACTAGTCGAATGGTTCCTTGTTTATGACGAGGTTAAAGGTTTCCAGAAAATCAACACCATGTTATTGATGATAGCCTTTAGCTACTAGTTGTGCCCTGTACCACTCCACAATGCCATTAATATGGGTTTTGATATGATAAACCCATTTATTTCCAACAAGATTGATATTGGATTTAGTTGGTACAAGATCCCAAGTATTATTTTGTAAAAGAGCAGTAAATTCCATGTTCACTACTTCCTTCCATATTTGGTTATTTGAAGCATCAATAAAAGATATTGGTTCCACCAGTGCATAAAGCAATATGTATTTGATGAACCCAACATATGGTTTTTTTCGGTTTGAGAGAGTTTGTCTGAGATCTAGTAGTCATTTTTCTTGATATGTTGGAAGGAGCAAGTGCATTAGAGAAAGATGTATGAACTACATACATTGCTAGAGTTGGAACCTCATTTGAAATAACATTTATAGTAACAGTAGTTGGAATGAGATCAGATTCATGTGGAGAGTTATGATTGGCATTTGTAACATCACTTGCATGGAGAGTTAGGGAATTTGAAACACTCGATTGTAAATTGAATGGTAAGGTGATGGTAATGGACTCGGGAACTAAAGATGTAGATTAGGGAGATTTGCAAGGAAATAAAAGTTCATCAAGTATGACATGTCGAGACACAAAGATTTTGATAGTAGACAACTCGAGACATTTATACCCCTAATGTGAGAGACAATAGCCAATAAAAATACATATTTTTGATCTGTAATCAAATTTATATTTGTTATAAGGACATAAGTTTGGTTAACAAATACAGCTAAACACATGTATAAAGTTATAATTTGGTTTTTGATGGTAAGCCTTTTCAAAAGGAGAGCAATTATTTAAAATTTTAGTGGGAATATGATTAATTATATAAACAACCATTAAAAACGCATCCTTCCAATATGGTTTTGGAAGATTAGCATAGGCCAATAATGCTAGACCCATTTCAATAATTTGACAATATTGTCTTTTAATAGCTCCTATTTGCTCATATGTGTATGGGAAAGCCAGACAATGTTGAATACCATATTTGAAAAAATATGTATTTAGTCTACGATACTCACCTCCTCAATCAGTTAGAATAACCATAATTTTGGTATTAAAATTGATTTCAACATACTTTTGAAAATGTAAGAGAATATTTTCGACATAGGATTTTTGCTTAAAAGGAAAAAACCAAATATATTTTATGAAAGCATCCAAGAAACAAACATAATAATGAGAGTCGTAGCGGGAAATCATGGAACTAAGCCCCCAAACATCTGAATAAATGATTTCCAAGGGTTTAATAACATGAGGTACAAAATGAAAAAAGGTAAATCATGGCCTTTTGTCATCTCACATTCAGGACATATCTTGTGTCTTTTATTGGAAAGAAAGGAAAGATTATTTGAGTGGATAACATGATTGACAGTATTGTAAGACGCATGACCAATACAACAGTGCCAATCTAAGACTAAAACACGAACACCAACAAGACACAAGATGTTAAATGCTGAAAAGGCTGTGAAAAACAGTGGAGACCATCTTTCATGACACCCTTATGCAGGGTGTTTCCGAGTAATCCTTGATAAAAAAAAAAAGGAAGCATGAAACTCAAAATAAACATAATTATCTTCAATGATTTTTTTTTGATATAAATAAGATTTTTTTTTGTAATATAAGGAACAACTAATATTTGGTCTAGAATAAAAACATTGAGAGTGTGCGGATAAAGATGCCTTGCCTAAGTGAGTTATGTGCAAACTTGTGCCATCTCTTACTTGAATTTGATCATTTCTAGCATACTCTTCATTATGAACATTAAGGTTGTTGAAGTTATTAGTCAAATGGTACATAACTCCAGTGTTGGCATGCCATTCTTGATCCAATGAGTGCTGAATGTGTTGGTTGGAGGCAATATTGGCTCGAGGATTTGGTCGAAGAGGTTGAGGAAGAAACTGACTATCAAATCTCTCAAAGCATCGAGTTGCAATATGGCTAGGTTTATCACATAGCTGACGCCAAAGATTAGTGTAATTGTTATTTGATGAGAAGCAGTTTGAAAATTATCTTTACCATGAAAGGAGGGATGGCCATGCCCCCTACCTCGGAAGGGAAAATTATTGTTACAGACACGGGATCCAGAAAAAGGATTATTGCTTGGTAGAAATATTAGCTAATGGTATGGCAGACATGAGAACTTGCTAATGATGTTGCACAAGTGCCTCACAAGTGATCAACATAGAGTACACCTCTTTTAAGGTGAAATTTTCTTTAATTGAAATGGTGGTGATAAGAGAATCATACTCGGGTTCTAGACTAGCGAGTAGGTACGTGATAATTTCATCACATTTAAGTGCCTGACCTGCCATAACAAGTTCATCAAAGAGCTTTTTTACATATAAGAAATATTCTGTAACAGACTGAGTAGTTTTACGAGTAGTAGCAAGCTACAAACGAATTTGGATGGCCTTAGCTTTTGATTGTGTAGCAAAAGTAGTGTGAAGATATGTCCAAACTGCATGAGAAATAGTGCATTGTGATACTTGCATAAGTATATCATCAGTTAAAGAGGTATTAATACAACTGAGAAGAAGATTGTCTTGGGTTTCCCATATATCAAAGGTTGGGTTTGGTTGCATGGTGCCATCACTATGAGGAATTTCCTTTCCAGACATTTTAATAGTGCCATCAACATAGCCAAACATTTTTTGACCTTTAAGATAGGGAAGTATGGTCGTTTTTTAATTTGAAAAATTAACGGGTAAGTTAAGTGATATTGATGTTGGAAAAAGGATTGAAGACTTGTAGAGTGTTGTCAGAAGTAAGGGAAGAATGAGGAGAGGCGAACATGGTGGTTAAGAGGAATCTAAGAAAGGAGTTTAGAAGGAAGAGATGAAAGGAATGGACATAGAAGAATCTTTATAAGAGGATCTAAGTCGTTGGCTCTAATACCATGTAGAATTAACAGAGACAGATGAGGTATAAGAGTTTTCTTATTTTTTCTGTTATGTTTGGTTGTGTACAGAGTCTAAGTATTTATAATACAGCTATGAGTAAATCACTCATACTAATTTGAGATATAAAATTCAAAAGTAGAATATGAAGATGTAAATCAAGGCATTTAATAGAACCAAAAATAAAGGTTCAAGATTGTTGTTATGTCTTCTCTGCTTGCTGAGGTTTGGCCTGATTTTTAGTTGCTGCATAACCTTCTACGTGATTAAAGGATCTCAATTCAATACTATAGTATAATATGGTGATGTACTCTCCTTATTATCCTCATCGGGTGAATAAACAACCATAACCTATGGGTTTGAAGGATAGTTTTGATCATTTAATAAAAAAAATTGATTTGCTAGGGTCACTCATGACCTCTACAAGGCCCTAAACTACAAAAGAGAATGTAATTTATGGTAACAACTAAACAAGGCCTCAAATTGGAAAGAGAGAATTGTTATTTGTCTATCTCGTTGGATCTAGAATCATTGTTTTTGCCATTGTGCTTTTTAAATCATCGATTCTTCTTACTATGATGTGTTAAATTAATAGCTTTAACCTTCACAATATCTTTCCATGTTAGTAAGTGTAGTCCTTGTCTCATTGGGGAGATTCTTCAACAAACTTAGGAGGGATATATACTTTTGCATGATGATTAATAGGGGTGAGCAAATAAACCGAGAAACCGAATAAACCGAGAAAAAAAAAACCGAAAAAACCGAACCGAAAAAAAAACCCGATTAAACCGATTACTTTTTTTCAAAAAATGTTCGGTTCGGTTCGGTTTCGGTTTCCAAAACCGGAAACCGGAAAAACCCCAACCGAACCGAACCGGTTCGATTTAAGGGGTACTATAAATAGAAAAAAAAATCACACTCTAATTTCTAAAACCTAATTAACCCTAAACACTCCGCGCCTCAATCCTCACAGCCTCACCTCACACAATTCCCACTTTGTAACAAAATCGAGCTAATCCATCTTCGATTCTTCATCCATATCCCTCTATGGCTCTCCCACGCCATCTTCATCTTCAAAAGCCCTCCGACAGAAAGGGTTGAATACATCCAAGCTATATAGCTCCAGGTAACATGTTCACCTACTGTTTTAAGCATCTACTTATTGTGTTATTCTGCTACTGTATTTCTTGTAGAGAAAATCTAATCATCTTTCGCTTTCACAGAAAATGCATTTACGACAATAAAGACGAAGGAATCTGATGTTTATAGTTATGGGGTTGTTTTGCTTGAGCTTATAACTAGAAAGAAGGCACTGGATCCCTCATTTACGGAGGGAACAACTATTGTAGGGTGGGTTAGGTCTGTTTGGAACATCACGAAAGACATCAACAGGATTGCTGATTCAAGTCTTGGAGAGAAATTTTTGAGTTCTTACAGCATCAAGGATCAAGTCATTAACGTGCCTTTTCTTTGCTTTCAGACCTCTACAAAAAATTCTCTGGTGATTATTGATTTGTCTGCGAACACATTGTGATCTGATGGTAACTTTAATACAGGTTTTCCGGTTTTTATGAAAAAAACCCGAACCGAACCGAACTAAAACCGGTTGGTTTGAACCGGTTCCGGTTTGAATTTTTAAGTTTTTCAAATTTCAGTTTTGGTTAGATTTTTAGATAAAAACCGAACCGAACCGGTTTTGCTCACCCCTAATGATTAACTATCATTCTTGTCACTTCATTGAGCTGCTATCGTTTCTCCTTTTAAAGCCATCAACTTTTTCTTCCACCAATAACATTATTTATGTATTATGATAATTATTCTTATTGGTTTCTAGTTTCAAGTGATGCCATTCAACATCATTCACTGATGAGGGTTTTATGATCCATGTGGCTCTTGTAGTTCACTTATCCATGAAGCATCATTAAATATCCATGAGTGAACTATTTTATTTTTTTGTCATCTGCACTATTGTTAGTGGCTCTTGTAGTTCACTTATTCATGAGTTTGTTGTTGCCTATTAAGGTTCATAACAAGCAACACTAAATTGATTAATGTAGTGAGAATAAGTATTATGTCATATGCACTATTTTTTTTCCTGTGATTTGTTTATCAAATAGAACAACATGACCCATCAACAATTTAACATGCATATCCTTAACTAAGATATCAAATATTTGCTAGAATTTTGCCTGAATTTAGAAGTGGACATGTCATTATACTAGGTATTTTTTTTTTTTAGAATTCTTACAGATATATGACCCAATAGTGGCAAGTCTTATTGTGCTTATTTTATTAGTATCCTTTGCGAAGCCAAACTTGTGGTGATTCACATTGTAGTTTGGGTTTTGATAATAAGAATATATAAATTTTCATTTGATCTTTTTCGATCAACAAACATTCACAATGAAAGGTATAGGTCGTGAGTGGATTCAAATTAATGAATTTGTAGTCTTTAAGTTTCCTTTTTATCTTATTGTTCATTCCACTCTTCGCCAGGTGAATTAACTCCTTATTAGGGAAAAGAGTGTGACTCTTACTCCTTACTTGATTGCTTGAAGCAATTGGTGAATTGTTGGACAAGTTTATCAGAAAGTTATGTTAACAATGCAAGTTTGAAAGTACTCATTTTTTTCTTTAATTTGAAAAAAATATGAATGAAATAAATACTCTAGTTGATGCCAATCTTGTATAGAATTCGATGGCAACTTCATATACCAAGCATGGGCCACTCAGTTAACGAATTACCAAGCAAATAAAGCTTGGCATGATCATCTATATTGCCAAATTTAACCATGAATTTACCAAAATGTTCTATAATAGATTAACCATTATTGTTGGGGGATGCAACAAATTTTGGATAGAGAAAACTATGAGGGAATGGGTATGCTTGATTGATCCAATCTCGATACAACTTTTTATGATTTGCTCTCGTGAAAGGGTAATCTAGGCCTAATTATTCTTGTAACTTCATTAAAAGTTGGTTATTTATTTAATAACATATGGAGGTTAAAGTCTTGACAATAGTTACAAAGGTTTTTTTTAGAGAACCTTTGATTCATTTGGGTATTTGTTGTGGATTGGGACGAAAATCCCTTTATGATTTGCTCTAGGTAAGAGATTCACTTTTCCTTATTTTTACGAGTTGCACTCACCATATTACATGTGGTAAAATGAAGGACACTATGAAATGTTAAAATTGACTTTGTTGATTTTATAAATTAAAATACAGATGTAGATTATAATGATTATAACTTTGCATCCATAAATAATAGAGATCAATTTGGGCAGAATGAAAGCTAAAATAATGTTAGTTTTGGTCAAGGTGAAACATTCAGCCAGAAGGAGAATACCCATGATTTTGGGTTTTATGAAGATTCAGGTGGAGAATTGGGGTCAACTAAGATGAAAATACTATCTTTCTAAGGAAGGAATGATCTAAAGGCATATCTAGAATGGAAAAAGAAGGTTGAATGGATCTTTGATTGTCATTACTACGTAGAACAGAAAAAAGGTAAAACTTGTTGTCATTAAGTTTATAAATTATGCATTAATATGGTGGTATCAATTTATTTTTAGTAGGAGAAGGAATGATAAAAGATACAAAGATTCATGGGATGACATGAAAGCCATAATGAGAAAAAGATTTGTTCCTAACCTTTATTATAGAGAGCTCTTGCATAAATTACAGAGTTTACTGAGAAAAAGATTTGTTCCTAACTTCTATTATAGAGAGCTCTTGTATAAATTACAGAGTTTACATCAGTTGATATCATAGTTAGACTTTGGAATTAGGTTATATCTTTCTTGCTGTCATTATCTCAGTTTTTTTCCTTTTTTATTCTTTGTTTTGGTATGAATAGCTTAAGCTAGTTTTGGTCTATTTTATTTTCCTTCTTACATTTGTCCTTGTTTATCTGTTTTAATTATGTTTAATATTGCTTTAGTTGTATTTCAATCTACGTTAAATTCTATCGCAAACTGATCACACACAGGTGTTCGATATCTAAGCATTAGATAACGACCTATAAACTGAAATATATTGTTTATTGGTTATAAAGGTACTACATATCATATTTAAAGTTGTTTCGATATCGTTTAATCTGATTTTTAATTCTGGTGTTTAAAATTGCTTAACAAGTCAAATTTAAGGTTGTTCAGATATCGTTTTTTATTATTTTTTTAGCTATGCAATTTATTTATGTTATATTTGGGTTATTTAGGAGTAAAATAAGTGTTTTCACTGATTCTTACTTCTATTTTGTTTCAAGTCTTCATATCATCCATATTTTATACGAATTCGCTTTGCTACTTGTTAAATCATAATCATAGTTTAGTTTTGCTTGTTTTCAATATCTTATTGATTCTTGAGTCACTTTGTATATGTTTGGATTGCGTTACAATAGACATTGACTTTGGTTCATTGATTTTTAGTTTGAAAGAACTATGTGAAAACGAGCTAAAAGGTAAAAGGCGTAATAAGAACAATTGAATGAAAAGCCTTGAATTGTATGAAACATAAGAGTTATGAGGTTTACTTTTCTTGCTACTAATTGATTTTTGTAGATTAAAAAATGTCTAAAAATAATGAGTTTGCGACATAAAAAGTGGACAACACCTTTCAGATACAAGTTTTCGCCAAACAACTTGAGCTACTAACAAGGATTACGAAGGATCTAAAAGATAAGATGGCTTTGATGAGACTAAAAAAATAGCGAGGTTTGGCATAAAGCTGATAAGAGGAAGTTCAATATGAGTAAGGAAGAGAAACTGAGGTTACACGTTTCAATATTTATTATCATAATACTTTTATGATGTTAGATAAAGAGCGTGAGGCTGAACGAATTGCAAAGATTTATAAAAAAACAAATAAAGAACGTGAAGAATTGAGAGATTCGGTTCAACATTGAAAGGGTGAAAGATGTAAGAGAGAAGCAGTGGTTATCATTCAAAAAATATGTACGCAAGTGGATGGCAATGCATGTTTATTTAAAAATATTATCGGCTATTACTTTCATATAATATTGTTGGAGGCAAGTGTGAGTAAGAAAAGAACTCTAAAGGCTTCAACAAGAGGCTAATTGTTTTTTTTTATTATACCTATTGGTGATTTAAGGATGAATCATATTGAAAAGAGAGGGAATGACACGATTCAAACAAGGTTAAATTTAGATTTTTGCGTAAAATTTTTTATTAATCAGGTTTACTTTATTGAGCATAACTTTCAATTTAAACGTTGGATTAGGTTGATATTTTTATAGGAATTTTTAGGCATGTTATTATACATTGGTTTAAGCTTTTAGGTAAATCAAAGTTTTTAAAGGGATTATCTCAAACATGATTGAAGTTACTAGACGAATTGTGTTAAATCTGTCTATTTGGATTTTTGTCTATTGTTCAAACTATATCTAGAGTTACATAAGGAATTTTGTTAAGATTTTAATTGGGTTGCAAAGTAGAAATTCATACCTTTTCAAATATATATAGTAAGCCTTCTAATTCATCTATAAAAAAAATTAGAGAAATATTATTTCCTTGTGTATTATAGATTCCAAACAATACAAAGATTCCTTAATATTCTCTTGATAGCATATGTGGCAGCGGTTAGCTTGCCTACTTTGCAATGATTTCATGTTAAACAAGGAGATATCTCATAGTTTGCAAGAATTCCATATCCATAATAGAATATATATGGTGGCAAGGAGGTTTTAGATTCTATTGTTGTTCTTTTTCTTATTTTGCAGGATTTTTCTTACTCAAAATGGAGATTATGAGAGGCTATTTAAAGGAGATATTTCTACCATTTTCCTTTGTATTTTTAAGAGCAGACTTTCAGCTAAATAAGAAAAGAAACTTCAACACTTTATACAAAAGGCTTGTGCTTCATTTAATTTTAGTTAATGCCCATTAGTTTGTAACCCAATAAAGGACCATTATAGTTATTATCTTAAAACTACATTATGTTTTGTTTTGCTTTAAATTTGAGGCATCCATTATATATTAATGAAACTCATTTTTGTTTGAACAAACTTCTTTTTTGTTGGGACAAAGAGTAAATCCGACTTATCAAGGTATAACTGATTTTTTAATGTCATTCATAATCACCCAATACCTATATTTCTTAGTTACATGTTTACTCTGGGTCAAGGTTAAACGAAACCTAATTATTCAACTTTTTTGAAGAAGTTGTCATTTTTATTATGGGTTGAATGACTTTATGATCATGAAGTTCACTTCATCAATATATATATATATATATTCTTAAATTTGTTTGAGAAAAAAATAATTTAATCTTGATTTATATGCAAAATTTTCTCAAGATGGTGCTTGTCTACTATTGAAATAATAATAAAAAAGATAAAACATGTATGCAAAAAGACTAGTTTAGGTAAAACACATATACCTCTATTTTATTTTTAGTTATAATATTCAACTCAAAAATCAATCGTCACACAGGTCAACCTAAAACATGTCATTTAGATAAATAGTAAAATTCAATTCAAATTAGATTTTAAATTAATGGATCACCAGGTTAAATCCAGTCCTTATTAGATTCTAAATTGGTGAATCACCATGTTAACTCAGCAGGTCAAGAAAGTTTTATATCCATGCTTTCATTCATTTGCAAACGAGACAAAAACGCTGCGAGATTTTTGTAATAGCTGAACTAGATATCTGCAATATCCGATTGAAGCAACGAATATAGGATATTTGCAACGTACAAAAGTTGTTGTGCTTATTAGGAGGTTTCATTCTCAATCCTATAAGACAAAAGAGTATTCATCCCATGTTCTAACCTTTAATTGAAAATGTGGGCAAGTTTACTTTGTAGTGATGCATATTACCTCTAAAGATGAATCAAGGTTAATTCTTCTGACCCAGCAATGTCAACTTGAGGTTTATGCCTATCTTTCTGGATTATATCATTATATTATATATGAACAAGAACAACCATGTGAACCACCGGCCTCTGTTAAATGCCAACTTTGAATTCAGATGTTTAGTTGCCTGTTTGCCTGGTTTAGATAACCTACTCTCATGATTGGCCTCAATCTTGGTCAGAAAAACAACAGCCAAAGAACTATCTAAATCTTGGCAAAAAAGTCCAGCATTTCTTGTATGCCAGTGCTGAAAAGTCTAGATATCAAGCATCGATAGGTAGTCATTTCAAATGACCAACACAACATTTTGAATTAACCAATTCTAAATCATGTGCCAAAAATTCTAGTCCATCAAATGTATGCAATCGCATCCTTGTTGATGAAAGAAGTTACATTGTAATTGTAAACAGAAAAGTAACACTGTAAGCACAAACTTAAAATATGCAAGGAGTAAAAAGGGCAAATATCAGTCCCTGAATTGACTGAATCAGAGGAGCTCACAAAAATGACTAGTAGTACGTTAGACGAGCTCCTGAGAAACCAACTGACATTTGAGGTATGCTATAGAATTTCTTTACTGAGAACAAAGAATGGGAAGACGTGGCAAAATCTAGAGTGTTACGGGCACACACAACCCATCATAGCTTAGCTCCACATTGAGACCTTCTGTCTCCATCAATTTTGCAAGATATTCATTCACATTATCATGATCCATCAGGTGCATCATACCTTCAATATGGTTAATTAGGAAAAGAACCAAGTTAACTTTTGCAAGTTCACTGAATGACAAAAGACTTGAATATGATTATTAATGTAAATTAAGGAATGGCATGATCTAGATCATTTTTTTGCAAAACTATATGTAAAGAAAGGAATGGAAACTTGTATAGAAGTTCTGTTCTTCCAGTAAAGGCACAAGGCAGCGCTTCTAAAATATATAAAAGGAGGCTTACACATACCAGTGAAAAGTGTTCTCCTTGGTTGAATTTTCCGTACTTCTTCTATGGCCTAAAAGAAAGTGAAAATAAGCATCGTTCTGAATCTCCTGGTAATATAATCTTGTTACAAGAAAAGGCAAATAAAATATACCCTTGGAAGTCCAAAGTGTGTCGACGAAGACCGATCAGGCCGCAAAGCATCCTGGAGATATTTTCATATCATAAGCTAAAAGGGAAGTATTTGCAATGAACTAGAAGAAATGTGAAAGCAAACATGGGTGTGCCATTTTCAACCATGATATTTTTTTGATGCCCTTACATGTTAGGGCATCAGTGTGTGTGTGTGTGTGTGTGTGTGTGAGAGAGAGAGAGAGAGAGAGAGAGAGACCATAATCAGGAGTTCACAGTCCTTAAGGAGTGGATACGTTTCTTCAGGTATTTCACTAACATCACTGCATGAGAAAAATTAGCTCTGGGATCTAGATAAAAATATTACAGACAGCATAACAGTTTCCAAAAGAACATCTGTCATACATATAAGCCATACCTGATGTAACATATGTTACCAAAACGAAAACCAAGAGAACGATAACCATGACCATGCCACACTGGTAAAGGGGTAAACTGAAAGGAAGTTAAAGAAAGATATGTGTCATACTCAGACAACGAAACATCTCATGATCTCATCTGCAGAAGGGTGGGTACTTGATCTTTAGTTATATTCCCCTTGTAAATGTGTTGCACTCTACCTCAAATGGGGAATAATATATTGAATTGGGTGTGTTTGTGTTTAACAATTAAAGTAGAAAATTCAAAGAATTATTAAGACCAGGTCACAACACCCTCACAAGCAGGGTCACGTTATTACTTAAATTCCTAACCAAGCTCCAACTGAGGAGCCTTCCAACATTTCCGTTTGCAGTTAAACTTCCCCAAATTTAGAATTTGGCATGTACACAATCAAAAAGACATAAATGTAAGTGTTTTTGACATCAATAACTTAATTTACTTGATGACTAAATAGTCACAAGAACAGCTGGCCACAAAAGGAGAATCCTAGCTGGTAGGAGAACAGTTTATCAGTCAAAATAGAAATTCAAACTTCATCACAGGCCCAAAAAAACCAAACCTTCAGCTAAAAAAAGACCTCAATTTGATACTAACTGGCAAATTGATGAATACCTTCAAATCATTCACAACAAAGGGCTCTTCATGTATTAGGTTAAATTGCAGCTCTGAGACAGCAGCACCTGGTGTGACCACACTTGTATCCACCAAATAATAATGAGTCTTCTTCATCACCTGAAATGATTTGAACATCATACAATCAGTTCTGAAATGTGCCCATAAAATAAAAAAGGTACATTGCCGTTTTGATATCAACAATTTCAGTATAGGGGTTCTAAGTATCAATTCACCCATCAATTTGGATAAATGTACATGTTTTCTACTAGAACAGAACAGGATTTCATGCTCTAATGAACTATTAGGCACAGTACAAGGGTATGAAAAGAAATAGATGAAAAAGACCTTATTGTAATAATTGTTATGCAGCTGAGAGAAACCATGATTTTCTGATATGGTTAATGGTGAGTCTTAAGAAATATTGAGAATTAAAGTAAAACTTTGGCCAGTATATCATAAATTTCTAACCAATGATTTGGTCCAGGAATTATCATTTACATTACAAGCACTTTTAATGTACTTATAAAAATACTACCAGTTACTGAACATGTCAGGATCCAGAAACAACAGATTTCGTAAAAAGAAATGCATAATTGGAAATTTGGAATTTACACCTCAAAATCACGCTCTGCAACATAAATTGGAATGTAAGGCTGCACATTGTTTGTCCAATCACGGAGATCATCCAGACCTGCAAGAGTGTGTATTTTAAGGAAGAAGAAGAGGAAACTTGACACTTCATCTCAATTATCCTTATCTAGAACAAATAACATTAGAAAGCTTTAAGTTAGAGACCTCCAATTGCATCAGCATGAGAATGAGTAATAATAACTGCATCAATTGTTCTTAGCCTGACAGGAATGCAGATAGTTACATAATGGCAAATACCTGAATAGACACGTGCAATATAAGATAATCTGTTAAAGAACTACCGATTTAGTTAAGCATTCCCAACCCACCATTTTGAACTGTTACTCTGTCGGGATCTTAAAAGACAATATCAACATAACAAAAACCTAATAGAAAAATCAAAATGTACATTGGTGCCATGTAGAACCAACTCATAGATATTAAAGAGGAAAAGTCATTAATATAACATGCCATACATCACCATTGACAACAGTTCATATTTTTATATTCCAGTGTACAAGTTATTGCAGTTTATGACTTAAGACTAGCCATCGTTCAGTTGCTCTCATACTTCCATGACCTATGGTTATGCATGCAATAAAAACAAAATACTCAACAAATACAGTTTCCTCTATATATGATGAAGTGGCTGTTCCATAAGAATGGGGAAAAAAACTTGTGACTGTGGAATAATGAAACTAGAATAGAAGAAAACTAAAGTAAATCAAGGAAAAAGTAGCAATCCATTACCTTATATACTTAAAGAATACACCATGATCAGCAAGTATAATTACCACCTTATTTGTGCATGTGCTTGTGCGTCTTCAAATTTATGAACTCGAGTAGAAATTCAATCATGTATCATTTATAGAAGGAACATTGATGGTTCCAATACATTGCCACCTTAAATATATAAAAAGTATACCATCCCTCTCTATTTCATGCATAAAACCTAAAGATTCCTCTGCCTCATTCTGATTTATTCTTGCAACCGGACAACTTTCCACGCACACATTTAAGATTCCTTGGGTCAATGCTAACATGATGCTTTATCTGAATGTTATCCTAGCAGAGTTATCTTATCTAAAGAAAAAGGCCACTGATCAAATTTGACTGGCTATTATTGATATCATCTGAATTAAAAGCCTTAAGTATTTCTAAAGTATGAAGAGCTAAAACTAACCCAAATGCAGGAAACCATCGAAGAGCACTATGGTAGAAAAACCTGAAGAATAGAAGTTGAAAGAAAGTCTGATCAAATAAGTAATTAGATATCTAGTAAAACCATGAAAATAATGCTAACTAAAAAGTCATGATTAATCAAACCAGTAAACAATACAATGACACAAAAACATAAAGTAGGCTGTCACATACTTGCCGACATCTATAAGAATGTTGCGCCTTCCAGAGGGTCCATGATAGCATATAAGGAGGCCTGTGTTAAGCCTCCTGTTCTTGTTACCTGGTTCCACAGCTTTCGAGCACACCTACGAAACCAGGAGTCACAGTCTTGAAACAATCATGAAAACATAAACAGTTGGTGCCAAAATGTGGATGTTTTGCAGCAGTACCGGACATTTATTTGAAGGATTGGTAAGGCAGCTGAGACGTGGAATCCCTTCACTAGTCCCCGTCCCCATAAAAATAATTTCAGATTGGCCAGCCTGTAAATGTGCATCAGCATTTCTACTAGCATCTGTAAGAACTCAATGCAGTAGCAGGTCAAAATTTATTGAAAAGCACAAAAATCTGCAAACAGCATCATATTATTATTGATAAAAATACAGCACGTCAACATCTCTAGTCAGGAAACAGAATCAATAATCTCAAAAACAAATGACACCTACTTGATTTGATTTCAAAACATCAAGAAAAGAAAACTCAAAAAAGGCACACGAGCCGTTGAATCATAATCTCAAAGTGAGCTCATTAGTAGGCCCCAGTAATCCAACTGTTCATATATATATATATATATATATATATATGGTTTTATCTTGTCATGTTTTCATAATATTAGCATTTTTCGATATAAAAAACATATGTAGCACAACCAAGACAGAGATATCTGAAACTACATAGTTCAGTTAGATGGTTGGTTAGTTACTTGATTGAAGACAAGCTTGAAGAATCCTTCTGAAGGGAGAGAACCCGTTTCTAGGAAGTGAAAATGAGGAGAGCCCATTTCCTGAGAGTGAAGATGAGGAGAGCCCATTTCCTGAAAGTGAAGATAAGAAGAACCTATTTCTTGAAAGTGAAGAGGAGAAGAACCCATTTCTTGAAAGTGAAAATGGAGGAGAGGAGTTGAGATTGATGAGATTGATTTGGCGTCTGAAACTGGGCAGGGAAGGAGTAACGCGTACTGTGCCCAGATATTGAACCATCGTGTTCTTTTAATTAAAATTAAATAAATTGTGGAGAGGAATAAAGGAGCTTTATGGGTTCGTTGAAAACGAAGGTCCCCACTGACGTCCCCAGAGAGGGACGAAGCAGACGGAAAGTGGAGAGGAGAGTTAACGACAGATCGTTTTATTCATTACTGTTTAATGCACTTCTCCAAACTACTTGTCGGTTTCCAAACTACTTTTTTATCTTGTTAATTAATGATGTTCAAAAAACGAATATATATATATATATATACATACATATATATATATATATATATATATATATATATATATTTTCTGATTAAAAACTTGTTTGTCTCCTCTCTAAAAGAATGATTAAGGACATAATAATAATAATAATAAAGGATTGTTACGATGCCTATGTTTTAGATAAAATACATTAGAAAATTCAATGATTCAAACTAAACCAAAATGAAAATTAGAGAAAAAGAATATTTGGTTTTTTGATTTTTTGATTTTTAAATTGAATAAAAAATATATAATTATAAAACCAAATAAATCAATAAATCAAACAAATGGAACTCAATGAATCCAATTTTATTGTATTTAGTTTTATTCATTTATAAATTTTAAATAGTTATAATTTTATTTTTCACATTGTTAATTAATATATTGGTTAGCAATATTTCTTTAAAGAAAATACTTGAAAGTTGCATGATGTCAACTCCATTATGGATTCACGTTTTTACCTATATATCTCCAACATTCTTCTTTTCATGGGCATATAAATTCTTTTCTTGTTTCATTATTAACATATGCTGAAATTTTGAGATATTACGTTAAAAAAAATTGAAGAAAATAATATGTAGAACTTATTTAGAAAAATAATACAATTGCATACAATATTTGACTCAATCTTTCTTTCCCTCCTTTTCCTATCAACCGCCCCCCCTCCTCACTCAAAAGAGTCATCTCACCATCCTCTCTCTTCACCGCGAGACGACAAACTCTCTCCTCTCACTCACATGTTATTGTTGATTCTAGGTACCATCACCACTTTCCACCACCATTATCACCAACTTTCAACAATTTAAGATTTAAGATATATTACACATTCTCCTTTATTAACTTGATAACAATTTTACTAATTTTTAATTTTGATTGTTTTAGGGTTAAGTTTAAGGTTTTTTTTTAGGATTTCAGTGAATCGCATTTAAATTTTATTAATTAACTATAAAATACTTATAGAGAAAAATGATGAATTTAGGTTGTTAATTATGTTATTTGTTAGGGGTTTTTTAGGTTAATTTAATTTTTTTTCAAATTAGATGTATATTATGTTAATTAGCTATGATATATATCAATTGAGTTGATGAATTATGTTATTTATAGAGAAAATTGATATTGGGTTGTTGTCAATTACATTAGTTTTAGGGTTTCATTGAATAAAGTTTTGTTAAAATTATATACCTTGATTAATTTGTAATATTGATAAATTAGATTTGGGTGTGGTTTTGTTGTTTGACAAATATCTTATAATGTTAGATTACTAAACTTCTATGGTGGTGCTATGATATGAAACCTCATGATCACGTGGTCATACAGTTCACAATAAAGATGATAATTTCCCCCAAGAAAGTCAAATAATCAAGTTTGGTTGAATCTTGACATGGAGTTAGAGGTGATCATTTTCGGTTCAATTTAGTTTTTACTTATAAAAATAACCAAATCAATTTAAAAAAAAAAAACAAACTGAAACTGGTTCAAACCGACTGGTTTCGGTTCGGTTCGGTTATTTAAAAAAAAACTGGCAAAAACCTGTATTGTTTTTTGGGTTATTTTTAGGCTTTCTAATAGGTTTTTTTGATGGGCTTGTAATCGATGTTAATATTGTCTAATTTTATTACAAGATTCTAAAATATATTTAATTTTTTTTATACTAAATATTCATTTATATTACATTATTAGTGTCAATATTGTGTTCAATATGATGCAAGCCTTCCTAATATTTTTTTTGGAGTAAGACTCATATATCAAAGTTTAAATAACACACACACCAAGTTAAAATTTAAATTAAAACGCATTGTCTTTAAAAGGACTTAAAAAAACAACCAACAACATTATCATAAAACACTTCATGCAAAAAATATAAATCTTCAGTGAGCACATCATCCCAATAAAAAAATATATCAAGAACTTTATGAAACATTATACAAGCATCAACTTGATTACATGTTGACAATTGAGAAAAGTATTATGTGAGGCAACTTAATCTTTAATGTAACAGTTTAGAAGTTAAATGTAGAAACGCATGATGCAAAACAAACCAAAAAAAAAAAATTGATGTTTGTGAAGGGAAAAAAAAAACCTTCCTACAAAATCAGAACATAAATAAACATTACATAGGGCTCTGGTTAATAAAAAAAAGGATGATACAGGAGTGAAAGATCCAAAACTATTTTTGTTATATTTGAAATTCTTTTGGGCTCTTGATATCTAATTATTTGCATTTTTTTTTAAAAAAGTATATGAATTCACCCAAAAGCATAGTTTTAAGACCCAGCCTGGTGGCCGGTCCAATCCAAGGCCCGGTTTCCGAGTTTTGACCGGGTCACCAAGTCGGCCGGGTCACCAAGTCGGCCGGGTCAATTTTTTTTAAAATCAAAACGACATCGTTTTAGTAAAAAAAAAAAAGGACAAAAGTAAAAAAAAAAGGACAAAAGTCAATGGGTTTGCAACCGGGTCTTGCCGGGTTTTTCCTTCCCTTTTTTTTATTCAACCCAGCCCGGTTCCAGTCCCATGATCGACTCGCCAGGCCAGACCGGGTTTTAAAATTATGCCCAAAAGGCATACAAGCATCCATGCATATTTGTTTTTTATAAAATCTGTGGGAACATATACAATAGGAACATGACATCAATTAGCTAAAAAAGAAGCTGAATGACTTTCAACGCCATACCCTAGCGGTTAAGCCAAGATCAACTCTGAAGTTGTTTGGATGATTACATCCATATAAGAAAAAAGCAAGCTAAAATCTTTTTAGCTAACATCAAAACGAACAGAGGATGATTGTCATACCAAGGCTAAGCATTCAGTCCTCCTTCATTGGTACTTCTGGAATAGCAAACCTGACTGGTTTGCTAAGCATTTAGTCCTCCTCGATAGGTAAATCTCGAAAAACCACCTCTGACCTCTCAAGTCTCAATTGTTTACAACAAGCATTAGCATCGATATAAATGAAAATTATACCAATTATATCACTTTAACAAATACACAGAGCATATGTTAAAAAAATAAAAACAAAGATTGGCTGGAAAAAAAATACCTGGTGTTACAAGATTCAAGGTCGGGTGCAAGAGAGGAAGTCAGGGAGGTGAATGGTTTGCTACATCTGGAGGTTAGGCGTGGTGACTGGTGTGTGCCATGCTCGTGTGGGAGAGAGAGGTGGCTGGTTTGTTAGATTTGAAGATGAAGATTGAAGCCTTGTTGAAGATCTACCAGTCTGCAAGATGAAGATTGAAAACTTGTTAAATGACTAGATTTGGCCATGAAGTTTTGTACAACAATGAAGAAATTATTTTTTATTAGGCTGAGAGTGTTAGAGATTGAGATTTGAGAGTTGTGAGATTTGTGAGAGCTTGGGGGGCGGCTTGTGAGGGCTAGGGTAAGGACGACTGCTAGATGTAGAGTAAGGAGATGCGAAGGTTAAAAATTAGAAAGCGCTTTTATAATATTTTTTTAACTGAACCAGTTCGGTTCGGGTTTTATAGTTTCAGATTTATTGAACCAAAAACTGAACTAAACCGAAAATTTTAAAAAATATTCTTATCGGTTTAATCAGTTTTTTTGGTTTTTTCGATTAATCGGTTTCTTAGTTTTTTTTCTCACCCCTACCTAGAGTTAACCTGTAACTAAGAACCAGAGGTATTGGGTGATTGCGAATGACCCATAAGGTCAGCTATACTTTGATAAGTCAGATTTAAAAAGAAGTTTGTTCAAGCAAATCTAAGTTTCATTGATGTCTAAAGACTCTCTAAATTTGCAGCAAAACAAAACATAATATAGTTATAAGATAATAACTATAATGGTCTCATATTGAGTTGTAAACTAATAGAACTTATCTAAAACTCAGCTAAGCACAAGCCTAATGTCTAAAATAAGCCTAAACATTGATTTTAGGCCAAAACAAGCCTAACAAAAATAAAATTCCTAAAACTAAAATATAATTATCTCAAATATTAATTAAAACAATAAATAAACTTAACAATATTTAGATTAAAACAAGTTATCAAAACAACCCTGATGCGAACCTCGTGATCACGTGGTCACGCAACCCACAATCAAGATTGAGATCTGATCCCGGAAAGCCGAAATAGGTCTGATAGGAGTGCGACACAATGAAAACCTGCCTCAAGGCACCTACACTATTGGAATCAGTAGAATGACGCCACGAAGCCAGTTAATCTTTGATAAGTCAGATTCAGTTCGTTCAAGAACTGAAGAATGCAAGAATCACTCTCACACGTTAAAACTGAAAAATTCAGAAGTAATTATCATCAAAGTTGCCGAAATTTTGGCTTACATGTGTTTAAATAGTTCTTGAAAAGTTAACCCTAATGGACCCCTTATGTGGACTTATATGAGGTCCACTCAAAACTGGCCCAAAATCCTAAAATGAAAAGCCCATAACCAGATCCAAACAAGCCTTGGACCCTAGCTCAAAACAAAGTTTTAATTAAGCCCAAACAAGCCTTGGGCTGTAGCTAACAAAATAAAAATAAAGCCCCTAATATTGAATCCATGTTCTGCCATGAGAAGAATAGAATGAACTAAAATAATACAGAATTGATTGAAGGCTTATTTATAGTCTTCCATGCAGCCCTTTAATCCTAGAAACAAAAAGGAAAAGGTAGCCACCATGTTGTTTCCAAGTTGTAGTAGGATTCTTTTGTTTCCTTTGCTGTCTTCATCTCATTGCCCAAATAAGGTTGTATTAGACCCCTTTTGCACATGGATAAGATGTACTAGGATCTCCTCTTGATACTCCAATGGACCTTCCAATTCTGACTTGGTGGAAACCTTCAAAACCAATGCATTCAATGCGTCTTTCAATGTCTTTGTCTTGGACCGTGTCATCGGTCCATTTGGAACCTGTAATGGGTCCTTGCTGGTGTTTCTGGGCTGGTCCGCATCATCCCCTCTCTCCTCGAAAGGATTCGACCTCGAATCAAAATCTGTGTCAAACAAAGTAAGATCAGCAACATTAAAGGTAGCACTAACACTATACTCACCTGGAAGGTCAATTTTGTATGCGTTGTCATTGATTCTCTCTAAAACCTGAAAATGACCATCACCACGAGGCTGTAATTTTGATTTCCTTTGGTTAGGAAATCATTCCTTATGCATGTGCACCCATACCCAATCACCAGGTTGGAAAACAACCAGTTTACGTCCCTTATTTGCTTTAGAAGCATAAAGTCTGTTCTTTTTCTCTATTTGTAGTCGAACTCCCTCATGGAGTTCTCTCACCATCTTTGCCTTCTTTTCACCATCTAAACTTACCCTTTCTTCAAAACGTAAAGGAATTAAATCCATAGGAGTTAGTGGATTAAAACCATAAACAATTTCAAAAGGAGAAAAAGTAGTAGTTGAATGCATAGTTCTATTATAAGCAAACTCAACAAAAGGCAAACATTCTTCCCAACTTTTCAAATTCTTTTGAATTACAGCACGTAAAAGTTGGGATAATGTTCTATTCACTACCTCAGTTTGTCCATTTGTTTGAGGATGGCATGTTGTCGAAAATAAGAGTTTAGTTCCCAACTTTTCCCATAAGGTCTTCCAAAAGTAACTAAGGAACTTAACATCACGATCTGACACTATACTCTTAGGAATGCCATGCAAACGTACAATCTCCCTAAAGAACAAGTCTGCGATATGAGATGCATCATCTGTTTTATGGCATGTAATGA
Organism: Populus tomentosa; assembly: GCA_018804465.1. Taxonomy (NCBI): domain Eukaryota; kingdom Viridiplantae; phylum Streptophyta; class Magnoliopsida; order Malpighiales; family Salicaceae; genus Populus; species Populus tomentosa. The sequence goes on along the minus strand of CM031973.1, from coordinate 5,758,051 downwards.
AATGCGCCATTTTAGAAAACCTATCAACCACAACAAAGATAGAGTCTTTACCTTTCTTTGACCTAGGTAAACCTAAAACAAAGTCCATAGAGATATCTACCCAAGGTTCAGTAGGCACAGGTAATGGTGTATATAGTCCATGCGGTTGTACTCTAGATTTGGCCTTTCTACAAGCAATACACTGTTCACAAATTCGTTGCACATCTCTTTTCATCTTTGGCCAATAGAAATGCTCATGCAATACATCCAAGGTTTTCGCAACCCCAAAGTGACCCATTAAACCACCCCCATGTGCTTCACGAACAAGCAATTCACGCAAAGAACTAGCAGGAACACACAATCTATTCTCTTTGAACAAATAACCATCCATCAAATAAAACTTACCAAAAGCCGAATGTCTACATGCATTATAAATCTCAGCAAAGTCAGAATCATTATCATACAATTCCTTCACATATTCAAAACCTAACAATCTAGTATTCATGGTGTGTAAAAGAACATACCTGCACGAGAGTGCATCAGCTACGATGTTCTCTTTCCCTTGCTTATACTTGATTACGTAAGGAAAAGTTTCAATGAATTCAACCCATTTTGCATGCCTCCTATTCAACTTACCTTGTCCTTTCAGATGTTTCAAGGACTCATGATCCGAATGAATTACGAACTCTTTTGGCCACAAGTAATGCTGCCATGTCTCAAGTGCTCTTACCAATGCATAGAGTTCTTTGTCGTAAGTGGGATAGTTCAAGGTCGCTCCACTTAACTTCTCACTGAAATACGCAATAGGTCTCCGATCCTGCATCAAAACAGCACCTATTCCTATTCCAGACGCATCACATTCTATTTCAAATGCTTTCGTAAAGTCAGGTAAAGCCAAAACAGGTGCAGAACATAATTTGTCTTTCAAAAAAACAAAAGCCAACTCTTGTTCCTCCCCCCATCTAAACCCAACTGACTTTTTAACAACTTCATTCAAGGGCGCAGCTATTGTGCTGAAATCTTTCACAAAACGCCTGTAAAAACTAGCTAACCCATGAAAACTCCTTACCTCACTTACCGATTTGGGTGTAGGCCAATCCCGGATGGCCTTAACTTTCTCTTCATCCATCTCGATACCTTGTGCAGTTACAACGTAGCCAAGAAACACAATTTTCTCCATGCAAAAGGCACACTTTTTAAGATTAGCATACAATTTCTCACTACGCAACACACTAAGTACATTACGCAAATGATCAAGATGCTCAGTTAAGTTCTTGCTATATATCAAAATGTCATCAAAATACACAACCACAAACTTACCTATGAATGCATGCAACACATGATTCATTAAACGCATAAACGTACTAGGTGCATTTGTAAGTCCAAACGGCATTACTAACCATTCATACAAACCATGCTTAGTCTTAAATGTTGTTTTCCACCCATCACCTTCTTTCATCCTAATTTGATGGTACCCACTTTTCAATTCAATTTTAGAGAAGATACAGGATCCATGTAACTCATCTAACATGTTATCAAGCCTAGGAATGGGATGTCTATACTTTACCGTTATGTTGTTGATGGCTCGGCAATCAACACACATCCTCCATGTTCCATCCTTCTTTGGCACAAGTAGCACGGGTACAGCACACGGGCTCATACTCTCACGAATGTAGCCCTTTTCCATCAGCTCATCAACTTGCCTTTGAATCTCTTTCGTCTCCTCGGGATTGCTTCTATAAACTGGTCGGTTAGGAATTGAAGCTCCGGGTACGAAATTAATCTGATGTTCTATCCCCCTCAATGGTGGTAATCCGCTGGGAGTATCGTCGAGGAACACATCATCAAACTCCTGCAACAACGAAATAGCAACACTAGGCACAATATGATCAAGATCATTAGTATTAAAGTAAGCCTCTTTGTACACAAGTAAAATCATTGGCTTGTTTGTGAAAAACGCAGATCTGACCTCACCCTCTCTAGCATAAAAATTGGGTTGTTTCTTTAGTTTTTCCACACAATCCTCATCACACTTACTGACTTTCTTCACTCCTCTTGTCTTACCTCCACTCTCGGCCAGATTTGGGTGTTTTTGAGTTGTGGTCGAATTGTTTGATTTGTTTGGAGTGTTGGCCGAATATTTGCTTGTGTTTGGATGGGTGGCCGAATGGGTTGTGGTGGTTTGGGTTCTAGCCGAATCTGATGGTCTTCTCTCCCCTTGTTCCTCACCTTGATTTTCTCTCCCCATCGCCTCATGCTCACTTTTTAGCTTTATTTGATCATCATACACCTGTTTGGGTGTAAGAGGTACAAGAGTGATGGTTTTACCATCTTTTACAATGGTATACCTATTTTTAACCCCATCATGAATTGCCTTCCTATCATATTGCCATGGTCTCCCCAACAAGATGTGACTTGCTTGCATTGGTACCACGTCGCACAGAACTTCATCAATATATTTCCCAATCAAAAATGGAACCACAACCTGTTTAGTCACTTTCACTTCACCACTATCATTCAGCCATTGCAATCTATATGGTTTAGCATGCTTAGCAGTACACAAATTTAGTTTACTAACAAGGGTGGCACTACAAACATTAACACAACTTCCACTATCTATAATTAAACCACACACCTTGCTTTGTACATAACAACGCGTATGGAAGATGTTCTCCCTTTGTTCATTAGTATCATCTTCCTTGACCTGAACCTGAAGTGTTCGCCTTATAACCAAGGACTCCTCAACCGGTAATGCTAACTCATCCCCATCACTATCCTCCAATGGTGGCATGCCTTCACAATCAGAATTGTCACTTTTAGATTCCACATCACCATTATCTCTAATCATCATGATTCTCTTGTTTGGACACTCTGAAGCATAATGTCCATGTCCCTGACACCTGAAACATTTAACATCACGAGTACGTTTAGGATGAGTTTTAGATTTACCTTTGGCATCAGTAGGGACATCAACTTTAGCCTTTGGTGGTTCAGTTCTAGAAGAACCAAAGGATCTTGGCCGGACAGTACCCTCTCTCTTTAGATTCGGCTTCCAAGATGATGACAAACCCGAATTAAACGTTGGCCGAGCATGCCCTTTCCTAAGTTGTCTCTCCACCTTCGTCGCCATATGAACCACGTCCTTTAGCTCCACATAGTGCTGTAGCTCAACCACATTAGCAATATCCCGATTCAACCCATTAAGGAATCTAGCCATGGTGGCTTCTCTATCCTCAACAACATTAGCCTGAATCATTGCTATCTCCATCTCTTTATGATATTCATCTACTGTCTTATAACCTTGATTCAGACCTTGGAGCTTTAGATATAAGTCTTTGTAATAGTGGTTTGGCACAAATCGTCTCCTCATTAAGACTTTCATCTCCCCCCAAGTCTGAACGGGTCGCTCGCCATTCCTCCTCCTACTAATCACAATTTGATCCCACCAAATTAATGCATATTCCGTAAACTCAATTATCACCAATTTCACCTTTTTTTGTTCAGAATAGCTATGGCAATCAAAAATCCAATCCACCTTTTTCTCCCACTCCAAATAAGCCTCAGGATCGTTTTTACCTTGAAAGCTAGGAATTTTCAGTTTAATGGTGTCCAAGTCCCCATCTATGTCTTCATAAGTGCCCATGCTATGAAAATTCACATTCCTCCTAGCCCTGTTCGGTCCAGACCTAATTCCATGGCCAGCTGATGCAAAATCATAGTCATCTTCACCTTCATCTGCGTTTTCATCAACAAACTCTTCAAAATCAGATCTGACATTCCGTGCTGCCATACGAACCGTATTTCCCCGGCGATCAGCCCCACTATTCTGTTGCTTTATCGAATTCACCTCATCTTTCAAATCTTTGTACGTCCTAGACAACAGCTCAAGTTGTTGGCCTATGGATCGCAATTGGAAAGCTACGTCAACGTTTTGTGTCGCTGATTCGTTGTTTTCAGACATTCTTTGAATCTGTAAAATTTGGTTAGTTGCACAAAATATATCCTCACACCTCTCGTGTATCACACAAAACAAAAATGAAGGCTTTTCACTCTATTACGCTCTCTACGCCTTTTACCTCACAACTTGCTTTCTTTTGGTTCTTTAGGAACTGAAATCAACAAATCAAAGTTAGTAGCTTTCATAGCGCACTCTAATTATAATTTTCAAACTCAAGAATCAAAAAAATATACTGAAAACAAAGCAAAACGAAACTACAATTACGATTTCGCGAGTAGCAATGCAAATTCGTGCGAATTGTGGACAAAACGAAGACACGAAATAAAACAAAAGAGAATATTAGCGAAAACAATTACTTGACTCCTAGATAACCCAAATATAATAGAAATAAAAAGATTCAGACAAATCTAAACAATATAGATCACGTTCTCAAACTTGACGCAAATCTATCATATTACGTAATTTTTACGTAACAAAATTGAAACCCAGACTAAACGATCTCGAAATGACCTCAAATTCAATATTTAGTAATATAATACTATGAAAACACTAATACTCAATTTATAGGTCGTTCTCTTATGTCTAGGTACCCAAACCCCTTGTATGATCAGTTTGCGGCAGAATTGAACCTCCAATTAAAACCTTTAGAAACCGATATCAAAATAATCCCAAATTTATTATGTGGTGCAATCGCATACCCAATACTCAGAATATGAAGTTTCAATAGATTCCAAGATGTTTTACCTAAGGTTCACTAAGAGTAGTGTTTCTGCGGCAGAATTGAAACTCGAATTAAAACCTCAAGCAAATAATATCAGAATAAGCCCAACTTTGATATATGATGCGATCCCACCCCCAATAGACTGAATATGAATTTTAAATTGATTCTGAGGTGGTTTGCATATGGTTCGTCAAGATCTGTGTTTCTGCGGCAAAAATTGAATGATCCTTCAAATTTCAACTAATCACTCTTTTCTCTATTTCTTTCTGATTTTTTTTTTCTTTTTAACAAACTGATATGATAAGAGACAGTAACAAGATGAAATATAAACTTTTTTTTTGTTGCTTAGATGACACAGACACAAAGAACAAGAAGATGAACGGAAACACTGAAAAACTTAAGGGAACACTAAAAAAAACAAAAATAACAGAATGATATGACCTTGTTTCGGAGCCTAGCTCTGATACCAAACCCCTAAACAAAATCTTCTTGCATTGGATACCTTATAGTCGAATCTAAAACTTGTAGATAAAATAGTGTCCATTTGTGTTATCCATTAATCTTATTTCCTTGCTTGAAAGATATTGTCTGAAACATAATATAGTTATAAGATGAATGCTGAAGTTTCTTCCCTTGTTTAGTTAAGGAAGATAAATTAGTTAAGCCATTAAACCAATTAATAGGACCTCCTATTGCAGAATTTAAGGATATAAGTAGGTATGCCTAAATGACATGCAATGATTGGGCTTTGAGTTGTAAAAATTAAGGCTTATTGGGTGATGAATTGGAAGTTAGACAAAAATTTAGAGACAAGTATGAGTTTATTATTATAATTAAGCAATAGCATATCTAAAATTCATTATAGTACAAACTGCAACGCTCAACTAAAACTTATATACACAATTGCAATGTATTCATGAACTAGCCTATAAATGGTATTTGCATAGACGTATCACTAAATGTACGATTCATTTGAGAACTTAAGATTGAAAGGGCCACATATATCAAAACTCATTAGCTTTGTAAATCTATAACAACCTCGATGTTCTACATCCTTTTTTGTGATACATTGGAATTTTTTAGTGTAATCTTTTTTTCAATTTGAAACAATCACTTGATTGTTATAAATCCTTATGCAATTTCAAAAAAAAAATTATCAATACTTAAACTTGAGTATTATGTGACACTTATAATCATTCTCCTCATCTTCAACCTCACACTCCTCATCATCATCATCATCATCATCATCATTGTTCTCCTCATCTTCATCATCATCCTCCTCATCTTCATCATCATCATCATCGTCCTCCTCATCCCTATAATCACTCTCCTCATCTTCATCCTCATCCTCCACATCATCATTATCATCATCATCATCATTCTCCTCCTCATCCCAATCATCATTCTCCTCATCTTCAGCCTCATCCTCACCATCCTTCTTTACACCCCATTTTCGTTCCTTTTCCTCATCCTCATCATGATCCACTTTGATGAGCTTCTTCACACCTTGTTTTCTTTTCTCTTCTTGTTCAACCTCCTTATCACTTTCATTATCCTCCCCATCCCCATCATCATTCTCCTCATCTTTAGCCTCATTTTCATCATCATCATCCTTGTTCAGGCCCCATTTTCTCTCCTCATCCTCATCCTCATCATCATTATCATCATCATTATTGTCCTCCTCATCCCAATCACCATTCTCCTCATCTTCGGCCTCATTTTCATCATCATCCTTGTTTAGGCCCCATTTTCTCTCCTCATCCTCATCCTCCTCATTCCAATCATCATTCTCCTCATCTTTAGTCTCATCCTCATCCTCATCATCATCCTTCTTTACACCCCATTTTCGTTCCTTTTCCTCATCCTCATCATGGTCCTCTTTGATGAGCTTCTTCACACCTTGTTTTCTTTTCTCTTCTTGCTCAGCCTTCTTATCGCTTTCATTATCCTCCCCATCCTCATCATCATTATCCTCATCTCCAGCCTCATTTTCATCATCATCATCCTTGTTCAGGCCCCATTTTCTCTCCTTTTCCTCATCCTCATCATCATTATCATCTTCATTATTGTCCTCCTCATCCCAATCATCATTCTCCTCATCTTCAGCCTCATCATCATCATCATCCTTCTTTACACCCCATTTTCGTTCCTTTTCCTCATCCTCATCATGGTCCTCTTTGATGAGCTTCTTCACACCTTGTTTTCTTTTCTGTTCTTGCTCAGCCTCCTTATCGCTTTCATTATCCTCCCCATCCCCATCACCATTCTCCTCATCTTCAGCCTCATTTTCATCATCATCATCCTTGTTCAGGCCCTATTTTCTCTCCTTTTCCTCATCCTCATCCTCATCATGGTACTCTTTGATGTCTTTCTTCACACTTTGTTTTCTTTTCTCTTCTTGCTCAGCCTTCTTATCGCTTTCATTGTCCTTCTTATCCCCATCATCATTCTCCTCATATCCAATGTCATCCTCATCCTCATCAACATCATCACTATCACCATCCTTTTTCTGACCCCATTTACTTTCATTTTCCTCTTCCTCATCCTCATCATGGTACTCTTTGATGTCCTTCTTCACACCTTGTTTTCTTTTCTCTTCTTGCTCAGCCTTGTCGCTTTCATTGTCCTCGTTATCCCCATCATCATTTTTCTCATCTCCAACCTCATCCTCATCAATATCATCATTATCACCATCCTTCTTCAGACCCTATTTTCTTTCATTTTCTTCATCTTCATCCTCATCATGGTCCTCTTTGGTGTCCTTCTTCACACCTAGTTTTCTTTTCTCTTCTTGCTTAGCCTTCTTGTCGCTTTCATTATCCTCCTCATCCAAATCATTATTATCCTCATCTTCAGCATCATCATCATCATAATCATTCTTCTTCAGGCCCCATTTACTTTCATTTTCCTCTTTCTCGTCCTCATCATGGTCCTCTTTGATGTCCTTCACACCATGTTTCCTTTTCTCTTCTTGCTTAGCCTCTGCCTCATTATTATCATTATCATCATCATCATCATCTATACCATCCAACTCATCATCCTCAATAACCTCTCCAGTAAACCATGACATGGCATGTGGAATGATTTTGTCCCGAATAATAATACTACCATCCACAAAAAAAAACTTGTCCAAATCAGAGAAAAGGAGAGAGATGCACATAATAGACCCAAAGAAGTTCACAGAAAGAATGTGAGACTTACCCTACATTGTAGTCCTGTTCTATCCGGTCTTGAAGTTCTTCATACTATGAACACAAGAGTAAGACATCAGTTAACATATCAACACTTACATTGCTTTCCTTGTACATAACGAAGCAGAACTTACAGCATCATCTTCTCGGTCATCCTCATTCTCAAGGATTCGAGGAGGAGTAAAGAATGTGAAGAAACTTTCACTCTTCTTAATTGTTGTGATGGTTTTGGCAATCTTTGATCCCATTCTTGGTTTCTTCTTCATAATCACCTTCTTCGTCAAGCATTTCCCAGGAAACCATTCAATTTCCGTCCTAAAAAATCAAATGAAACATTATAAGAAGGAAAATTAGAAAGGAAGAGATTAAGAACTCTCAGCACAACAACATTAATATAATTAACTACCCAATTGCTTGACTCAAAATAGGATCAGATTCATCAATTATGTGATAAATCTTTGTCAGGACAGAATTTTTGAAGTAAGGACAAGGGTTGAAGTAAAACTCCAGCTCGAAACCCTCAGGATTTTGTAGTCTCGACCACTTGATATCTTTTATGAACTTTAGGGCTCCTTCATCTTGTCCCTTAATCTATTGCAAGAATCAATTGATAAATCACATTACACAGTGATGAATCCAAAAGGAAGAAATATATGTGTGCATATGTGAGCACGCCTTGCATACCTCCTCTGCTAGTACTTCATGAGTTTTCATTGCAGTGAGCCAGAATTCAGGCACTCCTTTCTCTGCATTGAAGAAGTACTATACTCTTGAGTTCAATATAAGGCATCGCTTTCAAATACTCCATGTATGTTTGCCAAAAACAAGATATACTGTTAAAAATATACGCTAATACCTTCTATAGCTTGATCCTCTTTTATGCTATCTAATTCAGCAGACATAACCCCGTCAACTTCTTTTAGACCATTCACAATCTCATATCTCTGCACCGAGAGCCCGTCAAAAACTTAAATTAATTACATAAATACGGAATAAAAATTGTAATGCATGCTACCTCTGATTCAACATTCACGTAACACATGCAGAAGTTTTAATGCAAAGATAATACATACCTTAGTGTATAGTGGTTGATAAAGCTTGTGGTATTTAGCTTCTAATGCCTTTCTCTCCTCAAGAAACTGTGCTTCCAGCTCATCATGTTGGCTCTGCAGAATACATCAATTCGCGTATGTAATTAAGCATGTCATGATCATCTATACATGTAATATAACTTAACAAAAATGTCGAAAACTGGGCTCTAAAATAACACAAGCTTATGAAAACATAAACAGCACAATGTTTCTTGTAGAAAGTAGATATATATACCAACCTGAAGATGTCTGAGACACTCCACGTGTTTGCTGACCTTGGAAGATGATGACACCTTCATGTTATAGTTACTCATACAGGAATGTTTGGGGGATGGGAAAATAAAAATAGCCTGGAAAAGGAGGGAAAGTGAGTTTAGTTCTCTCTTATGAGGGAAGGAGGTGTCGATGTGAGCTTACAGGTTTTTATTTATAAGTTGAGAAAGTGATGTGTTTCTTGTTGTCTTGACTTCGGTATCTATCTGATGCTGTTGAGGGGTTAGAGCATATGGCCCATTGGAATCGATTTCAAGCTTAACTGTGAAGTAAAGCCAGGAAGGATCAGATTCAGGATGGAATTAATACCAATTTTTCATCTGGGAAAAAGCAAAATTCACTTATGTCTCTTAGGAGTTTAGAATAGATTTCCGCTTTAAGTAAAGTATAGATAGGATTCTTTTATCTTGTTTCGTGTTTTGCATTGTTTCCTTTATCAATTCTACCTCAACAATTGAGTAGATTATAAATTACTCCTTGTGGTTTATTGCAATGAATTTGTCCATCAATTATTAATTATGGTAAATTCCTTGTTCAGAAACTATCAATAGTTTAGTTTAGGGACTGCGCAGTTTTTTTCCGACAGGCTTGTATTAGCACAGAAAAAAGAGCACAAGCTGGTGATGATGACATACAAGAAAACTCGAGATCTCAGGTACAAGCCTCTCCTTAGTAACCAGGAAAAAAACACACAAGTTTGCTCAGGATTGCACTTTTCCTTTCAGTGCTTCAATCACTGCTGAAAAATCACTATCGCTAAGCCCGTGACTTTTTGCTACCTGCAATTTCACCTGCTAATCCCAGGGCAAGTCTCATGTCCTGAAACCATTGACTTCATTTTTGAGATGACAGCGTTGATTTAAATAGTATCTGCAATTTAGAATATCTACAAACCTTCTGCTGATGCTTTAAGGGAAAAGCAGTGGTGTATAGAGATTTGACCATTGATGGACCTTTCAGCGAATACATCGGTGCACTAATGGCACCCTCAGACACTACCTGCAATTTCACCTATGTAAGAAGAGTCCTAACAGGCTTCAATAGACTCCTTCAAAAACAACAAAATAAAGTAAAATAAAAAAGATAACATCATTCTATATACCAGAGGCTTTTAGTTTTACCAACAAAGACAAGGAAGAAGAGTGCACGCTTTAATTTTAATAGTTTTTCGAGCCAGAACACCTAACAAATGAGGTCCTTTTGGATGTACTCTTCCATTAAGTGCTGTATTGAACAAGAAGGGTGCAACACCTTGATTCGTTTTGACCAAGGAATTTTAGTTAAGCATCATTCAGAACCTCTCTCTCTCGTACACAAACAAACGCAGACGAAGAAATAAAACAGACTGAAAATCAACGAGTTTCTTCATTTATTTTCCAGAGAACAGCAGAGCAATGATTATCATTGTGCTTGTTCGAATGAGATAGAAAGAACAAGAATAGTCCAATAAAAAGCAAACAAGAGTATGAATTCAGGTAATCTTCATGGGGTTTGATGACAAGTGACGCAACATAATCTAACAAGATTTTCTCTGTTCACAAATACCTCAACCAGTACATTTGGGTCCATTCCTACTTTCTCGCTGAGAAGCAATCCTTCATAAAAGGTTGCCATCATACTGCAAATTGTTGAAAACACCAGGTGTCACAATATAATCCAGCACAGAAGCAAAACAGAAAACAATTGACAAAAGGAACTCGGTAGAACCTGCCCATGATCATGTTGACAATAAGTTTCATTGCAGCCCCATTTCCGACTTCCCCAAGGTAAAATCTTGACTGGATGTTATTAAAAAATCCATGTGAACAAAAAAGTGTAATTAGTTTCCAGGAGAAAAATAGGATACATCACCTTCCCATGATATTAAAGAAATCGCCAGATTGGGATCTCAAGTTTACTAAGTTGAAGACAAAGGCCAAGGTTCAAGTTAAAAGGGGTCTCTAGATTGAGATTTCAGGTTAATTGAGCTGAAGACAACATTTTAGTTCTCGTTAAAAGGAATCGCCATATGAGATCTGAGGTTGACCAAGATGAAAACAAATACCAAGGTTTTGGTTAAAAGGGGTCTTTAGATTAAGATTCCAGGTTAATTAAGCTAAAGGCAACATTTTAGTTCTAGTTAAATTGAATCGCCAGATGAGGATCTCAAGTTGACCGACCTATTGGTTCTAGTTAAAAGGAATAATCAAATTGGGATTCAGGTTGATGAAGCTAAAGACAATGACTAAAGTTCTGGCTAAAGAGGTCTCTAGATTGAGATTTTAGGTTGACTAAGCTGAAGATAAAAACCAAAGTTCTGGTTAAAGGGGTCTCTAGATTGAGATTTCAAGTTAATCGAGTTGAAGGCAAACATTTTCATTATGGTTAAAGGAAATCGCCAAATTAGGATTCCAGGTCATCTGAGCTGTTTTTTTAGATTTCGATTCTAGTTAAAGGGGATTGCCAGATTAGGATCTCAGGTTGACGGAGTTATTGGTTCTTGTTAAAGGGAATCACTGGATTGAGATTTTAGGTTGATTTAGTTGAAGAGAAAGACTAAGGTTCTAGTTTAAGAGGGTCTCTAGATTGAGATTTCAAGTTAATCAAGTTAAAGGCAACATTTTGGTTCTGGTTAAAGGGGATCGCTAGATAAAATCTCAGGTTGACTGAGTTGAAGATAAAGACCAAGGTTCTAGTTAAAAAAAGAGTCTCTAGTTTGATATTTCAGGTTAACCAAGTTAAAGGCAATATTTTGATTCTGGTTAGAGGGGATCGCCAGATGCGATCTTAAGTTGACCAAGTTGGAGACGAAGACCAAGGTTTTGGTTAAAAGAGGCCTTTAGATTGAGATTTCAGGTTAATCGAACTAAAGGTAACTTTTTGGTTCTAGTTAAAGGGGATCGCCAGATGGGATCTCAAGTTAATCGAGCTATTGGTTATGATTAAAGAGAATCATCAAATTGGGATATCAGGTTAACGAAGATGTTTCATATTTTTAAAAATACAATTTTATTTTAAATTGTATACAGCCAAGTTTTTTTAAAAACAAAAAAATCATATCTTGTTTAAAAATAATATACATGGTATGTTTTATTTTTTTAGCATGCATTTTGAATTTAATAACCATTTTATTAAATCCATAAGTATTTGGCCAATATTTCTATAACCAATAAAATTTTAATTCATGAGAATTAATAGTCAATATTCTGATATAAATGATGGACTTACAAGTAAGCTAATATTTAAATATCAAAAGTTGACCAGAAAATTCTCAGAATTATCCTGAATATTCATCAATTTCAATTGATAGTATTTTTCACCACAACACACGAGTTGTGGAACACTCTTCCGCCTTCTAGGATAAATGAACCTTATCAAGACACTTACATGGATCCTAAACAATAGATAGACCACCAATTAGAAACTCATCAAAACCTTTAAATCATATTACAATGCAACTTACTTCATACAGGGTGCGCTAGGAGTACTAATATCTTTCATATCCACAATTAGTTCTTTACCCTTAGAATCTCTGATAAAACAAGTACACCTGAGTTTTCTAACTAACCTAAACCAAACAGCTAACTCCCACACCCCAACAACACATGTCCACTTGCAACTGGGTTAAGCACATAAACAAAAGTGAGCAACGTTAGTTGAGAGCCTACAATTTTGACTTATGAGATCACATGGTAAGCTTTTCTAGGTGAGAGAAGTTACAGTTTTTTATGGGTGCAGGTGTTTGATTGTTTGAATTTCCAACTTTTCTTGAAACCAAGAGTTATCATTAAGTTTAGCATGCAAACAAAACTCATTAGTTCAGATACAACCATTTTCATTTATGAGATCAGGTGTTAGGTTTTTATTGGTAAGAGAGATGTTTTAGAATAATATTAGCCATTGGAGGGTAGAGTTTGTTGTTATACATTTGATGTGATTTTCATAGTGGTTTCAAACATCATTCCTTCTTCTGATTCTTTTAGTGTCTATAAAAAGTTCAATTTTAAACTTGGTTGCTTTTCTTGCTGTTGATTTTCTTTTATGACATTCATAATGTTGTGACAAACTACATAGTTTATATGTGTGACATGTTTGATGGTTTATTTTTATGTTTAGAGTAAGGTGTTCTATAGGAGCCTTAAAATCATTCACAAACAAGCTTTTTCGTGGATCTCCAGATCTTTCTAGAAAAAATACAGTTATGATTTAAAATCTTTTTTAAATCCGTGGAGTTTTTCGTGCATCTTAGATATACGTATGCTTTTGCTAACACTAGCTTTTAGTTTTGTGGAGAAAAAAAAAAACAAGAAGAAGGGAAAGAGATGCAATATTTTTTAGAAAAACCTTTCTCCTTTATAATTTTGATCTATGCCTTTTTTTTTTATCAAAATGTAAGAATATAATAGATTAAAATAAAACAGGCCAGGAAGCTGGCAAGTCATATATACACATGTACAAAATCAGAAGCAAAAGGGAATATTCTCCCATTCATAAAAGTTACAGGGAGACAACAACCTAGAGAGATAACCAAAAGTATCACATCGGTTAGCTAAGGAATCCAAGATCCAGCAGGTGCAAAAGATAACCAACCAAAAAGAATTCCACCTATGCTTAATTAGATGATGTGATGCCTATCTTATGAATTGGAACTTCTTTCGATTTCTTTTTTTCTTTTTTCTTTTTTTGGAAAGCTTTGAATTTTGAAAGCATTGCCTCTTGGCAATCTACTTCTTTACGATGAAGGTTCGACTCAGTTAAGATAGCGTTGTGTGACCTATCATTCAGTGTTGTCTTAGATCAAATGGTTCGATTGCTTTTCCTCATGGTTTTTTGCATTGGCTCTGCACATTCTTTGACTGATTCATAGCTATGACATCCATTTTCTTTGCTTTTCAAGCATATTTACTGTTCCAGCAGCAACCTTAAGGTTCCAAAACATAAAATACCTAACTAACTATAATAAGATGTTTATGAGATGATCTTCTTTCTGTTTTTGATAAGCAATGAGTGTACATTTGGAACAAGTTTTCAATGAGCTCAACGTTTTTGATGCGGGATAATAAATAATAAAATTAAAACAAGAAAAGAAAGAAGATTTTAAAAAAAGTAGAAAGTTAAAGAAGAGAAAAAAAGGGATTTGATATATGCAAAGTCTGAAATATTTTCATTAATCATCAAAACTCTTTAATATTTAGAAAAGTAGGGTATTAATACTAAAACTCTAACTAGAACAAACGATTGGGCTTATGGCCCACTAAATAAAATACCCAACAATAATTAAATTAAACCCAACAAATAAAGCAAAATTAATAAACATCAACTAAAAGTTTATATAAATTAAACCCAAAAACATAAATTAAAGCCAAATCTCTCAATTTTTTGGGCTATTCTCCATCGTCTATGATCTCATATACATGCATAAATAATATTTCAGTTTCGATATCCTCACCAGTTTTGAGTAACTGTTGCATATTTTCTTTGTTTTCAGCCTCATCTTAACTAAACAATGCTTTAGTCTATTTAGTCTTTCATTGATACAAAGAAATAATTTGTTTTCTATGGCAGCAACAATGAAAATGCAAGGAAGCTGCATAAACAGTACATTTTACTAAATGGTATATATAGGTTACTGTAACTTCTTAGATGTTGCTAGACCATAGCTGCTGAAGAAGCTTTGTAAATAGTAGGATGCAAGTAATTTGTTTAGAGTCCATGCAACCTTTTTAGTTGGTAAATTACCGGTTTCAAGAATTTTCGTAGTGATGTCCTAAGGTATTTTGCTAACTGAAACTTGAGGATGTGCAGATTTATTATCTTCAAAGACGTGATACAAAGTAAAGCTATTCCTCCACACATATCAAATTGATACCTGTTTTCTCACAAGGAAAAAATCAAAGTCGTCAAAGTTATTGGATGATTCATATGCATACACGTGGTAGAGCGTGGACAATGGAATTAGTAAGTGTTAAAGTGTAATTTGTAATTTTTAGTATTATTAATTGTTAGTTTTAATGAGTAAAAGTTCTCTTGGTTTTCCCTATATCGTGGAAGTTTATTTGCTCCTAGATTTCATTAAATTAGCTCTTGTTATATAGTCTTTCTCCATTATGTTCATGTAACCTGCAAAATAAAAAGAATAATAAGAAAATGTTTATATATGGTATTAAGCTGCAGCTCTACTAATTATCATATTCAAATCTTCATCTTCTTTCTTTCCATGGTTTGTTTCCAACAGATTTGATATCAAAGCAGGTTTCTTTTTAATGACTTCTTCATCAAGTATCTCTATTTTCTCCTGTACAGGAACTCAGATTCCTATCTTCGATGGAGAGTATTATGAAGATTAGAGTTTTCAAATGGAGATTATCTTCATTTCACAAGAATTGTGGATATTAGTTGATGTGGGGTTTGAAGAACCACCCTAGACAGGATCTTCAAAATCTTGGACAGAAAAAAAAAATACAAAGTAATATAAGCAGAATGTGCAAAGAAATGCAACTACCTTTAAAATAATTTAGCAGGGAGTAAGCAAATCAATTTATCCCAAAATTTTCTCTATTAAAAAGGCAAGAAAAGCATGGAAGATTTTAAAAACTGAATTCTACGGTTCTCAAAAAGCTATCTCCATTTGACTACAGAATATGTGGAGAGAATTTGAAAATCTTACAATGAAGGATATTGAGTTGATTAAAGATTTCTCTTTAAAAACTACTGAAATCATCAATCAAATCAAAAGTTATAGAGACAATGTTTTTGATAAAAGAGTTGCAGAGAAGATTCTTAGAAGTTTGCCATAAAAATTTGAGCATATAATTGTTGTTATTAAAGAAACAAAAAATCTGTCAAGGCTTACAATTCAAGAATTGATGGGATCTCTTGATGCATATGAACAAAGAGTAAATCAGCATAGCAAGCAACCAATGGAGCAGGCATTTCCTATTAAAGCGAATTTTTTTTATAGGAAGGCAACAAGATTTCATCAAGATCAGAGAGAAGGAAGATCATTTTTAGAAAAGAAACATATGGAAGAGCAAGTGAAAGTTAGAATCGTAGTAAAAATAGAGGTAAAAGCAGAGGAAGAGAAGAACAGACTTTCAGCTAAGAGGAAGCAACAATTTATATTGCACTATTTACAAAAGAACCAGCCATGAAACTCGAAATTATTTCTTCAAATATACCAGATGTAAAAATTCCTTATATTCTGACAGAAACTGTTAACATAAAGAAAAGGAAGATGGCAATGGAGAGAACACTACAGCAAACTTTTCAAAGGAAGAAGATCAATTGTTCTATTCCTGTGGGGAACACAAAGAAGAAGAAGTTTGGTATCTTGATAGTAGTTGTGGTCATCATATCATTGGTAATCGCTCAAACTTTGAAACTCTCGATGAAGCTTATTCTTCTCTTGTTGAACTTGGTGACAATAAAAGGGTGGAAATAAAAAAAAAAAAGAGGTAATGTTGCAATCCACTCCAATAAAGGTAATATAAAAACATATTCATGATGTGTTTTACTCTCTTAGCATTGGTTAGAATCTGTTGAGTGTAGGACAAATGATGAGAAAAGGTTATAAGCTGATTTTTTATGAAGAATAATGTGAAATTTATAATAAGAAAACAAATTAGATAATAAGTTGTCAAGTTGAGTTCTAATAATATTTGTCCTCTTAACAAGAAATCACTTCATAATGCTGCTATTAGAAGTGAACATGTTGATGAATCTCATCATTGACATTTAAGATATGGGCATCTGAATTATAATGGCTTGCAATAGTTAAAGCAAAAGAATATGGTTTCTAGTCTTCCCTCCATCCAGAACCAAACTGGAATCTATGAAGGATGTGTGTATGGAAAAATGCATTGTTTTCCATTTTCAAAGACAACCTGAAGAACCAATACACCTCTTGAATTAATCCATACAGATATTTGTGGCCTTACTTGAACTCCATCTTTGAGTAACAACAGATATTTCTTACTCTTTATTGATGATTATTCTAGAATGATTTGGATTTATTTTCTTGATAAAAAATGAGAAGCATTCTCTATTTTTTTGCAATTCAAAGCTCTTGTAAAAAAAAGAAAAAAGCAAAGTGGGTGCCAGATGAAGACTCTAAGGATAGATCATGGAGGAGAGTTTATTTACAAGCCTTTTTCCTTGATTATTGCATAGAGAATGGTATTCAAAGGCAACTTATTGTCTAGCATACTCCTCAGTAGAATGAAGTTGTAGAAAGGAAGAATAGAATTATTAAAGAAATGGCAAGAAGAATTTTATAAGGGAAAGGATTTCCTAAGAAGTTTTGGGTTGAAGCTATCAATATTGCAGCTTACATTCTTAATAGATCTCTAACAGAGCCAGTCCAAAATCAAACTCCATTTGAAACATGGTATAAACAAAAGCCTATTGTTAGTCATCTTAATGTATTTAATAGTATTGCTTATGCTCTTATTCCTTCTCAAAGCAGAGACAAGTTTGATGAGATAGGGAAGAAACTTATCTTTATTAGCTATAATGATGAATCAAACGACTTTTCAATCCTAAAAAGGATTAGTTACTTTTTTCCAACGAATCTGCAGTTTGGAAATAGAAAGATATAGTTAATCTAGAATCGGTAACACTGGAGTTACTTGAAGCTCTAAAGCATCCTAGTGCTTCCAATTCTTCTTCTCAAAATGCAACTTGTTCAAATTTGAACCATCACTCTATACGAAGAAAAAAGGAGTAGACTTTCAAATGGTCTATCTCTGTGTTGATGATCTAATATATACAAGAACAAGTAAAGATATGGTTGCAGAATTCAAGGATGCTATGATGAAAGAATTCAAAATGTCAGATCTTGGATTGATGAAATATTTTCTTTGCATTCAAATGAAGCAATCTCCAGGGAAAAATTTTATTTCACAAGAAAAGAATATTGCAGATCTTTTGAAGAAATTCAACTTTTCAGAATGTAAACCAGTAACATCTCCAATGGCAACAAATGAGAAGTTATAATAGAATGATGGTGCTGTTAAAGTGGATTCAAAGATTTTTTGAAGTCTTGTTTGATCTTTAATTTATCTCACAAATTCAAGACTTAATATATTATTTCCAATAAGTATATTTCTAGATTTATGAAGGATCCTAGCCGACTTTATTTTGCAGCTATAAAAAGAATCCTGTAATATCTTCAAGGAACAAAGAATCATGGAATCATGTACAAAAAACAAGAAGATAACAGGTTGATTGGTTATTATAACAGTGACTAGGCTGGAAGTTGTGATGATAGGAAGAATACATCTTGTTATGTATTTTGTCTAGGAGCAAATATAATTTCATAGCATTTAAGGAAGAAAAATTATATAGCTTTATCTTTTGCAAAGGCAGAATATATTGTTGCAAAAGAAGCAGTATATCAGTCAGTGTGGTTGAGGAGAATTCTTTTTTATTTGCAGCAAAAGGTTCTTGATCTTACTATTATACTATGTGATAACATGTTAGCAATTGTAATGACCAAGAATCCAGTTTTTCATGCACGATCAAAGCATATAGAGTTAAGGCATCGTTTTTGTCATAACTCAATTTTAGGTTATTCCCCAAAATTCACTTTTTTTCAAAATAAAAACCAAAAAATAAAATAAAGGCCGGAAATGTGGAGAAAGCTGATAAAAAAGGACTGCAAAAATAGATAAAAATCGAAGGTCAAATTAAATGCAAATTCGAAGGTCAAATTAAATGATTATTGGATGAATTTGCATAAAAATTAAGTCCAATGACATAATTAAATTTTTAATGGGCCAATTTGATTTAATCATGGGCCAAATTAAATTTTAATTATGTTTAAGAATTAATTTAGGTACAATTGAAGGATTTAATTAAGTGCAAGGACTTAATTATACTTTAAATAGGTCAAATTAATTTGGGGGCTTAATTGGTGAAAAATTAAGTTAAGGAGCCTAATTTGAACTTAATTGAAAAGATTGAAATTTTAAGACCAAATTTAATTTTTACCAAGTGAATTGATTGAAAAAATTAAGGGATCAATTTTGAGGCCCGAAAAATACTTTGTCTATAAATAGCAGCCTAAAAAAATCAGAAAATGGAGGGGGTAATTTTGACAAATAAAAAGAGAAGAGAAAACCTAAGCAAAACTCTTTCTTCTCCTTAACATCCAGCTGCCGCCGCCCACCAGAGATTTTTCTTCTCTGCTCACAGCCCCACTGGTTTTCCTTTTTGGCTCCCTGAGCCGCTCCCCGGTTTGATTTTTCTGGCTCCTGAAACCAGCTGGTCGCCCCCCTTCTCTTTGAAAAAACAGAGAACCCCTCTCAGCCACGGGAGTCTGCTCCCTTCTCCCCATTTTTCCAAGACTGTAGCCGCAGCCTTCTCCTCTAAAAAATCCAACCGGCCCCCTTTCCCTTTGGATTTTTCTCCTTCATCTCCCCTGCTCACGCCCCGAAGCCATCACCATTTTCCCCCATTTTTTTGCTCATTTTCAAAGCTGAAACCAGATCTCCCCGTCTCCTTAGTCTTCGTCTCGGCCAAAAAGCCAAAATTATCTGAACCCCATACCCAACTCTCACTCGGCCAAGATCCTTCAAAACCAGAGCCTCAACCCTTGCACAGCAGCTCCCAGATCAGATTTCCTTTCTTCTCGCCAGAAGCCTCCCCTTTTCACCACCAACCCCAGCTCCTCTCTCCCCGGACGATCTGACTTCCAGCACCTTCTCCGGCAACCGACACTCTCTTCTTCATCCTCTGCGACCAGCCACAACAGTGCTGCCATCACTGGAGACCCAACAGCACAGACCTCGTCTGTTCCCTACTGTCGGCCACGACGTCCCTCTCCCCGTGCAGTGGCATCTCCTTCCCCAACAGCAACCTCGTTGTCTTCTTCATCCCTCTGGCCACCAGCCACTTCTCCGATCTTCAACCATCTAGACAGCAACGCACAACGGCGGCGCTGAACCCAGAAGAAGAAAGGATTAACGGAGGAAGCAGATCTGAAAAAGGAAAAAACTTGGGAACGGATGAAAGAAAACAAAAATTAAGACAGACTATTGTTGCGATTTTTGTTGCATTTTCAGGTGACTGAAAGATCCACCGCCGGCAGGAAAAGGAAGGGAAGAAGAAGGCGTTCCCGACCCACTAGTTTTCAGCCTCCATTGACGGCGGCGCGTGGGACCAGACGCGCCGGCACTGTTCCGGCATGTAGAAGGTGTTCCGTGTAAATTCCAGATATTTTAAGGACTATTTTGTAAATTTTAAATTAATTAATGTAATTTTTATTTATTTGTTTTGAATTTGTATTGTGTAAATGTGATGTAAAAGAAAAAAAAAAGAAGAAAAGAAAAAAAAAATAATAATAAAAAAAAGAGATGTGTGTGTGTGTTTATTTATTTATGTTATTGAATTATAAAAAAAAGAATTAATTGTTTGATAAAATTTCAAGAATAAAGATGGATTTAATATTTTGATTGGATCACGGTGTAGAAGTACAAACTTGTACGGAAGTTGTATTTCTAAAATCCGATGAAAAGATAAAATTTTTAAAACTTCTTTTAACACATCAAATCAACAAAACAGCTTATCTAAGGTAGGGTGCGTTAGGGGTGCTAATACCTTCCCTAACCATAATCAGTCCCTTGCCCGTGAATTTCTAACAAGACTAGTCCACCCGGGTTTCCTAGTAACCCTCAATTAAATACTAGGTGGCGATTCCTAACGAACCAATTTAAGTAATACAACAACAACGAGAGAAAAATTGCTAGCCGATGTCGTGGGGGATTTTTCGACGTGCGACAGTTTTATCAAAGACATGGTGAGCAAGAAAGAGATGCAACTAGAGTTTATCAATACCAATGATCAACCTGCAAACGTTCTCAAAAGTTATTCCAGTTGAAAAGTTTCAGCAATTCAAAGAGTTTTTGAAAGTTTTTGAAGATTACAAATTAAGAGGGAGTGTTAAAGTGTAATTTGTAATTTTTAGTGTCATTAATTGTTAGCTTTAATGACTAAAAGTTCCCATGGTTTTTCCTAGATTGTAGAAGTTTATGTGCTCTTAGATTTCGTTAAATGGAATAATAAGAAAATGTTTATGGTATTGAGTTGCAGCTCTATGAATTATAGGATTCATATCTTTTTCTTCTCTGTTTCCAATAATATGAACTAAACAAAGATGATCTTGAAAGTAAAAGGTCAATAATATTACAAATAAAAGTAAAGGGGCAAATTAGTACAAAATCAGAATAAAAGGACTAAATAAAAGAAGTCTTAATTGAAAACTAACTCAAATAAGAAGAAGTTTATATTCCTTACTTAGTGTTATAATCTATTTTTAACCTCTTTTCTAGCATATTTTCTAACAAAAATATTTTAGTGAGTAAAATGAAAGGGACAATAAGAATGAGGGGCCCAAATATAGTTTAGAACATTATGAGAGATATTAAAATGATTTAAAATTTAAATTCAAAAATTCAAACCATTAAAAATTGAAATTCAAAAATAAAGGAATTTAAAGTTTAGAATTAACATTAATGGAATTTAAAAAAATAGAATTGAAATTAAAAAACAGGTTAAAAATAAAACTCATATTAAAAATGAAATAAAATAAAATCTAAAAAGATTTTTCAATTCAATTATAGGACTTTTAAATTTAAGGAGGAGCATTCTAAATAGACGAGGAGAGAAACACGAAGAAGAATTTTTTTATGGAAAGAAATTAAAAAAAAATAACAAAGAGAAAATTATGAGAGAAAGTGAAAGGAGAGAAAAGAAAAGAAGAAAAAAATAGGAGAGAAATAAAAAAAAATCAAGGGAGATATAAAAAAAGAAAGAAAGATTTTAACAAAAACAAAAAGACAAAAGACTCTCCTTGTTTACTGAAACTAAACCTTAGGCACCTACACCATTGCCTTTCATTTTTCTCATACTACTGGAATCCGACAACTTAACCATAACCTTACTTGAAATCAACTGTAGTCTTTATCTCTCTTACCTTCCCACACTGTAACCCAGCCTAACCTCTCTCAGCCACGTAACATTTATCTTCGATAGTGTTTGGAAAAACGATTGAAACCATGTTTTTTAAAAATCTAAAAACAAAAATTTGTTTAAATTTTTTTTTTTATGTGTTCATATCGTTTTGATTTGTTGATGTAAAAAAAATTAAATATATATATATATATATATATATTATTTTAATATATTTCCAAGTAAAAAATGTTTTTTGCTACAACCACTACCATACTCTCAAACATCTCTTTCCTCTATGACCATAAGCCCACGACCAAAACCATTGTCTCCTTTCACTCGAAATAGACCATAACAGAACACAACAGCCTCCTTTATCTCCCTTATTATAACATATACTAAAATGTTTATGAAAAACAGTGTATTTTTTTATTCTTACTCAATTTGTTTTTTAATTACATCATTGGGAGCCCAAATTGAAGACTAATTTGTCCAATTTTGTTAAAGATTGGAAAAATTCAATGACAATGTTGTAGAGTGAAAACAATGGAGAAATATAATGGTCAATCTAATATTCTTAGGAAAAGTTAATTTTGGTCCAAAAAAAATTTAAATTTTTTTTTAATTACATCATTTTCAAGCCTAATTGCATGGAATATGGCTCAAAATTATTGTAAATTTATAAAATTAAAGTTTAAAGATAAAAAAAGTATAAGACGGATAAAATTGATGGCTACCCACAAACGTTTGCTAAATTTTTTTGGTCTTAAATTTTTTTTATTTTTTTATTTTTTGGTTTGTGTATGAGAGAGAAACAAAGACTTTTAAAAATAATATTAAAAAGAGAAAGTGTTTGGTTGTCATGATTTAAGCTACCAAAGTGATCAAGTTTTATTTCAAGATGTTCAATTTGGCAAGAGAAGTTTGTTGGTGGTGGTTTTGGATCCTCATATGATTGAAAAAAATAGATCTAGCTTTAGGAAAATATGTGCTATCAATTTGATTTTTCAATTTTTAATTGATTTCTTACTATTAAAGGGCACATGAGAATTTATTGAGGTTTGTAAGGTTTTTGTCAGATATTTTGAAGTGAAACTTTGGTTGAAATTGGGTTGTTTTGGTTCAAAAATGCAAAAATTATGTGTTATTAGTCACAATAAAAGTCAAGTCATCCATTTCATTAAAAAAAAAAAACAAACAAGTTAGATGACACGTCGTACTCCGTCTTAAAAAAAGAAGCAAGGTGCGCTTGAGCCTAGCCTTTAGACCCATAAGCACCTAGCCTTCTCCTTTTAGACTTTGTCATGAACCTGAGCCCCTTCTTCTTCTTTTCTTCACTAAAATAACGTGTTAATTCAATTACTTTCATATGATTTTTCATAATATTATAATTTTTTTCTGAGTTTTAACAATTCATTTTTTTAATTATTATGTATATGATATGACAATAATAAATTGCTAATGAAAATTCAATTAAAATCATATTTTAAAATTCTATTTTTTATCATGTATTAAAAAAATCACGAGTTTGTTTGGTTATCTTGAATGTTTTTCTTAAATCAAAATTGAATTATTACTGTCGTTAAGGTTTCTTTTAGATCAACATGCTTGAGCTTCTTCTTTGTTTTTTTTGTTATCTATGCTTTTTATTTCTTTGATTTTATTGTTTGTGTTAAAATAAAGTTTTGGTTTGATCTGGAACATAGCACAAGGTAGTAATCTAATGCAAGCTATACAATATAACCACCAAAGCAACAACCCTCCACCAAGCATGACAAGCCCTCCTTCTCTCTCAGGTGTTGTGCCTTGTGCTCCTTTAAAAATAGTGCATGTTATTGATGATTATATATAGGATATGGCTATTGCTACAGAAGGAGAGCCCCCTAGAGGCAGGAAGCAATATATGACTCGTAGTAGGGCTACTTCTACTACAAAAGCTGGCCAGCTTGCGAAGATTGTTGTTGTTGTTCTCTATGAAGATAGTGGTTCTATAAAGGTTCGGCCTATGGCAGGCAATAAGCTTTAGGGCAGGCTTGAGGGTTCAGACTCCCCTTCTTCTTCCTTATGACTCTATTTGGATTTTGATGGTGTTTTATGCAATCCTGTTTTGGTTTTACAGCATCTTTGTATGTGGATTTAATATTATTTCAAGGGATCATGTTCCCTTTGTTACTTAGTGTTTATTATACATTTGAACTTGCTAGTCTCCAGCTTTATTTCTCTTTAATTGTTGTTATATGCAGCTTTGTGCATGTAAGTTTGTTGTGATGTTGTCTATTGGGTTGTTCCCAGTGATGCTCATCCTACTGTGTGATCCATTGCACTGGATAGGTGGAAGCTAGCTCTAATGTTAAGTGTTGGTAGCTCTTGCTTATTCTAGGTTTTCTGGTTTGCTAGAGTAGCACCCTCTCTAGCTTGTGTTGCTCCTTTTGTTGCTTGCTCAGTTGAACCTTTGCTGGCTTTTGCTGATCTATTATGTGTTGTTTTGCTGTTGTTTGTTGTTGCTCATGCAGGTTTGTCTGCTGCCTTTATGTAACTGCTGTTAGGTTTTCCCTGTTGTTGGAGTGGTTGTTGCTGTTGTGATTTATGGCCTCTTCTTGTAGATAGCTGGAACTCTATACTGCTTGCTTGCAGGTTGTTTCCTACTGCTAGGTTTTTGGTTTGCTAAAAGTTGGCTCCCCTCCTCTAGCTGTGTGTTTTTGTTATTCATCAAGGAAGATTGCTTTTCAGTGGAGAAGCCTTGCTATTGTCTGTTGGCATGCGTCCAGTTGTGGCCATATGGCAGAGTTTGTGCTGCTGAATTGTTTTGCTGCTTTTTGCAGCACTATTTATATAGCTAATTGTTAGGCTCTGTAATGTTTTGTCTAAGAGAGCCCGTTCCTCTAGCCTTTATATGTACATGTTTGTATTTTCTGATTTGCTGGTTTCCAGCTTAATTTTATTTTGATCTATAACAATTTTAAAAAAAAAAATCCTCCTTCTCTTGTTAGCAAACCCAAATTCCTTCCTGAAATCCAATCGATAATCAACCCAAAAACAAGCCAGAAATAGTTCCTAAAATCCAACCAATATGCACGTAGAGTACATGTTTCGACATCCTAAGTGCTTGACAACACGCTAGTGAAAGATTCCCACATGCCAACATTTTGGTATATTGTTTTCAGCAATTTCTAGTCCATGATAGAGGTTCTTAAAGGGGTTTTTTATCCCTAAAAAATTTTTCTTGTGTAAGAATGATTTATTTTTTTGTATAGGCTGTTTAATTTTTGCAAATGTACTTGTTTCGTGGGTATGGATCTATATGGACTATTTAGCTGAATTGTTTAATTTTCATTGATATGCTTGATTTTTGTGTATGGATGTGTTTAAATTTTTGTGTGGATGCGTTTTATGTATGGATGTGAGCTTTAATTCAAGAAAAAAAACTATGCTTAAACAATTTTCTAAAAAAAAAACAATATGAATATTTTTGCATTAGAGTATTTCTTATATAAAAAAAATTGTTTCTTGTTTTTATAATTGTTTGTTAAAAAAATAAATAAAAGATTTCTTGATTTTCTATGTTCATTTTTTGTATATACTTTTTTCAAAAATTAAATATGATTGAGGTGCTATATTTCCAAAGTAAATTGTTTTTTTAATTTGAATTTGGATATAAGTTGAAAGGTAGCTTGGAAATACTCTATTGATTTACTACTCCATCATATTGGAAACCACTATCCTACTAATAGATTCATCTTTGAGGTGACAATTTTTTTAATATATATATCTAGTCTTTGTTTGTGAATGTGTTTCATTTTCTTTCTTTTCATCAATGTTTGAGAATGTTTGTTTAGAAACATCCAAGTGTTAGGATATATCAACTTGTTCGTTGTGAGTAGGCTTGGGATGAATCAATGTGATTCCATCAAAACTCATTGAGAATGAGTGATGACCTTTGGTCTCATTTTGAAACTACCCAAAGAAAATGAGTCAAAGCCCAACTAAACATTCATCATCCTTTCGAGTCTAAAGCTCACATTCTAAAAATAAAGATTGAGTCTTGTTGTTGGTTCCCAATTCCAAGTCACTGCCTTAAGTTTTAGTCGTCCTTTACCATATGTGTGTGTGTAACAACATTTTTTTTATAAAAAAAAAAGTACATTATAACATGTAAATATTGTTGTAGTCTTTGTTTGCAAATATGCTTCTTTTTCTTTCCTTTCATCAATGTTTAAGAATGCTTGTTTAGAAATATCTACGCGTTAGGATATATTAACTTGTTCATTGTGAATAGATTTAGGATGAATCAATGTGATCCCACAAGGTTTATCGATGGTGAGTGATGGCTTTCGATCTCATTTTGAAACTACCTAAAGAAAATGAGTCAAAGCCCAACTAAACATTTCTTATCCTTTTAGTCCTACACCTACATTCTAAAAATAAGGATTAAGCATTGTTGTCGGTTCCAAATCCCAAATCACTACTTTAGGTTTTAGTCCTCATTTACCATATATGTGTGTGTGTGTAAGTTGAAAAGCAAGTAGCCATGAATTTATGAAATAAACTTTTGTTTTGCAAGATGTAACATGTTATCTTTGCTAGGACAAAGATCAAATCTGACTTATTAAGGTATAACTGACATTGTGGTGTCATTCGATTCAATTCCAATGGTATTGATGTCTTGGGACAGATTTCTATGTGCCACACTTTTCAAACCTGATTTTCATGTTTCTTGGGGAAGTATTATTTTTGTTGGGGATTACTTGACCACGTGATGAAGAGATTTACATCAGTACTTTTATCATAAAATCCAAACATGAAATGGTTTGTCTTTAAAATATCTTGGGGTAATTTTCATCTTTTTTTGATATAATTAGCCCTTATCTCATGATTTTTAAATGACTAATTAGGATTTTTAAATGTCTTGTGGCATTTCCTTTTATTATTATTTTTCCCTTTAACTCGCATAGATGTCCCATGCGATACTTCACAACAGTGAAAATCAACATAGTGACTTGTTTAAGCTAGTAATGCATCATATTTACCAATGATTCGCACAATATACACAACAATATATATAGCATACAATATCAAGCAGCCATTAAATTAGATACACTGGTAGATATTATTTCTAGTTTTACTCCAAATGCATAGCTAACGAAAAGAAAAGAAAAGAGCATTGGCCCTAGAGAGCTAAAGCTTTTGGTCAACTAGGACTGATGATGCTACAATATGTGATCCAACACTACTGTTGCTTGCACTCAATGCTAGAGTGCTCTTTTTGTTGACCTTTCTGAATTTGTGCCCCTCCAATCTTCTACAATTAATAAAACAAAATCAGATTTTCTCGGAACTTTATACACAGAACAAGAGATAGCATAAAAAACTAAAATAATGAAATATCAGCTGCAACTTGCCTTGTGTCCATCGGATGACTAAAAGAATATTGCAAAGAAAGAAACAGTAGAAGAATATGTTAGCATCTTCAAAAATATGGGAGTCTAATTTATCAAATCGATGCACTTTACCTTCTTCTAGACCTGTTTTTCTTCCTCTTCCTCCTCGTCTTCAACGTCCTTCTTTAGACCCCATTTTCTTTCCTTTCCCTCACCCCCGTCCTCATCATTGTCCTCTTTGATGTCCTTCTTCACACCTTGTTTTCTTTTCTCTTCTTGCTCAACCTCCTTGTCGCTTACATTGTCCTCCTCATCCCCATCATCATTCTCCTCATCTTCAGCCTCATCATCATCATCCTTCTTCAAGTGCCATTTTCTTTCCTTTTCCTCATCCTCATCATAGTCCTTTTTGATGTCCTTCTTCACACCTTGTTTTCTTTTCTCTTCTTGCTCAACCTCCTTGTCGCTTTCATTGTCCTCCTCATCCCCATCATCATTCTCCTCATCTCTAGCCTCATCATCATCATCATCATCCTTCTTCAAGCCCCATTTTCTTTCCTTTTCCTCGTCCTCGTCCTCATCCTCATCATCATTCTCCTCATCTCTAGCCTCATCATCATCATCATCATCCTTTTTCAAGCCCCATTTTCTTTCCTCCTTTTTTATGTCCTTCACACCTTGTTTTCTTTTCTCTTCTTGCTCAACCTTCTTGTCGCTTACATTGTACTCCTCATCCCAATCATCATTCTCATCATCATCATCACCACCATTGTCATCATAATCTATACCATCTAACTCATCTTCCTCGATAGCCTCTCCAGTAAACCATGACACAGCATGTGGAATGATTTTGTCCCGAATAATAATACTATCGTCCACAAAAACATGTCCATATCAGAGAAAAGGAGAGAGAGATGCACAGAATAGATCCAATGAAGTTCACATAAAGAATGTGGGACTTACCCTATATTGTAGTCTTGTTTTAACCGGTCCTGAAGTTCATCGTACTGTGAACACAAGAGACTACGACATCAATTACCATATCAACAGTTACATTGCTTACCTTGTACATAACGAAGCAGAACTTACATCATCATCATCTAGGTCATCCTCATTCTCAGGGATCTGAGGAGGATTAAAGAATGTGAAGAAACTTTCACAGTTCTTAATTGTCATGGTGGTTTTGGTCTTCTTTGACACCATTCTTTGTTTCCTCTTCACAACCTTCGTCGTCAAGCATTTCTCAGGATACCATTCAATTTCCGTCCTAAAAAATCAGATGAAACATTATAAGAAGGAAAATTAGAAAGGAAGAGAATAAAAACTCTCAGCACAACAACATTAATATAATTAACTACCCAATTGCTTGGCTCAAAATAGGATCAGATTCATCAATTATGTGATAAGTCTTTGTCAGGACAGAATTTTTGAAGTAAGGACAAGGGTTGAAGTAAAACTCCAGCTCGAAACCCTCAGGATTTTGTAGTCTCGACCACTTGATATCTTTTATGAACTTTAGGGCTCCTTCATCTTGTCCCTTAATCTATTGCAAGAATCAATTGATAAATCACATTACACAGTGATGAATCCAAAAGGAAGAAATATATGTGTGCATATGTGAGCATGCCTTGCATACCTCCTCTGCTAGTACTTCATGAGTTTTCATTGCAGTGAGCCAGAATTCAGGCACTCCTTTCTCTGCATTGAAGAAGTACTATACTCTTGAGTTCAATATAAGGCATCGCTTTCAAATACTCCATGTATGTTTGCCAAAAACAAGATATACTGTTAAAAATATACGCTAATACCTTCTATAGCTTGATCCTCTTTTATGCTATCTAATTCAGCAGACATAACCCCGTCAACTTCTTTTAGACCATTCACAATCTCATATCTCTGCACCGAGAGCCCGTCAAAAACTTAAATTAATTACATAAATACGGAATAAAAATTGTAATGCATGCTACCTCTGATTCAACATTCACGTAACATTTGCAGAAATATTAATGCAAAGATAATACATACCTTAGTGTATAGTGGTTGATAAAGCTTGTGGTATTTAGCTTCTAATGCCTTTCTCTCCTCAAGAAATTGTGCTTCCAGCTCATCATGTTGGCTCTGTAGAATACATCAATTCGCGTACGTAATTAAGCATGTCATGATCATCTATACATGTAATAAAACTTAACAAAAATGTTGAAAACTGGGCTGTAAAATAACACAAGCTTATGAAAACATAAACAGCACAATGTTTCTTGTAGAAAGTAGATATATACACCAACCTGAAGATGTCGGAGACACTCCACGTGTTTGCTGACCTTGGGAGACGATGACACCTTCATGTTATAGTTACTCATACGGGAATGTTTGGGGGATGGGAAAATAAAAATAGCCTGGAAAAGGAGGGAAAGTGAGTTTAGTTCTCTCTTATGAGGGAAGGAGGTGTCGATGTGAGCTTACAGGTTTTTATTTATAAGTTGAGAAAGTGATGTGTTTCTTGTTGTCTTGACTTCGGTATCTATCAGATGCTGTTGAGGGGTTAGAGCATATGGCCCATTGGAATCGATTTCAAGTTTAACTATCAAGTAAAGCCAGGAAGGATCAGATTCAGGATGGAATTAATACCAATTTTTCATCTGGGAAAAAGCAAAACTCACTTATGTCTCTTTGGAGTTTAGAATAGATTTCCACTTTAAGTAAAGTATAGATAGGATTCGTTTATCTTTTTTCGTGTTTTGCATTGTTTCTTTTATCATTTCTACCTCAAAAAATGAGTAGATTATAAATTACTCTTTGTGGTTTATTGCAATGAATTTGTCCATCAATTATTAATTATGGTAAATCCTTGTTCAGAAACTATCAATAGTTTAGTTTTTTTCCGACAGACTTGTATTAACACAGAAAAAAGAGGTGATGACATACAAGAAAACTCGAGATCTCAGTTACAAGCCTCTCCTTCGTAACCAGGAAAAAAACACACAAGTTTGCTCAGGATTGCACTTTTCCTTTCAGTGCTTCAATCACTGCTGAAAAATCACTATCGCTAAGCCCGTGACTTTTTGCTACCTTGTATAGTTCATTTGCAGCTGCTGCAATTGGGGTGGGTTGGGAAACAGATTCTGCTAATCCCAGGGCAAGTCTCATGTCCTGAAACCATTGACTTCATTTTTTAGATGGCAGCGTTGATTTAAATAGTGTCTGCAATTTAGAATATCTACAAACCTTCTGCTGATGCTTTAAGGGAAAAGCAGTAGGGTATAGAGATTTGACCATTGATGGACCTTTCAGCAAATACATCGGTGCATTAATGGCACCCTGTGATGCTACCTGCAATTTCACCTATGTAAGAAGATTCCTAAGAGGCTTCAATAGATGCCTTCAAAAACAACAAAATAAGATAAAATAAAAAAGATAACATCATTCTATATACTAGAGGCTTTTAGTTTTACCAACAAAGACAAGGAAGAAGAGTGCACGCTTTAATTTTAATAGTTTTTCGAGCCAGAACACCTAACAAATGAGGTCCTTTTGGATGTACTCTTCCATTAAGTGCTGTTATTGAACAAGAAGGGTGCAACACCTTGATTGGTTTTGACCAAGGAATTTTAGTTAAGCATCATTCAGAAACTCTCTCTCGTACACAAACAAACGCAGATGAAGAAATAAAACAGACTGAAAATCAATGAGTTTCTTCATTTATTTTCCAGAGAACGGCAGTGCAATGATTATCATTGTGCATGTTCGAATGAGATAGAAAGAACAAGAATAATCCATTAAAAAGCAAACAAGAGTATGAATTCAGTTAATCTTCATGGGGTTTGATGACAAGTGACACGACAAAATCTAACAAGATTTTCTGTTCACAAATACCTCAACCAGTACATTTGGGTCCAGTCCAACTTTCTCGCTGAGAAGCAATCCTTCAGAAAAGGTTGCCATCATACTGCAAATTGTTGAAAACACCAGGTGTCACAATATAATCCAGCACAGAAGCAAAACAGAAAACAATTGACAAAAGGAACTCGGTAGAACCTGCCCATGATCATGTTGACAATAAGTTTCATTGCAGCCCCATTTCCGACTTCCCCAAGGTAAAATCTTGACTGGGTATTATCAAAAAATCCATGTGAACAATAAAGTGTAATTAGTTTCCAGGAGAAAAATAGGATACAGTACCTTCCCCATGATATCTAAGAACGGAGTGACTGTTTCATACAGAGATTTGTCACCTGAAAGATAGCACATTATGCTTCAGTTTCTAGCAAGTGATTCACTATGTTATGCAGCAGAGATAAAAAAGAAAAAGTATAGGATAAAATACGAGCAGACAATAACAATATTGCGGAAGAGGTATGAAATAATCTTATTAGTGACCAGAAACTTTCAATAGTCTCTGCATCATCCATATATTTGAACTTGTGGAGGGTGGACAAATTTAAAATCACTTTCAACCTGCAGTAAGAAATATAAGTTGCCCATCTTCTGCTGGTTTCTTTGAGCCAGAAACAGGTGCCTACAGGAAAATAATGTTAAGGTTACTGGAAGTTCTCTTAAAATGTTTATCATGCAACTTGATCGAACATGTCTTAGTTTCAGTAAGAATAGTTGCGGTGAGAACAGATTTTCACTTCCAAAAAAGACGCCCCAGAAGCTTTGATATGTCCACAAATCAATTTAGAAGTCCCACCATCAACAGTTGAAACATCCACATACCTGTCCATCATAGAGGCAGATGTGACTTAGGAAGAGAGAGAGAGAGAGAAAAAAAAGCTTCAATAAGGTAAATGTAGAAAACCAGCTGAGAATAATGCATTGTTAATCCTTATCCATTCTCATATATCCTCTGATCCAAGCCAAACCAGGTGTGGATTTAGGATTTTATCTCTATTGAAAATCAATTGTGAATGGTGAATGTGTTTACAGAAACCAAAGTCAGTGCTATTCTGGGGAGGGAACAAGGTGATTATAGATATCATCAGATTAGATGAATGTACTAGCAAGCACTTGACTCTTACAAGGTATTAGGAAGGATCTTCATGCTATTAAATTAGAAAAGGAACCATATGAAAGGCAGTTTCTAGTATATACTTCTCTGTTTTCTTTTGGTTCAGTAGAAGTTTAAGTGGGCCTTGACCTTGAGCTACACGAGGGAATCAGCCTCCCCAAATACCTCCCACCTCCCCTCTTGGGAATTGAAACTAGAATGATTGGTATGGTGGTACCGTGCCAGGTGAATTTTTCAGCTAAGCCAACTAGTACCCACCAGATGATACTTGTGTATCAACATATAAGTTGGATCTTTTAAGTTTGTTAAGAAGTGGCTAATTCTCCAAAATGAACACCAGCAGCTAGCAACTTGCACATTGAAATGCTCAAATGAATGTTGAGCAAGTAACGACATAATCAAGTATTCACAGACGGTGGTTCTAGTATGAAGCTAGGAGCAATGACCAATGGGAAACGATCTGAAGAACATATAAATTCCCTATAATGAGAAAGAACAAGGAGAGAATACCCTTTTCCTGGACCCATACCACTTGCAGCTCCATGCTTTCCACATGCAACCTCCACCTGAAATAAGGCCGCTATTGGCTTTCCAGCATGAAATATTTAGGAGGCAATTAAAATAAAATATACTCACTGCACATTCTGGATCAGCAAGCATTGCAAATGTGACATCACAGGCTGCAGTTACTTCCTCGGGAGAAGGCTTATATCTGCATAAGAAAACAATTTGTAAGATTTCTTCCCTGCTTCAATCTGTAAAAGATTGCACTTTGAAGAGTTGCAGATGAAAGCATCAAGAGCAATTAAAAAATAGCTAGATTCCTGCTCCCGGAATTAAAATGAATGCTGAGTCATCCTAAGTTCACTTGTTTCAAGCGTATCATTTGGAGGTAGTCCATGACCATTTCGAAATTCCAAAAAACATTTACTTCATAGGTTGTATGTACATTAAGTGCTTACTTTGCTCCCAAGCTGATGAGAGGATCACATTTGCTCTTGGTCCTGTTCCAAACAGTCACATCACACCTACAAAATGCCAAATATGGGATTAAACTAAACAGTCCAGAAAATAAAATTGGCTCAACATAGCCCAATCTGATAGCTTTTTTTTTTTTTTTTCTTCTGTAGTTCCTGATTATGCAAAAATAAAATACACTGCAGCCATTTGTTTCTGTCATTCAAACACAGTAACAACAAAATAAATCTTACCCGGATTTTATGAGATTCTGAGCCATTGGAGAACCCATAATTCCAAGGCCTAGAAAGCCAACAGTAATTGGAGAGCCACCATCTGCAAATTCAGAAAAGGGTTTGGTTAGATAGGGTAAATACACCAAAAACATGTTTTTATACATGAAAAGCGGCTCAACTGATAGCTAAATACAATCACGATTATCTGTTAGAACATAGTTCAAATATAAAACCTATGCTTTATTATGAACAAACAAATTAATGAGGTCTTCTAACAAGAACGCGGTCACAGTGAGACTGCCCCCAGCACATCATCATCGTAAACAGTTTGTCTGGCACTGCTGCACTCTAACAGGTTTGTGACACCTCGTCATTTTCCATTTTGAAGATAAGAAGAACAATGCCTTTCATGTTCAATATGCATATGTCATTTGCACAGTGCTAGTTCCATTTGCAGTTGCATAAAACTATTGCTTTTGAAACCTCTGGTCAGATTCAAGAATTTTACAGACCAAGCATACTCACAAACAATTCTGTATCCACAGGCACCTTGCTTTAGCACTAACAACCTCATCCTTCAACATGTATTCATTATCTTGGTATGCATGCAAAACGAAGCAGCTTGTCCTGTATAGCAACCATACTGCTCATTTTGCAGTTCTAGTACCAATGTGTATTTGTACTGTGCCGCACTCCATCCATCCATCACAATGTCTATTTCCATACGTTTCGTAAAAAATTTACGGTCACAAATATCATTATCTGTATCAGATGACACCATGTAAATTCTCAATTTGTTCTTATCATAAAAAAAAAAAAAAAAGAAGAATACATGTGCAGGAAGGACTAATGTTTCTGGTTTGACTCTCGTTGCTCAACTTGAAAGACATCATGAAATGAATCTCAATCTGCAATCTCCACGCAGATGCAGTTTTCAAACCCCATTCAAGTTCGGAGGCAAACACTTCAATTACTAAATAAGTGAATTAAGCAGGCAAAGCCAAGGAGCCACCTGTTAATACTTTCTGAATCCTTGACATAGTAGTAATTCAACCTAGTTTGGCGTGATAAAACACAAACCCCATGAAGTTTCACAGCTCAAGTTGCTGAATTGTACATAAAGAAGAAGAAGAAGAAGCAAAGCAAAGCAAAAAAATACCATTAGCAGTAGAAATTGAAGCTTGGGCAGAGAAGGGCTTGAAAGGTTGGTAAGTGGGAAAAGAAGAAGAGATGGGTATTGGTCTAAAATGGATGGGAAGTTGAGCGCAGAAGCTTGAACACGTTGCCATGGAAGCAATTGATGATGATACGAAGAGATGACCGTTGCTGGCCTTAAGCAACAAGGACATAGTCCCTTCCTTGTTCGCTTGTTACTGCTCTCTTCTCTTGCACTTTAAACGGTTGTCTGTGTCCAAACCAAAGCTAAGCTCGCATTTCTATGCAACCTCTGCATGTTAGGAAGGGGATAAAGAAAAAGATAGAGGATCAGTGAAGTTAAGGGCTTCGCTCCCTTTTCTTTTTCTTTTTTTAAGAGAATAGCTAATTTTGGTCCCTGTAGTTTTAGAGAAAGACCATTCCTACCCTTATTTTCATTCTATTCAATTTCCCCCTTCATTGAAAGAATGGCATAGGGGTGATCATTTTTTGTTCAATTCGGTTTTTATCAAAAAAAAATAAACAAACCAAAAAAATTAAAAAACCAATTGAAACCGGTTCAAACTGACCGGTTTCAGTTCTATTCAGTTTTTAGAGAAAAATCAGCTCAAACCGGTTTGGCTCAGTTTTTTCTGATTTGACTCGGTTTTTTGGTTTGGATCGGTATTTTATGTTTTAGCTTGATTTTTTTACGTTTTGACTCGGTTTTTTTATGGTTTAATTTTTCAGTTATTTTTATATGGTTTTTTTGTTTTAATCAGTTTTTTGATTTTTTTTCCTCACCTCTAGAATGCCAAATGAGACCAATTAAAAAAGACATCCAATCTCCGTCAATTATTGAAATGGAGGAGGAAATTGACCTTTTAGGAAAAATAGGGGGTTCTCTTTTTCTTCTTCTTTTTTTTCCATTTCAACAAGAAATGCAAGTTCGAGTTCAAATTTTATGTTTTACAATCTCATTGGAAAGGGGTTGTAACTGGACCGTGACCTTAGTATCTTGACTCGAACAAGATTACCAAAAATTACCTCTAGTATGATAACTAATCTAAATTCGAGTAATTAACTAATGTTGAGGCAATAAAAAAAATATACACGCCATTTATTTATTTATTCAAATTTGTCACTTCATTTGTAAAACCTGTTTACACTAAAACTAAAAATACATATTGTAAATAAAAATAATATTTGTTCGTAACTAAACATAAAAATGCAGCCCAAAATTAATATTGAATATTAAAGAAGTATTTAGGAACGCGGTGCAAATAATGTTCCTAAAAATTTTAAATTTATTTTTTAAAAAAATATATATTGAAATCATTTTAATGTATTGATATTAAAAATAATTTTTAAAAAATAAAAAAATATATATTTTGATGCATTTCTAAGCGAAAAACACTCTGAACTGTCACCGCCATTACAATCCCAAACAAACCCAAAAATCAACTTAAAAATCATAAACAACTAAGATAAACAATTGACCATAACAATAAGAGTTTATAGAATTGATTATAAGGTTTAGTCCTATTTCCCTTAACAAATTAAATTGATCAATTGTTAGATTTCTCAAAATATATAAATGCAATGGAAACATTAATTTTAAAAATTTTTGGGAGTTCCAAGGATCTCATTAGATAATTAAACAATATAAGGTATTTAGGGTCTATAAGAAGATTATCTAAAGATCACAATTTCCTTGTTTCTAGGTTAGAATAGCTCTTTAAGGTTAAGTTGTTGCAAACCATAAATTGATTAATTATCTAATTTCTAACAACAATCCATACAAATCATTGATTCAAAAATCTCTTAAATTCTTTTAAATAGATAAATTGTTATGCTTGAGTGTTATGTCTTTCTTTTCTCTACTTTGTCTATTTGTATAGGTGTATCTGATGTATATAATATTTTTCTCTTTAATCTTTTGATTAAAAAAAATGTAAAACCAAGAATTTTATTTTAGGAAAACTCAATCTATCGCTTTATTCATGAAAAATATCATATATTTTATTTTAGAACAGTTTTAGAAATTTATAGAATCAAATCCCTTATTGATTTTTATAAGTCTAAATATGGTAATCCCATGTATAAATTGAATTCTAGTCTATACTTTTTGAAACATAGTTATAATCAAATCATATTTGATTAATTATCATAGTTTAATTTTATATCAATGACTTTTAATGTGTCTGACATATTAAATTTCTAACATGTTGGCCTTAATATAAATAAAAATCCTAATAAAAATAAGATTAAATAAATTAAATAATTTAATTTATTATAAATTTAATAAACTGATTAATTTATATATGAAGATCGAGTATATCATCTAACAACATGTCATAATTTCCTAAATATTTGGAATATTATATGTTGTTGAACTTAATCTTTCAGTTATTATTTACTTAGTGTAATTATTATCCCTTCATCAAAAATATTCTGATTAAAACATTTAAGCAAGTAGTGTGTTTGCTCCATCAAATCATATTTATTCTAAAAAAACATATTCATTGATTATTTGAATAAGATTTGAAATTCTTTTCAAATCTTATTCCACCTTACGTATGTATTTATTAATTAATACTATTAGAGAAAATGTGGAACATTTTTTCTAATTCACCTAGGTGTTGAATCTTTTTTTGATCACTCAAATACCTTAATATAGTTTATGTTATATCTAATATATTTTTATTTTCTATCTTTAATTAAGACAACATGTAATTAAGATTATGATATCGCATTTCCTACATAGGATAACTTGGTGATTTTTAGTTTAATAATCACTTACACAATTGTCACATGAATTTTTCTATAAATATAAATGATTTCTCTAGATATAATTGTCATAAAAAGTAATGGGGCACTTTCTCCCCTATGTTCCTATGAACTTAATGAGTAGTTTTGACTCATGATTTCATGATCTTAGTGTTTTGAGGAGTAATTTCAGTCATGCTTCCATGTTCAACAGCCATACCCCTATAATCTGAACACTCATTTCTCTCATAAAGTCATGATTGTAATTGTCATAACAACTCACTACGTTGTCGTGCAACTATCAGTCTATTCTACTGAGTCTGTTGTGTTTGTTATTTTCCTTGGACTATCCATCGTTCAAGTCTAAACTTGAATTAGCACACTACTCGTATAGGCCAATGTTGTCGATTCTGCCACTACTTCTGCATCTAACATTGTTCTATGGACTGCCATTGCCCATTGTGTCTTTCCAGCAATGTTTTCGTCGGTGTATTCATGCTGAATGTTTACTCTGTTATAAACATTACAAACAAAAATCAAGTTCAATAAAAAATATGTTTTTTTCATTTTAAATGTCAAAAAAAAAAGAGAAGAGATCAAGGTTGATGAAGTTTTTTGGATTTAATTTGATTTTTTTTTATTTTTTAGGGTGATTAGATGGTGATTTAGAGTTAAAATGGGTTTGCTAAAGTTGTTATGTTTTTTTAAGGTATTTTTAGGCCAAAACTAGTTAAAAATTGGATTTTTAAGGTCTAAAAACTAGAACTTCTTTTTCCAATCAATAGATAAGACAAAAGAAAAAAAAACCAATAAATTAAACATCATTTACTTAGGAGAAGAACATTTTATCAATTTGTTTTTTTTTTTAATAAGCAAATAATATATTGTCTGCCTATTTAAATAATAAAAAAAAAAAAACAAAACAAAATAATCAAGCACACGAGCCTAGCTTGAAAACCCAGGGTGTCTAGTCATTTTGCATCCAAGCTCAGGAGCTCTTGGTTTTTTTTGCTTTCTGGCCAGGTATGCAAGCCTTACTTGTTTTTATTAAGGGAATTTTGATTCATCCTCTTCTATTTTCTTTTGTTAATTAATTATTTTTGTAAATTTATTTTAAGATAATGTTTATAAAATTGTTCAGTGATGTCATAACTTTTAAATAAGATTATAGATTTTATAGTAATATTAGAAATTATTTTCTGAATAATTATATATGAATCTAATATATATAATTAAAAAAAAATTATTGTGGAATATTCAATGAGAATAAAATATATATTTTATCATTTCTTTATTGTAAACATTTATATAATTTTCACAAATTAATCATTCTTTTATTTTTTTCATACAATCACATAAAAAATATAGATAAGTTTTAATTTAAAAAACTTTGCTTTTAATTAAAAAAAACATGTTTTCATCCAAAAGAATAAAATACTTGAATAAAAAATGATATTTAGACTGAAAAATATATTTTTTACTTGATAATATAAATCATTGGAATTGTTACAAATATTTATTTTAATTTCACAAATTTATATAAAAAAATATTTTGTCTAACAATACCCAGCTTTTTTTTATTATTTTTATTTAATATTTAATTTATATCATCTTATTTTTTTTAAAAATAACCTAACTATTTTTTAAACAATAATAAATCATTTGGATGGTTTATATAATTTCATAATACATCCAAGAGATTGTTGTTATTTATTTTTAATTTTTTTCCAATTAAATTTAGAATGAATTAGTTGTATTCACATCATGCATGCATTATATGTAATAGGAAAACTCTTAAGATAAATATAAGAAAATATATAAAATAAAAAGAACTAATATTTGCATCTATTTTAACTTCTTACTAACTTTCCACTTTAATCTTTAATTAATAAACACAATTTTATGTATCATCTTTTCCTTCAGAAATATAATAGTAGTTACTTATTGAAATGTTTTAAAAAATATATATATCAAAATAATATTTTTTATTTTTTAATATTTATTTTTTATATCAACTATCAAAATAATCTAAAACATAAAAATAAATTATTTTAAATAAAAAAATTTTGAAATTTTACAAATAACCATTTGGATCACACTATCACAGGGGCTTAAATATCCTTACGATAGCAGACAGAGCGACCTCATTAATTAAATTATATGATTATTTGACTGCAATTAGTTCCAGAAATATCAGATACATACATGTTTATAAACAGATCCTCGAAACAATGGTTAGCAGCATTGGTGCAATAAACCTTGGTGGTTGGTGCACAGAGTGGTCAGTGACATTGATCAACTCTAAACAAGTTTAAAACAAAGTTCTATCTAACGGTAAAACTGACATAATGTACAAGAGTTCCAGCTAAGTTGTATTTTTTTTTTTTTTTTTAACTCTATCAAGGAAGGAGCCGATAACCTAGGGCCAAGTACCATAATTTGAATTTGCGTTTTCACAATTACAAGAAACATTCTATAACCAATTCAGTCTCCTTATAAACTATAAATTGCAACAGAATATCCATCAGTTTTCTGAGAACAGCCCCTACCCTTACCAGGCATGTAGATGACATCCTTCATATCAAATTGCCAGGATTTGATGCAACTGCCTCGTTACTTACGGTAAGGATGATACCTTCCAGTAAGAGCAGCACCACCATTTGCACTGCCAGCATACCCCTTATTACTACCATAGCCACCACCACTAGGAGCATCGCCATTGTCATACCTTTTACCGCTGCCAAAACCATCACCATCGCCATCACTAGTTCTCCCGTATCCTTTACCACCACCATACTCGGCAGCATTGTTGTAACTACTTGGAATGCCATAACCACTTCCTCCATATACACCAGTTCCATACATCATTTGCCCACCAAACCCGAAACCATAACCATATGCACCATAACCACCATAAAAACCAGCAGTGCCTGCAGGATAGTTTCCTCCATAACTGCCATAACTCCCATAACCATCATAGCCACCATACCCAGCATATCCTCTGCCCATTTTTCGACCATAACGACCTACAGAACTATTGCTAGCACCAAAGCCACTCGCACCATTGCCAGCACCAAAGCCACCTGCACCATTGCCAGCACCAAAGCCACCTGCACCATTGCTGAATCCAGTATAAGACTTTGCTGTACTGCCATAATCACCACCAGTTCTCTTTGGTTCAGCCTTCTTTATTTCCACCTAAAATTTATACTGAAGGGCTTGAGCTACTAAAATCTCACAAGATCATGCCATAAACAACCATGACAGGAACATCTATTCAGCAGAAATATAACCTACCTGTTTACCACCAAGCTCATGTGTTCTGCCCTCTGAAAAGATTTGTTCTACAGCATCTTCAGTGTCAAATGTGACAAACCCAAATCCCCTAGACCTTCCAGTCTTATGATCTAGCATAATCTGGTGGTCTACAATGCTACCATAAACAGAGAAGTATTCCTTTAACTCATCTGTAATATGAAAATACAGTCAGGGGAGCACATAAATTTAGCTCATCCAGAAAAAAAGGGAAATTCAATATGAAAATTGAGCTATGCTACCTTCAGTCAAAGAAGGTGGTATTCCACCAACAAAAATTTTCTTTGTTCTTGTTACTCCTTTAACGTCCATATCTTCCCTTGGAACTGTCCTCTTCACTTCCACCTGGAATAAGAATACAACAGTGTAAGCTCCAAAATACCAAGAATTCCACCATTTATAGTGAAGAAGCAATGAATAAAATTATCAGCAACTTAAACATCTTATGTTGTCAGGAAATGAGTGAGTTAATGTTACCGCTCTGCCATCTATAACATGGTCTTCCTCCAAAACCCTATCAGCAACTGCAGGGTCAGCAAATGTTACAAACCCAAACCCTCGTGGCCTTCCAGAATGTCTATCAGTCATTATTACAGAGTCCATGACTTCTCCATACTTGCTAAAGTAATTAGTGAACGTTTCTGAAACCAAAAGGATGTGATAGATATCAGCACAGAAGAGAGACAATTCTACCCAAGGAGAATTTTATGATAAAAGATGACAAAACAAGCCAAACAGAAACAATAAAATGGTGGACAATGTTGAAGGAGAATTTAATGGCCTAGGATATCAAAACAGAAAATATACAAATGGTGAAAAAAAGAAAACACAACATGGCTGCTTGATTTTAAGCTCATTGGTCACAATTTCACACATGAAAATTGGTAAAACCTGACACTGGATCAGTTCTCATCTATCCTCATCTTCTATTCAATTTCACTTAAGTACTAATAACATTAGAACTATGAACAACACAAGTCCTTTGGCAGTGTACACATGCAAGCTAAAGCTAACAACTACCCTATCCATATAGCTGTAATCATGCTGTAGAACTAAGCAGCAATCCTTCACAGGTGGAAGGCACATATTCTTCAAATTTCTTGACTTAGTGTCAGAAAACTAGTTTGCAGCTATTGAGAAGGCAGATAACCAATTCCCCTAGATTGCGTTCATAAGAGATTACTAATACTAGAGATTGCACAATTCCTATTGCTGATGGAATTCGATCCAAGGTATGACCTGCCAATACGAAATATAACAGACCATTTCCAAAACCATTCCATAGACTTACATATAATGCAACTACACAGCTAAATTGAATATCTATAATGCAATCCACAAAGTTCTCAATTGTTAGTCACACATACAATATCCAAACTCTTCCCATTGTGAAATATCAGGCGCACTCAGCACCACAAGTCAATGATTAAACCTCAAGATGGCACATATATTTCACAAAAAAACCAAAAGAAATGAAACAAAAATATGCAGCCATGACTCTTTAACACAAAAGTAACTAGATAACACCACATGTATTACAAAGCCACACAGAAAAAGCTTGCAATTCAAACTGCACCAAGCAAGTTAGCTATTCGAAATACAAGCCACTGTAGGAATTCAAATGCTCAATTCAATCCTACAAGACATTAATAATTCTAAAACAACAAATTATTAAAACAGTAAAGTATTATTACCTTCAGTAGTTTCCCAGGAGACACCACCAACAAAGAGTTTTCTACCAGCAAAAAAAAAAAAACCACAAATTATTTCCCCAATCACAATCATTTTCAGCAGCGAAATCCGCAATCTGCTTTTGATTTAATCTAAGCCTCTAAAAGAAGAAAACACCAAAATCCCTACATGCACAGAAACATTACAAATTTACAAACTAACCCTGCAGAAGAAGAGTCACGATTGTGATGATGATGATGATGATTCATTGATAGTTTTCTTTCAATTCCTCCACTACCTATGTCCCCCTCCTGCTGTTGCTGTTCTTCCTCATAAAAACCTTCTTGCTGCTGCTGCTGCTGCTGATGCTCTTCGTCACTATGGCGGTTAAAGGCAAGGACGTTATCTCCATATTGCCTCTCTTGCGGTGGATAATCATAATCCATTGACATATTTTTGACCTAATCAAACAAAAACCTGCAAAAGAACCACCTTTTTTTACCTTGCCTAACCCTAACTACCAATACCCTAAAAGCAGACTCGCCTAGATTGATTGATTCAAGAACCCTACTAGCTAGGGTTTTGAGCAAGCAGAGAGAGGAATTGGGATTCGGTTTTGGAGTTGCAGAGAAACCCTAGGTTAGGCTCGCGCAAGGTGCCGTGCCAGAGAGCGAGAGGAGAAGAAAGAGAGTAGGTAATTCAATTTGAAATATTCGATTTCCGGAGGTGGTTTATTTTCTTTATATTGATTGTTGGAGTGTCAGTGTTGAGGGTGAGCCAGGAACGGCGTCGTTTATGGCTTAATCTAAAAGCACATGCATGCCCACCGTTGGACGGTCAAAAATAAAGGCCAGGCCAGGCCAAATTTCATGTTCAACCACAAATGCATGAAATACGGCCTCTTCGACTCATATAAAATAAATGTTCACAATCAATCCCTCTTTTTTTTTTTAGTGAAAACTCATGAATCTTGATTATATTAAAAAAAAAACATTTGTGAATAATTTCATATATTGTTAACATGAAAAAAAATCATTTATTGGGTATTGATGAAGTGCTCATCATGAAAAACTTACAACATGATTAAGTTTTTCTTGAACGAGTCCTAGACTAATAATTAGAAACCAGGGACCTCGTAGACTTAAGTTAACAAATTCAAGAAAAATGTGTGTGAAAAGAGAAATATATGTGTAGAGAGTCTACAAGTAACGGTGAGAGTAACATGTTATGTTAAGTATGTTTGAGGGAGCCTATATGAGCATGTCTTTTTATATTGTGACTTGTGGTATGTATAAATATAAGAGGTTACATAAGTTTGCCTAGTTAAGAGGAAAAATGATGGGGAATATTAATTTTTTTTTAAAATAATTGAGTTATTAATTGGTGTTTCATGTTTATCATTAATCGAGATGTATATGATTAAATAAATCTTTTGCATGAAATGCATTTTTACCCACATAATAGTTTAGATTTTTCTTTCGATATAATTATGTTTTTTTTATATAATTATGTTATTTCTAAATGATATTATACATTGCAATTCTTAGAGTGAATCCTTGTACTTCCATGATTTTATTCAAATATATATATATATATATATATATATATATATCAAATAATGATGATAATAATATGTATTAATTAATTATGTTAATTAAATAATTAATTTATTTTCATATCTCTTTTAATTCATTATTAGTTATTTATGTATATATAAATTTATAAACATTAATTTATAGAAATTACAACTCGGCAAAAAAATTAACAAAATATAAAACAGACCTGTTAAACAAGCTACTATTTATATCATCACAACACACCTAAGTCGGTAATTCGACATAAGTTTCAACAATTTAAAAACAAATATAATTTTAGAAAATCTAAAACAAACTATAACATGTATAAAATTATGTATCCATACAACAAGTGTGTTAGAGGAAAAAAAAAATAAAACAAGTAAACACCCAAACAAAATACATATACTAAAAAATATGTAATAAAAAAATTAATGTTTTAAAATTATGTTTAAATTTAAAAATAGTAAATTTACTTATTTAAAATTA
Source organism: Populus tomentosa (assembly GCA_018804465.1). Taxonomy (NCBI): domain Eukaryota; kingdom Viridiplantae; phylum Streptophyta; class Magnoliopsida; order Malpighiales; family Salicaceae; genus Populus; species Populus tomentosa. The sequence goes on along the minus strand of CM031973.1, from coordinate 5,713,383 downwards.
AAAAATCTCAATAAAATTATTGTTATGACTGGAAAATTTGAGGAATGATGAGTTATGCTGAGATTAATTTAATTATGCCTGTTAATACTTTTATCTTTGTCGTCTGTTTGTAACTCTGCATAATAGATATGTATTTTTCATAAATCCTACATATGGACCTTTTCAAATAAAATGTTGATCAATGTGCATCTCTTTGAAAGAAATGAATTAAGGCAGTTCTTAGAGCTTACTTTAATTCCCCACCTTAATTAGTGTTTTTTTACTAACCATTGACACGTGATTTACCATGGATTAGATAACTTTTTTTCCAACAAAAATAATAATAAGCAAGCTCTTTCAGTGTGTTTTTTTATATAGTAAAATGCAAAAAATAATTAAATTAAAAGATAAAATTAAAAAAAATATTCAATTCAAAAAACAACATTAAAAAAAAAAAAGATCTGGATAAACCAATTAATCTGCCATACTTGCAATTTGGATCATATACCCTAATGAAATTAACAGTTTATAATTCTTAAGATTATTTTTCATTTAATTATATGGCAACCAGACTTTCTTATACAAAATAATAATTTAAAAAATTAAAAATAAAGGGTTGTTTGTGGAACTAAATAAAAAATAACCTTAATGTTTCTAAAGTTTGGTAACAAAAGGATTTAAAAAAAAAATTAAGGGTTAAAAATACATTAATATTGTTTTTAAAAAGGCCAAGTGTATAGGCTTACCCACAGGTCTAGCATATAAAAAAGACTTGATTTGTTCTCTTCCCAAGAGCATTCGACAAACAACATGTTATCCTTCTATTTTTAAATATTAAAGGATATATGACATGTTGTTCACCCTTTAACTTAAAAATAAAACTACGGATGACATGTTATTTGCTGGACTAGAATTCAGCTATCAAAAGTGGCTAAAAAATGGGCTCTCGGTATTTTTTTTCTAAAAATTTAATTTTCAACCATGTTTTGTCCAAAAAACCATAGACACTATGATAAATTTATTCATGACCTCAAAAAACCATACAAAAACCTGAAAATCAATTTAAAACCAAAACAATTCTTGAGCTTATATATTTTTTTTAAAGCAATTTCAATGTAAAAAAAAAAAAACATAAGTGGAACTTTTCTCACCTAATAGAATTTATTGACACCAAAATATTTGACTATTTTGGTGGTTGAGTAAGATACTAAAGCTGATTTGTTTTTTTATAATTGGAATTTGATGATTATTTTTTTCCTATCAAACCAATGACTGGAAAATAAAAAAAATAAAGTTTTGAACTAAAATTGATTTTTTTTGAAATTTTAAAAATTAGAAGGACCAATATTTATAATTCAAAAGATGTGATGGTGAAATAAATAAAAAACTTAAATTGAAGGTCCTAAGAGAGAAATAATAAAAAAAGAGTTCTAGAACAAAAAATAATTGCACTAAAATCTACAGTACAATAAGTTTGGCTCTATAGTGACGTGGCTTCAATGAGTTTTCTATAATAATAATTATAATTGATATGAATAAAACAACATCTATTTTTTTCTTTTTATTAGTTTATGTATCAATTAAAAAAAATCAGATAATTTTAAAACTACTTCACAACATCGATTTATAGCACATTTAATATTATCATAGCGATTACTTTTTAAAGTGTTTTTGACTTCGACATGCATTAAAATAATATTTTTTTTAAAAAAATTAATATCAACATATCAAAATGATCTAAAAACACAAAAAATAATAATTTGAAAGTAAAGAAAAAATATATTTTAAAATAATACTTTTAAAACATAAAAACAAACGAGTTCTTAATTTATTCAAATATAGTTCAATACAACTCTCCTCCTATCTATTCATTCTTTGTTTTTCTTTTCCAATAAACTCTTGGGATAAGGTTAGATAATTTTAGAAATAATCTAGTCCAAGACTGAAAGACATAAATTCATTTTTAAACTTTTTCTCTTTTGTGATTTCATGTATGTGAAAATTATAGGTATTGGTTAATTTCATTTCAACCTCGGAAACACCCCAGAAGTTGGGGGGAAATAGAAGAAGAAAAGCAACATAAATAAAGTACCTGCTTCCCAGTGAGGTCAGTTTCTTGAATAACCAAAATGTGGCCGCATTTCTTGAAACTTTAAGCTATAATTTGTTGCTTAATTCAAAAGAAAAGAAACAGAGCATTAAATAACCAAAGTCTTGGTCTTGTGGTTGACCTTGGAGCCATTAAATTGAAGAAAAAAAGACCAAGATAAGGCCTGACTGTTTTTCACGTAACCAGGAAGCTTTTGAGCCTATACTTCCACAACGTGGGAACCCATCTCTTAGAGCAGAGAGAGCCATCACATTTGAGTGCAGGCTTCAACTTGATTCGTTGCTCCCACGCTTCCTACGAGAATGCATCTGATTTTCACAACATGTCTACTTTCGCAGTTGAAAAAAAAAACATTTGGAGCTCCGTGGACAAATTCTGTAAGACGAAAAAATTGTGATGCATGGAGCAAAGCACATGAAAAAGTTTGCGGTTCCACATGAAATGGCAAAAATAGAGACTGTTATTGCAAGATAACATGAATCTTTGAATAACTTGGGGGTGTTAATAATTTGCAAATTTTAATTAACCAAGAAACAATAGGCATTCGTATAATATGTATTATAAAGGTGTGAGAAGGGAAAGGGGGCATATTCATATTGAGCTTCTTAGTATTGGCTTTCATAAGTGGGGTTTTTTTTTGGAGGGAATGATTTGTCTTATTATATTGGTTAATTAACTAAATCATCTCTTTTTTCAAGAAGTTATCTTATATTTGTTTTATAATATCAGTTAACTAAGTCATCTCCTTTCTCAAAAAGTTATTTTATATTTGTCTTATAATATCTGTTAACTTAGTTATCTTATTTTTATCCAAGCTGAACTCTCCTATTTTCTTCTCGTAAATCTTGGTGGGAGTTGGTGTTAAGGGGTGGGCTTATATTTCTTTTACAAATAAAAAACATGTAATGGTGCAAAGCTAATAAATATTATATGCATGTGAAAAAAAAGGTACATTGAATATGGATTTGTCGTTTAAAGATTGGCAATTGTCATCATCTGGTGTTTTATTACACCAACAAGGGAATTCATATTCATCTCAGTTAATTTGTAATAATCTAGATTCTTGTAAAATCTATGTGACTATCATTTGCCACCCAAAAGTTCTAGAATTCAAAATGCTTCAAGTCAGGCTTTCTTTAATGCAATTTGTTGATGGAACATACAATCTAAGGATAAGCTTAAATCATTAAGTGAGCATGGGTAAATTTTATACCTTGTCTCAAAAGAGTCTCAAATCTGCTCAGTGACGGTCTTTGTAAAGACAATATAGAGGCGTTATGAGAAATGGTTAAGGCACGTACGCCCACCTTTACCAAGCAAGAACTTAGATATAAGTTGGGTGTTTTATGCATTCGAACCCTAACCCACAGTCATAAGACAAATCGTTAATTCCCTACCTAACTTAGAAGCTGTGTGTGCTCTAAAAAAAATTAAAGCAAGAGATGCATGAGGTATTAATCTATATTCAATATACAAATACATGTGCAATATAAGAAATTAAAGCATAAAAAGAATGCATGCTGATAATAAAAATATAAACAAAAAAAGTAAAAAATTTAAGCATAAAAAGAATAAAAATATATAGACTAACAAAAACTAAAACACAACAATTAAACAAACAAGTACAGCTTAGTTCACATGATATCCTCAGTGGAGTTATCATTTTGTTACACTCGTGTAGTGTTATGGTGAACATCCTTCCGGACCGGGATCATCGGAATATGAGTGAAAATAACAATGAATTCTTATCATTTATAAGTAAAAAAAGGGATAAAGGCATCATCTAGTATTTTGATAACTAGAAACCTTAACTGGTCTTAGGGTCTGGATAAAATGACTGGATAAAAGGGACTTGCTGTGTATAGAAAATACATATTACCCCAAGTATATCTTTTTTAAGGTAAGCTGCATTATTTATTTGTTTTATACAAACTAAAGTATTGTTGTGATTTTTACCATAGGCCTGTCTAATGGTTAAAGTTGGTCCATCCTCGTAGAGTGGATTGTAGCTTTATGGGTCAAACCTATTCATTCTATAGTCAAAATATATTTTAGCATTTTGCTTTTAATATTAGGAATACATCATACATATAAGTTCGTAATCCTTGATATTAGAACAAACAATTTTATTTTTTTTGTATTTTTGAAATGTAGGTCAAGCTCTCATTTATTTCATTGGTGATTAAATCTAAAAACACATGCAAAGATATCAACAAAACTACTTTTCTTAAATTTTAGTATTTAAAGATGTTAAATCATGCCATGTATTTTTTTTAATTACTTATGCAAATATGTTTTTTATTTTATTTTTGAGAGATTTGACCATATGCAATTTAAAATAAAATTTTATTTTTTAAAGAAAGATTTTTGTTATTTTTTGTGTGTTGAAGGAAACTGATTTATTTAATAATAAAAAAACACCTCATGTGTAGGTCACAATTTCAAATATTAAATATGAAAGAGTAAAAAAAATGGAGAACTCAAAATTAATTACAAAATGGTCTTTAAAAAATTAAAAATTTATTAAAATTGAACTAAGACCGTATTTGACAAGACGCAAATAAAATATTTTTATCTAGCTATTTTAAACATTATATTAACTTAAGATGAATTATCATTCATTAACTCAAAACCGAGCAACACCAAAAATCCACATAAGTCTTATTAATTTCATGAACTTCATTCAAATCACATATTAATTCAAACAAATCAATACAAACCAAAACCTACTTCATGCATCAATATTTAATGTTTAAATAGCAATCACAACCTATACAAATAAACTAACAATCCAATATAAATTATTAAATCATCTCAAATCACAAACAACATTAATCCAAACTAAATGTCCAAACTGTCCAAAAATTATACAAAACAATGAGCATTTTGTCCTAAATCTCACAACATTTTAGTAATTTTTCAAAAAAATAGTTTGAGTTTATGGATCGACCTTTCAAAGACTAGGAATTAATTTGAGAGGCTATTATAACCAAGAAACCAGTTCTGGAAAACTTTGGGAAGCGGAGGAACAATGGTGGCGCGTGTATCCATGTGCCTTCACCACTAGCAATGCGCGAGCTTGGGGAAACAAAAGAAGGGATGGATCTAGAACTTTTTTTTTCTTTTTCTGTTTGCGCTAGTGGTGAGACTCATCATCATCATCTATAAAAATAAAAAACCACACAACAAAGCTTCAATTTCATTTCATCCTCTCTCTCTTTACAAATCTGTTTCTCTTTCCTGTTACTAGTAATTGATGTTGTTAATGGTTGAATAATCATGGTTTACGTAGAGAAACTTAGTATTGGTGGTAGATAAACGAAGGAGAAATGGTCTGTGTTTGTGGGTTGTTGTCATCAATTGAGATGAAGCACAATAATTGTTGTCACATGAATGTAGAAAGACTACACAATAGTGGTCATAATAGGATTGAGGAGAAAATAAGATAAAAGTTGTTAGTTAGGTGAGGCTAGTTCACTACCATCGGTTGAGCTCATAGTAGAGAGGAACTATTGTTGGCATTGATGGATGGAATGCAGTATGGTGGCTTAAAGGTGTTTGTCGGCTGGAATGCATTAAGGTGGTGGTTGTTATATGACTTAGTAGCAGTGATAGGTGCTTGGTGGGTTTTATGATGGGTTTCCTTTTTTATTTGGGTAGTGATGATGTAAAGAAGAGGGAGGCCAGTGCTGAAGATGGTGTTGACCAGTAGTGGGAGATGGAGAGAGAATGAGTTGTGTGTGATTGATGTTCCGCCAAGAGAGAAAAATGAAAATAAAGGTTGATGTTTTAGGTTGATTATATTTGTTTTTATTATTAGCTACTGTTGAGGGTTGATAATGAGGTGTGATAGGTGTTGTTAAATAGGAGAAAAATACTGGAGTGGTGGTATCTAGTGGAGATAGAGGGATTCAGAACATATGTGATTGTTCACGGTGAAGGAGAAGAAAGGAACTGATGTTGGGTCTTCAGTTGAAGGGAGAGAGGGAGGGAGGGAGATTCCCTCCCTTTTTGTGTAAGAGATTCCCTCATTACTTATAGGCAAAACAATTTGCCTTTTTTCTCCCATTTATATGGTCCGCAAATTTGGTGTCTAAGAAACCCTAAATCACTTTAGTTCTTTTTTTTTTTTTTTGCATTGTCGGTTCCCCTGTCCAAATATTTTTTTTGTTTTTGAAAAATACAACATCAACGTTGACTCAATGATAAAAAAATAAATTAATGATTTTGAAATAAGTGTGTTAAAAACTGAATACGTTAAAAGTAAATTTTTGAATTTTAATTTTTTTAAAAAAATTGAAGCAAAAAACAACGCAAATATTTCAAAAATAATTTTTTTAGATTATTTTGTCTTTTTTTTTTTCTATTTTTTGGATTTTTCAAAAAAATAAGAAAAAAGAGTAAAAAATCAGGTTATGATAATGATAAATAACCAATCATTTAATAGTTCAAATCTCATAACCGCTACCTTATTTAATAAAATAAGTACAATGTAATAATGATTTTTTTTTTTACAAATTTTAAATTTAAAAAACTTTCATTGAATTTACATCTTAGAGAATAATACAAAATTATTTCTAAATCTTTACCTGATAATTCATTTTTTTTAGTTCAATTGGCTCTTTAATATATATGACTCAAAAAACAAAAAACCCACCACAACTCCCCCTTCCATAGAACTCAACCATAACACCAACTCAAACATAAGCATTTCAACTTCAAAATAACATTATTATCGAAGATCTATCTCATAAAACATAGATTTGGGCAACTACCACATGTTTTTATTGAGGGAAGGAGAAGGGAGGGGGATAACCCCTCATGAAAAACCAATAAGTAGAAGAAGGGCTAGCCTTAGCTTAGAAAAAAGATAATGATGAGTTTTAAAATATAATATGCTCAAGAACAAGGCTTATGTGTTGAATAATCAGGTAATTTCTTAGTTCAAGTAATCTGATTCATTCTCTCTTACTAAGGTATTTGGTGGCTTAATATGAAAAATTTAGGTGGTTGGTAGCTGGTACCTGTAAAAGATCCACTTTAATGGATGTAAGGATTCTTGGATGCTTAAGTGAGTAATTTTGTAGAAAAAATACAATGATATTTTAAAGAAATATGTTTTAAAAATATCTATGTTGAAAGTGTTAAGAATGAAAAGATTGTGAACATTTAGTTTGAAGGATTCATAGTGTATTTATAGCCCATGAGTCTTATTTTTTTTAGAGAAAAGACTGAAGTGTAATTTTACCCTTCTAATAATTTGAATTGTATTTTACTCAAAATAATACATATAAGATCAATGTAAAATATTGAGGGACCCGCATGGAGTTTTAAAAAAAAATCCTAAAAGGGTATCTGGCTCGGGTAAGGAGAACAAGCCCAAAAAAATAAAAAATAGGTTCATGCGTCTTGTCTGGACCCAAACACGTTGTGTTTGAATGTGTGGCTCAAGCTCATAGAGGTGCTGAGACGTCTGTCCAACCCCAATTATGTGTGACAGCACCCCTAGCAAGGCTAGGCGTGATAGCATGCTCAATTAGATTGTTGCCTGAGCCCATGTTTCTTGGGAGTTGGGCTTTGAGCTAGAACCCCCGAGTCCATGTTCTTTGGTTTTATTAGGTTTTTTTTTTTTAAATGGTTTTTTAGGTTTATTTTATTTGGATATATTAGAAAATATATCACCCATTTGATAATCTATAATGTACACTAATATACTCCAGTACAATGAGCTTTAATATAATTAAAGGATATTTGTTAATAATTGAGTAAAGTCGGATCAAATTATCTAAACTTAACGAAGGTAGAGTTGAATTTGTAAAACTATTTTATAGAGCAAAATTTGACTACTCGTAAAATTATAACTGGAGATTTTTATAAACATTAGCTTTATAAAAGGTTGTTACAGTGACAGAGTAAAGGTTCATCCAATCTGCTGTTGCAAACGATTACTCTTCATTTAATTAATAAAATGATATATTTATATATAGTTAGATGTATTTGTGAGAATGCTTCAAATCTCCACCTCAACACATGTTGATGTTTATTTTTGTATTTTAAAAATATTTATAAAAAATTCTAATTTTTTTATTTTTTTTAAATTAATATTTTTAGATTATTTAAACATATTAATATTAAAAATAATTTTTTTAAAATAAAAAATTTTATTTTTATATATTTTTAAATAAAAAATACCTTAACAAACAACTGCAATTATACTTAGAAACACGCATGGAATTATGAAAACACAACGCTATATCCTTCTATTTTGTCAATATTTATAACACCCATGTGATGAAAATCAAAACGATAATAAATCAGTTTTTCTAAAAAATATTCAAATTAATATTTTCGTAAAATAAATGAATGAATATGGCAGATGAGCTTCTGGCAGGCACGGAAGCCATCATTAAAACGGGGCGTTGTAACAGTTCCATGACACGAGATCAGATCACACATCCCCTTTTCTGATTGTAATTATGACACCAACGCTTGTATTAATTTTAATTAAACAAGTATCGGACAAGCACTTAACGTGATCCTCTCTCGTTCTCTCTCACCCTTTAATCATGCCATTGCCAGTTTCCATTATAGTAACAACTAATTATTAGACTCGAGATTCGCCGCAAGTCATTTGTTTTTTTTCTAATAAAAAAACTTTATATACACAAGTTTTTTAATGTGTTTTTATAAATAATTTTATTTTTATAAAAATAAAAATTTTTATAGTTAAATAAATTAATAACTATGTATTTTAATAAATAATAATTATAAAATCATAAACGATAATTAAAAATAAAACTGAAAAAAATTAAAAAATATATATTCCTATTAAGTTTATAAAATAAAATAAAATAAAATAAAATTTATGTAAGATTTCATATATTAAAGATACTATATGAAAATAAAATTTTTTTTATTTTAAAAAATAAATTTTATCTATATAAAAAATAAAAAATTATAAATCAATCTAAAAAATATCTTCAAAAACTAAATATATTTAAAATAATTAAAAACATATATGAAAATAAATTTATTTTTGATATTAATGATCTAAGAATATAATAAAAAATAAAAAATTGAAAATTTAATAAAAAAATCTATTCAATTACATCCAAATTGGTCTAAATTTGGATGCACATCAATTTGAAGTTATAATTACCTTCAAAAGCTAGGAACCGAAGAACATTTTAGTCATATAATAACAACTAATTAACTCTTTTTTGTTTTTTTTTTTTTCCCTTTAAACAAAGTAATTTGTCTCCCCCACAAGGACTGACGACAGTCTCTTTCTCTCCGTCGGACCCGGTCTATCCATAAATTACCCTCCTTTTTTTCCTTCTCAGCTCTTCCTTTTTTTTCCCCTCACCCTCCTTCCCCATCTCTCTCAATCTCCCTGTGTCTTTAGGGTTTTGATTCCCGACCAATGTCTTAAAAGAAAGTGTCTGTCTTGTGTTTTGTTGCAAACAAATGACATCTGTCAAGAACAACAACATGTTACCTCCTGGCCTGGTTTCTAATCTACAACAAGTACTGTTGAGCAGAAAAGGTGGAGGAGGAGGAGAAGAAAAAGGAAGTGACCTATCAAATGATGATAATGATCAATCAACAGAGCCATCTACTTCTGCTTGTGTTGAAAACACTGAAGAGGAAGACAACAATAATTCAAAGCCTGTTGTTTTGGTCACTAATGGAGATGGGATTGACTCTCCTGGTCTTCTGTTTCTTGTTGAAGCTCTGGTCCGTGAAGGCCTCTGTAATGTCCATGTTTGCGCTCCTCAATCGTGGGTTTTTCTCATTGACTTCCTCAATTTTGATGTTTTTGCTTTTTTTTTTTTATTTACTTTTGTTACTGATATGCTTATAAAGGGCTGTCTTCAGTTTTTAAGCTTGGAGGATGTGATGATGGGATTTGAATTCGTTTTGGGTATATGTGAAGATGGGATTTTTTTAACATAGATTTTCACACATGGGGATGTGGGTTCTGTTTTTTATGCTTTTTTTTTTTTCATTTATTTGTTCTAAATATTTATATGCCATTTGGTTTAGTTTGCTTACCTGGGTGTGTTGGTTTTTTAGTTACTGCCTGAATTTGTCTTCAGTTTTTTGAATTTTGTTTTGTACGTGCTAATTGGTTGTTCTTACTATTTTTTTTGTTGGTATTTAACCTGGGGTCATGTTTTTTGATTTATTTAGTTTGTGAATTGGTTGGTCAGGGACAAATCGGTATCCAGTCATTCTGTGACTTTACAAGAAACAATTGCTGCAACTTCTGCTGAAATTAATGGTGCCGTAGCTTATGAAATTTCAGGTAGAACGCATCTTATTTTTCCTCAGTTTCTGGCCTCAAAATTTGAAAATATTAATTGTTAAGAGCATCGTATATTTGTAGTAACCGAGCCACCTCCAGTTTAAGAATTCAAGGTTTACTAACATGTAGGAGTGTTGGTTTTGCATTTTTTTGCAAGATTTTCTAGGAATGACTGGGCTTTTGCTTTTTCTAACTTCATTTCTAGGGCTGTAGTCGTTACTGTATTTTGGAACTGATTGATTTTTTTTCCACCAACTGGATTCATAGTGAAGTGATGTGTGTTTTGCATTCTTAGTAGTATTTGTTTTAGTAATAGGCTTTGTTCATGGGATTTGTTACTCAGGGACTCCAGTGGATTGTGTCTCATTGGCATTGTCTGGCGCACTGTTTTCATGGTCAAAACCTTTGCTGGTTAGCATTCACTTATTGTTCACCTTGCGATAGCATAATACCTGTATCTGTGATGAATTTCTTGAGAATTTATACTTAATTTTATTTTCAGGTAATTAGTGGAATTAATCGGGGATCAAACTGTGGCTATCATATGTAAGTCTCTTCCTGTGCTTTGGAATATTTCTATATTATCCTGCTGAAATTCCAATAGCATGCTCATGTAGGAAAAACTTCTCAAACAACATGTCAATGATTACATTTTCTCAAGGAATCTTTGTAGATAGTGGCAGCTAGTGAATGTGTACTGGCGGCCTTTTATTTTTTATTTATTTTTATTTTTTGTTTCTTGTTGGTTTTGTTTTAAGCAAATTCGTATAATCTTTGCCTGTGGGATAAAATACATCAATTACTTGCAAAACTCATCAGGTTTTATTCGGGTGTTGTTGCTGGAGCTAGAGAAGCATTAATTTGTGGTGTCCCATCCCTATCAATATCACTGAATTGGTTAGTGGAAGTTTTTATTTTCTTTCTGTTTGCTCTTCTTTTAGTTTTCAAATAACTTTTTAGAGTTGTAATCTTCAACAGGAAGAAGGATGAAAGCCAAGATAGTGATTTTAAGGATGCAGTTGCTGTCTGTTTGCCAGTAATAAATGCTGCCATCAGAGATATTGAAAAGGGGGTTTTTCCACAGAGTTGCTCTCTGAATATTGAAATCCCCACATCTCCATCTACAAACAAGGTAAGTTCTCTTATGTATTTTGCTGACATTGCTGAACGGATGTTGCCTGTTATTTATTGACGATATGCACATAAATGCAGATCATTGTCAAATTAATTGACCATAGGTGGTATATTTCCTCTATGCATGGACGGTATTTGATTGGAAACTGTATTTACATGAAAAGATTTTTTTTTTTTTTGGGGGGGGGGGGGTGTTTAACATCATTGGATGACATTGCCTTAACAAAATTTCATTGGCTTTTAACAAGAGATAGGCTTGGGTAGATGCAGAAGTTTTCCCACAGTAGATACTCTCTAAGGTACTTAGAAGCTAACATGTTTTTCAATGACCGCAAAAAATAATAGCATGCATTTGCATATAATGATATGTTTTGAATATCAATGGGAGACGTGCTTTCACCAGTGAGTTATAAATAGTGATGGATTTAGAAACTCACCATCATAGTGTCCTAGCTTGGCCGCTGCTTCAAAGTTGCATAAATGGGTTTACTTTTTCAACATACTGATCATCCTAGATTACATAAACTCCATTTTTTATATCTAAGCCGTTTCTATTTCATTTGTTGAGTTGCTATTATTTAGAACCTGGTAATGACTGCAAAATTTCTACTTATAAATGTTCTTGAAGAGTATGTAGGATGGTTTTAAGGTCTTTTTTTTTTCTTTTTTTTTCCTGCTGTCAATTTGAGGTTGATTCTGGAGGAATTATCTGTCATCCAAGCAGTACGGCCAAGGGCACAAAATATTCCTTTAATTATGATCAGGATCTGAGAGTTATAATAGTGTTTATTGGAACATTAATCATGGTTTTCCGGTGAGCCATTTAATAGTGTCCTGAAAACGAAAAAACATAAAAGATTCTCCCATCAGTGGGGTGGTGTTTTATGATGTATAGCTTCTACAACTTCTACCCTTAGTTGAATACATGGTAGAAGTTTCATCCTGCTATGTCAGATGCCATACCCTTGAAATGCATGAATAACTTTTCACTGAATACAAGCATGTTGACAATATCCATACAGGAACTTTGGAACATGGAGGGTATGTTTATCTAATAACTTTGTTGAGCAGTGAAGAAAATTAGTTCATGATTGAATGTAGAACTTGAACTTTGTAGGAAAAGGTTTGTATTTGGCAAGGGCAACATCCAGTATTCTTAACATGCGTTCCAAACATTGTACTAAATAAGAGGCTGTGGTGCCCCTGTCCCTCTCTCTGCTCACTCACCTGCTCTGTTGGCTTAGCAGAACTAGATTCTTTACCTCTTACCATGGTTTTTCTTGGAAATAAGTTCTGTCAAATATATCTGTAGCTGATCCACTCTCTCCCCCCCCCCCACCCCAATTTTTTCCTTGGCAGGGCTTCAAACTAACTAGGAGAAGTATGTGGAGATCCTCACCTAGCTGGCAAGCTGTTTCAGCTAACCGGCATCCTTCGGCCGGACATTTCATGTCTAATCAACAAAGTCTTGGCCTACAGCTTGCACAGCTTAGTAGAGATGCTTCTGCTGCTGTGAGTTTCTATTGCAAAAGAACTGATTGTCATTTTTTCTTTCTCTGTAATTTCTTTCAAAAAGAGCTTTGCCATGCAGTTTCCTGTTTTTGTTAATGGAACTGTATTATCTCAGGGTGCAGCTCGCCGTCTGACCACACAAAGGAAGAACATGGTAGAGATTGAGTCAGTCGGGGCTGCTGGAAAATCTGATAGCAACCGGGTGAAAAAGTATTTTCGAATGGAGGTAAAGAAAATCCGCACTACTGACATGCTTTCAGGAACAGTTTTGATTGGTTTTAATTGTGACAAGAATGATCTTTAATGGCTTAAAGGTGGAATTTAGTAACTTTGAAGAAATAAATTTAGCATTGGAATTCAGTACAGTCAATGCTAACTAAAATTACTTTTACGTCTAGATTTCAGTACATGAATGTGGTTGTGTTTTGAAAATGGACTTTGCATTGGATATTTTCTTGATGTTCTATTTCTATTATTTTTTTGGCTTCAACCTAATTGTCCTTTTTTTCATGTTGCGCTCTTGTTCGCTTTCATGACTTGTCTATTTTGCCCCTTTCTTAGCTCTATGGAAGGAGAACTAAGCACTGATTTAATGTATTTTTCAGTTTCTGGACAAGGAGCAGGAGGATACAGATGAGGATCTGGATTTTAGAGCGCTCGAAAATGGATTTGTAAGTCATAACATTGTATTTTCCACATTGATGATGTGTGTCAGTTGTTCATCTAGAAACTGTGCAAGTATCAGTCGGAATGCTCACAAGGCATTGGGAGCCATCATCATAACAAAAGTTATGATTGGTATGGCTCGTACTTTTATTTTTTCACAAATGACGGCTCACCCTTAGCATTATATCCTAACACCAAACCTGGTGAACTGCCACTGTGCCTGTACTTGAGTTGAGGGCTTATGCAAACTAACAAAAATCTCTGGGCCTTAAATTGTCTATGGGAAGGCTAATAAATTCTGTTCAAAGTTCTCTTGTCTTCTAATCTAACTATTAGAACATGCAAAACTTTGATTGCTTTGGGTTTTAGTAGGGCCGCTTACTGTCTTTATTTTCCATTGGAACACCAGGTGGCAATAACTCCCCTATCACTTTCTATCGAAGATGATGCTCACTTAGCAGCCTCAGATTGGATCTCTTCCACGCTTCATGTTGACCAATAAAAGCCTCCTCTCCCCATTCATCTAGTCGATTATCTTGTATACTTTTGCAGGTGCGATTGTGTTAATTACTGATCAATCACATTATTGTATTTCTTTTTCTACAATTACCTTTCTTTTTTGGTGGGGTTGGGTGGTTTGCATTTGTAGTTGTTAAAAGAAATGTAAGTTAAAATGGCCAGGTCTTAATTACATGACCTTGTCTTTTCCACTAACTGTGATTTCCGGATTTGTATCTTCTATTTATTTCTCAAAGCTGCTTTGTGATTGTGACACTAGAGGGTGATATTGCAAATGAATGGATTCTTTGTTGCTGTTATTGTTGTTGCTGCTGCTGCTGCTGCTGCAATGATTCTGCTTCTGCAAGCACACCATCTGTGGCATGTTCCTTCTGAAATATGGCTTAGCTTCTGATTGTGTTTAGACTTTGAGATTTATGTCTGCCTTGTTTCAGAAATTTGCACTTCCATTTTTTGTTTTTGAGCTGCAAACACACTTGTCACCAAGTGGAACAGCTAAACTTGCATGATTTTCCTCGGCACTGCGAGAGCACAACCAATCACTGCAACGCATTTTTTTATTTTTTTATTTTTGGGTTTAGGGTGCGATAGTCTTGTACTAATTAGACAAATAACTATTTATCTTTCTAGTTCCTGGCAAAGGGCAAATAAAGCGACCTCATCCATCATAAAACTGAAGAATTCACAAGAAATTTACTGTTAAATATCAGGTGTCTTAAAGCTTTAATACAAGATGAGGTTAGCTTGTGTCATTTTCAATCGAAAACTGGTTTTGAACTTCCATCCAATACTGAAAATTCAAAAGCTGCGTTTTGAAGTGTTTCCAACTTTTCAAGCTTTCTAGTTTGTGGTTTCTTATATTATCCACAACTCTTAAATCAAACACTCGCTGCTGTCGTAAAGCATGGATAACCACATTCATATAGCAACTTCTAATATAAATTAAGTCTTATATAGAGTATGAAAACATCATTTCTATCTTATCTTATCTTGTATATCATTATCATTTGATTTTCATCTTATATCCTGTTTTATTTTCTTTGTATTGTTTCGTCTTTTTTGTATTGTTTTGTCTCATTTATTTTGTTTCAAGACACACACCAAATGCTACCTATCAATATCATACTAGATCATTGACCCATATTAGCAAGTCAAATTAATTTTTTTAACAAAAAAAATAATCCTAACGTGTTTTCTAATAAAAATAATGATTATAAACTCAAAATATAATATATATTAAATAAAATGTTTTTTAAATATTGATATGGTAGCTTATTAGATGATAATTTTTAAAAATATTAAGATGTCATATATTAAATCGATCCAGACTAACCCGTTAAATTTGAGACCCGGGACATAAGACTATGATAATCTTATAAAAAAAAAATGAAAATAAATTATGAAGGCCAAATTCTAATCAATCTAATATTGACGGATAAAATTAAAAAAAAGAAAAGAAAAAAATAACCCGAGTCAACCTAAAATTAACTTATCAAACTTACGATTCGGGTAATGAGATTAGGATAACTCTATATTAAAAAAAAAATGCAAAGCCCAATTTAAAACCAATCCAATATTAAAAGATGAAATAAAAAAATTGATAAAAAAAGACAAAAAAAACCCAGGTCAATCCGAGTTAACTTGTTAAACTTGTGACCTAACTTATGAGACCATAATAACTTCATAAAAAGCAAATGAAAAAATTATGAAGCTACATTTCCAATGAATTCAATGTTGAAAGTTGAAATCAATAAAAAAAAAACTAAAAAAAGAAGAAGATTGGGTTGTTGGAAGGTCAAATTGAGAAAAAAAAATCAATTAAAAAATGATAAAATAATCGAGTCAACTCACCAAACTTGTGGCTCGAGTCATGTGGTAGGGATAATCCTATAGAAAACAAATCGAAAAAAAAAAAATAAGAACAATTTCCAACCAACCCAATGTGATGCAAACTTTGTGATCACGTGGTCACGCAACGCACATCAAGATTGACAATGAATCTTAGAAAATCGAAACAAGTCTGAGAAGAATGTGACATAATGAAAATCTATCCTTAGATATCATCACGAATGTAATAAGAACTCCCACCCTACAAATACCAATTCACGAACAAGAAGTATAAGAAAAATGTCATAAAGCCAATTGATAATTGATAAGTTAGTTTCAGTTCTTCAAAGAACAAAAAAATGTGAGACATCCTCCCAACACTTAAGAACATTAGTTCGACAACAATATTTTATCATAAAACTGAATAAAAAATATCTTACAAAGAGTTTTTATACTCCAGACAAAAATACTTTAATGGATCTACCTTAGTAGGCTGATTTGAACCCATTTACCTAAGAAGTGGGCTGATGTGAAGCACAATTATAAATAGACCTAAAACTTAATTGAATAAACCCAAATAATTTTAAACAAATCCAAAACACTTAAAATTTAAAATTAAAATAAAGGTTCTTTATCTTACTACAAATAACTAAAGAGAAATAAAGACACATGTCTGATTTCCCTAGCTTACAAAGGTGTTATAGTTGAAATAAACCTTCCTTGTGACTCTAGAAAGAGTTGCCACCTCTAGATGTTCCAAATAGACCAGGAGAATCTGATCTGAAAGTGAAATTAATTTTGTTGCCTCTTGTTTTTACTTATAATATTTGGAGAATAATAAATATAAAATATCTTCCTTTATTGTTGTCCTCTTAATTTACTTCCTAGCTTAGGAATTAAGCTTGGCTAACATCTTTCTTTAATTAATATGAGAATATTTGCTAACTTGAGATCCTTATAACATTAGAAAATCTTGACTAAACAAGGTTGTCATAGGCCGAACATATTAGGGCCATGTTGAACATGGACTGGGCCTTTCTTGGACTTAGATTAATTGGACTAGAACCTCTTCTCGATGCTCCAAAGGATCTTTAAAATCAACCTTGCCCAAAACCTTTGTAACAAGCTCATTCATTGTCTCCTTTAATACTTTTATCTTGAATCTTGTGACTGGACCAATTAGAACATGTAATAGATCCTTGGTGGTGTTTATGAGTTGATCCGCATTACAATATCGAAGGATGAAAGTGAAAAAAATAAATTAAAAAATAGCTCACAAAAATAGTTTGAGTCAACACGAGTTGATTATTAAACTCACGATTTAGATCATGAAATTAGGATAAGTTCATAAAAAGCAAATAATTTTTTTCTATGAAGCTCCACTCTTAAGAGATCTAATGTTGAAATTGAAAAAAAAAAAAAAACTAAATCCATAAGACTGATATATAACCCAATAGTTATAAAATAATAAAAAAAATTTTACAAATGGTTGACCTGTTAAACTCACAATTAGGGTCTTGAAATTAAGATAAATTCATAATAAAAATAAATAAAAATTATGAAACCTCACTTTTAACATATTTAATATTGAAGGTTGAAATCGAAAAAAAACTAAATTCATGAGATCAATATATAACCCAATAATTTAAAAAATAAAAAAATTACGAAACACAATTTCCAAACATAACCTAATATTGAAAGATAAAATTGAATAAAAAAACTAGAAAAAAAAGGATTGAGATGTTGAAAGTTGGCATTGAAAAAAAAATCTAAAAAAAACAAAACACTATTCTAATGATTAGTGTTACATCGATATATAACCAACAGTTTGAAAATAAAAAGAAATTATGAAGGGTTGACTTATTAAACCTACAACCTGCATCATGAGATTGAGATAAATTTATAGAAAATAAATTGAAAAAAAAAATACGAAGCTCCACTTTTAACGATTCTAACATTAAAAGTTAAAATTAGAGAAAAAAAACTAAATCCATGAGACCGATATATAATCTAATAATTAAACTTTTTTTTAAAAAATTTAAAACGCGTTTCTCTAAAAAACTAATATTGAATGATGAAATTAAAAAATTACTAAAAAACTAAAAAATAAACAAAAAATAGTATTATAGTGTTTCATGAGTGTAGTTAATGTGAATTAGTCACACTTTTTAATTTTATTTATTTTATTGTTAATGTAAATGTTAATTTTAAAGTCAATGGCAATTGGAGAGAAAAGTTTTGAACAAAAAAAAAAAGGGACTGGTAATAGGCCCAAAGATAAGAAATAGTGACACAAAAAGAGGTCCATTGGGCTAAATGACCACAAGAACAGCAAATCTCACACCATTTTCCCTTAGGGTTTAGTTGAGTGGTGAAGCCGAACAAGCAGGCATCTCTGTCTCTTCCTCTCCGGAAGGAAGAAAGGAAAATGGCGACCAAAAACTTAATTCGAGCAGGAGCATCCCTAATGAACAGATTGATGATATCGAAGAACCCAATTTTCCATCAAAACGCAATCTCCACTCACCAAACTCTAACTCCTCACCTTTTCCCGTCTTCTGTCTCCAACTTCCAGCAAACCGACTTCCTCTCAATCACTAAACTTGCAGTTGCCAATCAAGACTTCTTGCATCCTTCCGGTCTCCCCTCTCTCGAATTCTTCTTGCCCGACGGTACTTCACTGATTTATTATGCTTTTCTGATTTATGGGTTCTTGTCCTCTTCAAGAAATAACTTTACTTTCTAGGTGCCTGCCAACTGTTTGATAATATGCCACAATTTCTCACTCTTGCTTCTGTTTATCTCTTGATAAAAATCCGGCCTTCCCTTTGCTGTAACTGCCCTGCCTTGTGCATGTTTTGCAGGAGATTCATCTACTGAGCCTATGCTCTTGTTTCCTAAGAGGACATACCAGCCTAGTGTCATCAGGCGCAAGAGAAAACACGGGTTCTTTGCACGGTCTCTCTCTTTCTGTCTCTAGCTTTGTAATCCATTTTCTATTAGAATTAGAGAACCTAGGAAGACACTGCTAACATCATTCAACTTTTTGGGTAGAGAAATTTGATTAGCTGAGGCTATGGTTTGATTTCGGTGGAAACACACTGTTTGTCTTCTATTAGGAAAATTCAACTATTTACATTTGATTGGGTGTGATTTGGAAGTGCACATTCATCAGAATAAGGGAAAGGGGAAAGCATGACTTGAATATGAGTGTAAAAAATAACAGCTGGATTTCATATTCATCCCAATTATAAATATCGATAAATTGTAAATGCAGTTTTATTTTATGTGCTCTTGGATTTAAGAAGGGTTGAGTAATGGTGTAAAACTTATAATTGACATGCTTAAGTAAATCTTTAGTCATCTCTGCAAACATTTAGCATTTAGTTAACAACATGCTATGCTCAACTGCTTAGCTTATTTTTAGAAAAATACAAAAATGACCACATCTATTACTTTGGTTGATTTGGTACAAGACTAAGAAAATACGTTTTTATGATGTATAATTGTTTTTTTTCTTTAAAAAAAGAAGCATAAGGGGTTCGGTTGACCCCGCGGAACTCTACTTGGCTCTGATTTTATATTTGTTGCTCATCGTGTGGGGTGAAGAACAAACTTGACTACCCTTGTTGCAAATAGTTTTTAGGTTAGTTAAACCATAGAGAGTGCATTACTTTAAGGTCTAGCTGCCAAGCATGTATCACCTGCCCCCTTTTGGACTGATACTGTTTTTTTTTCCCCCTTCATGCACATGTTTGTTAAATGAACCTTGTTGAACTAATTAGACTTGAATCATGATTTATGCAATACAGCAAGGCAACCAAGGGTGGTCGGAGAGTAATTGCTCGGAGAATAGCAAAAGGCCGGTCAAGAGTTACTGCTTAGCTTCTCTATCTATGCATTGTGATGCGATGGGAGACAAGTTTGCCAGCAACCTTTTTATACTATGCAGTTTGTTGTTTTCTGGTGGTCTGCCCATATGCTTTGTAGGAAAGTCTCAACGCATTTTAGAATCCGTACTCTTCCATATAATTTTTTCCGTGAGATTCCTGAGCTGAATTATATGCAAGATGTATTTTGAAGTGGTCTCCAGGAAAAGTAATTGCGTTCTTCTTTGTTATGTTTTGTACCCAATGGCCTGCAATAATGTTGTCAAGAAGAAATAGTGGCTCTATGTTTCAATTTCATTAATGAAATTCAGTTACTTGATTGATAGATGACGCGGACGATATAGGCGGCACCGTTTGGTATTTGCATTCCTAGTACTTTTTTAAGTGCATTTTGTTTGAAAAAGCATACGACTTTGAACAATGCAATGTGGGTAGGGTTTCATCATTTCTTTAAATGTCATTTTCCATCCAGGATTCTAACTTTATAAAAACACCTGAGAAATACAGGAGAGACTTGACAAAATCCGAAAGAAACCAGGTTTTACTCAACAAAATGAATTGTGTGGAACCCTAATTTTACTCCACAAATGGATTTAATCAAGTCTCCAGTTGAGTTTAGGGACTAGGATGTTTGATTCCTCCTCTTGTTTTCAATTTTTTAGTTACTAGGATGTTTGATTCCTCCTCCAGTTGAGCAACAGTCACTGTGATTATTATGCGATGAATTCTTATTACCATGTTTATGTGCACCTGATGTTTTAGTGCATTTTCCAGCATGATGTTGTGTCCCTCGTAAAAGCAGCATCAATTGGTATAACTTCACCAGCCTTAACTGCAAGAACAGTGTTTAACTTGGCCTCATCAGTATCTACTTCTTCCCTAGTTTCGGCTATGACTGCTTTCTGAGGAGCTATGCTCATCAATGATGACATCATCACAGCATTGGCCTGAGACATTGTAGTTTCAGAAGAATTAAGGATCCAACTTTGTATGTATAGTGAAATATTTCATTTTCATTCTGTAACAGCATCCATAATCAGCAAATTAGTTCTTAGGCTTTTGATGTAGGCAGATACCGTGATGGTTATAAACAGTGAGTTGCAGATCTCCCACAACTAGGCAATTTAGAAAGCCTAGCATACTCTTTTATGAATTAATGGGATAGAGCTAAAGCTAAACAACATGCATCATCACACCAAACAACTACCCAGACAGAAAAACATATAATTTTTAATTCGATTATTAGATCAGGTTCGATATAGTCAAGAGATTCTACAAGCCCAATTATATATAGGTCGGTTTGCATGATTTTTTGTATAAAACACAAAAAAAAAACAAAAAAATATACAAAAAAAAAAGCTTCTAGGCTGAAAGGAGATGGAGGTTGGAAGGATTTCAAATCTCCGTATGTCTCAGAGTCCGTGTAAGCAAAATATATTCAACAAGTGATGCCTGATTGTTTTGTGTGATGATCACACTCCAATGCAGAAAAGCATAGCCAACATCTTCACGGTTAGCATGCACGCTGGCATCTCTATTATACTCATTTCGCATGTAAAGCGGATGATAAGATTTTTTTTTAATTACATTTATTTTTTATTTGTTGTTTTTTATAAATATATTTAACTAACAACAATGTTCTCTTATAGGCTACGGTTTTTTGATGCAAACCAAGCTCGATAGAGCTTCTGTGAAAATGCATGTGCATCTGATGACCGCAAAAATGAGGTGCAATAGCTTATGGATAGCTGAGTTCAAGACTTTATAGTATGTTGTTTTCAACCATTTTTTCCCCTTAAGTTATTATTTTTATGAATTTATTGACTTTTTTTTTCCAGTATACATATAACATCGGGTTGAAAGAAAGATATGGTGACGATCTTTCAACCCATCCTAATTTTGATCCGGATTTGTGATTGAAAATATGATTGTTTGGTAGACCCGATAAAAATCGAGTATATGGTCTTTTTAACACTACATCTGAGTTCTTGCAAACATCTCATAATTTCTTAATTATTGGCTGCTCATAATAGATTATAGGCACTTAAACTCTAGGTTCGAGGCGGTTAACCCTGTCTATAATTAATTAATTGAGAATTTGAGCTCGTTGGAAAAGTTTTGCATGGACTTTTGTTTTTTGGAGAAAACTCCCTTAAAACCCTTGAGAATCACCTTCTCTAAAATATTTGTCTTTGCCATAACTCAGGGCTCTGTATCTTCTTAAGGTGAATTAACAAGTTTCAACTTAACTCTGTATTTTCTCTGGATATGTCAGTGATTGTGCCCCGTAAAGAATTCCTCTTTTTCTCACAACCCATTTAACAATTTGTCCACCAAGTTTTTGATCAATCATTAAGATGGTTTTATACCAAATAAATAGTATAGATTTGAAACCTGGCCCAACTCAGCGAGTTGATTTAGGACTGGTGTCGGGCCAGGTTCAAGAAAAAATAAAAAAATAAAAAACTCAAGGTGATTAGGCTGA
Organism: Populus tomentosa; assembly: GCA_018804465.1. NCBI lineage: Eukaryota > Viridiplantae > Streptophyta > Magnoliopsida > Malpighiales > Salicaceae > Populus > Populus tomentosa. Next base: position 5,690,953 of record CM031973.1, on the reverse strand, counting down.
CCCGGTAACTCGGTTGACTCGATAAGATTCAGTCAAAAACCTGGTTGCAACCTGTTGATTTTTTTTACTAAAATAATATTATTTTAATTTTTTAAAAAATTAGCCCAAATAACTTGATGACCAGTTAAAATTCAAAACTCGGATTTATACAGGTTTAAAAACTATGTTGATAAATAGAGAAAATTTTGGGAAATGCTTTGGTTTGACTTATTTTCTGTTATTCTTCAGAAATATCTTCCATCCTTTATAGAATTTTCTAGGAAATGATGAGTTACCACTCCATTTTGACTTAGCCTAACGAATAAATAAAGAATTCCTCTTGATAGAATTCCTTGGAAATGATGAGAATATTTTAGAATTTTCTGGATTGACGCCAGTAGTCAACAACTATCTTCCATTCCCTCGGCATCGTGTTCCATGCCTTTGCAAAATATTAAAGGCTCGAATGCCTCTCTTGCAATAAGATTATTTTTTATTTTTATTTTTCCCCGAATACATGTGTCATTTATCAAAATAATTAGTTTAATCACACACAAAAAATTCCAACCGTGCTGAGGATATGTTTATATGTATTTTTTATTTTAAAAGTATACAATTTTAAAAACAATTTCTCTGTATTGTATTTTTAATCAGATATGTTTTTATTTCTTGAAAATACAAATAGAGGAAGAACAACCATGCCGAGGATGTAAAAAGCAGTTTCTCTATGTTCTTAATCAAAAGTATTTCATTAAAAATATAAAAAGCAGTTTCCCATTATGGCTGTGGGAAATTGCTGCTCAAGTTCTAACTTTTGGGCTTTTATCAGTCAAGCATGTTTCATTATTTTAAAATTAAATTTATTTTATGATACAAATGAATCTGCTAAATGGAAGAACAACCGTGCTGTGTACGTAAAAAAAAAAAAAGTTTCTTTGTTGACGGTTTCATTATTTCTCTCAAGGGGTGCGAGAGAGTTTTGGGAAATTGCATGCCTATAGCTTTTTTTTATTTTTATTTTTAATTGTTAGTGTGTGGGCCAGTTTGCATACACTTGATTAATTTTATGAATCCTAAAATTAACGATAATATAAATCTCTAATTATTCTGAGATTTATGATATTTTAACTGATAATTTTTTAAAAATAAACCTAAAACCTCAAAGTTTGTCTAGCTTTTTTATGAAAGGGTTATGCTTATCTAGAAATCACTTGTGACGTTGATACAAACAGAGGAAGAACAACCGTGCTGAGGATGATTATGCTTTCGAATTTAATGGAAATTACCTGTGGCAAATCATGCCTTTTGAATTTAATGGAAATTACCACAAATCATGCCTTTTGAATTTAATGGAAATTACGTGTGGCAGAACTAATATAAAAGTGCTCCTTAAGCATTTGTGATTCGACAGTTAGTAAAAAAAAACAGTTTCTTTGTTCCCAGTCATGTTTCATAATTTCTTTTATGGGGTGCGAGAGGGTTTGTGGGAAATTGCATGACTCTCTTTTTTTTTTTTTTTATTATTATTAATATAGATGTTCAGGTTAATTTACATATATCTTGATTAATTCTATGAGTTCTAAATTTAATAACCATATAAATTTTTAATAATTTTAAGATTTGTGAAACTGATAATTTTTACAAAATAAATTTAGCTAGATTAAATCTTAGATGAACCTTACATGCCAAACCAAATTTAATAAAGGCTGATTCCTTCCTGGAAGGTTGACCCCAAGTCAAAGTTGTTTTTCTTAAAAAAAAGAGAAGATATGTTTTGGAGCTGTGTTAATTAGGCAACATTTAATTATTATCGTGATATAAAATACAAAAATAGGACAAAAAATATATGTTTATATGTATTTTTTTAAAAAAGTATATAATATTAGAAACAATTTCTCTGTATTTTTAATCAGATATATTTTTATTTTTTGAAAATACAAATAGAGGAAGAACAACCATGCTGAGGTTGTAAAAAGCAGTTTCTCTATGCTCTTTAATCAAAAGTATTTCATTAAAAATGTAAAAAGCAGTTTCTCATCATTATGGCTGTGGGAAATTGCCGATTAAGTTCTAACTTTTGGACTTTTATCAGTCAAGCAAGTTTCATTATTTTAAAAATAAATTTGTTTTATGATACAAATGAATCTACTAAGTGGAAGAACAACTATGCTGTGTATGGTAAAAAACAGTTTCTTTGTTCCCCGTTATGTTTCATTATTTCTTTTATGGGGGTGAGAGAGGGTTTGTGGGAAATTGCATGCCTATAATCTTTTTATTATTATTAATATACGTGTCTTAATTGATCTAACAAGTTCTAAAATTAATCATTATATAAATTTTTAGTAATATAAAGACTTCCAACTTTTTAATTGAAAGGGTTATGATTATCTAGAAACCACTAGTGATGTTGATGTAATTCCTTTATTTTATCTAGAAACTACTTGATCAAATTTGGGTAAATTTTTTGTTTGCTCCTTCAAATTTCTTCATCTTGAAATTTTAGTTTGTAACAATAGCCTTTTATAATCTTCATTGTTAAAATCAATTTTTTTCTAACATAATTTTTTTTTTTGAATCAACAATAACTTAGTGAATCTGTTAACTTGGTTTAGGATAATCCTGAAAGAAGTAAAGGAAAAAAAGAAAAGAAAGCTCAAGTCCCAATAACACTAATTTTCAAAAAAAAAAATTGAAAGAAAAAATTAAAAATAAAACGTGAAAAAAACACTTGAGTTAACTTGAGTTCATTTTAATAACCTACCACTTGCAGCATGAGATAGTGATAAGAAAATTATTTTATAAAAATTATCTAAAAAAAAAGATCAAAGCTAAATAAATAAGAAAACATTAAAAAAAAACTCGAGTTATTCTAGATTAACCTAATGAACATGCAGCCCGAGATAATTCTATAGAAAGAATATATATATATATATATATATATATATATATAGAGAGAGAGAGAGAGAGAGAGAGAGTTTATATATAAAAGAAATCTCAAGACATAATAGCTCAATATTAAAAAATAAAATAAAAAAATATTGAAATATAAATTCAAAGTAACCCATATTAACTTGACTAACCCGCAATTTAGGATAAATCTAAAGAAATGAAAGGGCAAATGAAGTAATTGTACTATTTGTAAAAAATAAAAAATTACGCCAAAGTGTAAAGCCTTTCATTCTTTAAAAGGATTAATGAACATCATACAATTTCAACTAATATATATAGAGGTACTGCATGGCCAAAAAAAAAAAAAAACAAAAAGAAGTATTTTAAATATTTAAGCTAACAAATGACTACTTGGTCATTGATGAATTGTTTATATTGGATATAAATATATCACAAACAGTTATCCACATCCAAAGTTAATGGTATATTTATAAAAAAATAATTTTTTACGACCCTCTCTTTCAATTCAAATCTTGAAGGATAAAAGAATTATACCCACTTTGTGACAATAATAATATATAGACAAGTGAAGAAAATATAACAAACGTGTTTTTCCCACTCTCCAACCCGCTAATTAATTAATCATATGAGGAAGAGTGGAAGCTTCTCTGTTTCTTGAAAGGCTAATATTTCACGAATTTTATTTTTTTGAAATATCTTCACAGCAATACAGGTTTGTTTCATAGAAAATGATTTTCTGTAATCTAATTTTTAAAATTTTCATGTTTTTAAAATTATTAGCTTTTTAGTTTTTTTTTTAAATATTGTGAATTGCTATGGTATTTTTTCACAAAAGATTTTTTTTTAATTTTTTTTTCAGAATTATCTTTGTTATTTTTTTTTTCATATTGAGATAATTGAGAATTTAGTTTTGAAGTTTTTTAAAACACCATGAATTACTACAATGTTTCTCCATATGATTTTTGCCTTGTTACAGTGTTTCCTCACATGTTTTTTTTATTAATTTATTTTTTCAAAATTATGTTTATCAAATTTATTTTTTTTCATACTGAGTTGGTTGGAAATTTAGTTTTGCAGTTTTTTTTTCTTTAAAACACCGTTGATTGCTACAATGTTTCCCCACACGATTCTTTTTGTTATGGTTTTTTTCAAAATTATCTTTATTGATTTTATTATTTTTAATATTGAGTTGGTTGAAAATTACAACTGTAAATTTCTCATGAAACAATATAGATTGCTACAGTTTTTCCCTACAAGGTTTTTTTTTTTTTCCTTTCATTTTTTTTTGTGATATTTTTCAAAAATATCTTTCTTGATTTTATTTTGTAAATAATAAACTGGTTGAGAATTATAATTGTATATTTCCTCATAAAACACTATAGATTGCTACAGTGTTTTCCTAAATGATTTTGATATTGAGTTGATTGAGAATTTAGCTTTAACTTTCCCCACATGTTTTTTTTCTCATTTTTTATTTTGTTTTTGCTTTCCCCCCCCCCCAAAATGTCTTTTTCTTTTTCTTTTTTGTTTTTTTAGAATTGTTTTTATCAATTTTATTTTTTAATATGGAGCTGATCTAGAATTTAGCTTTGTAATTTTTTTTTTTAAAACACCATGGATTGCTACAGTGTTTCCCCATATGGTTTTTTTTCTTTTTTTTTTCTTTTTATTTTGAGAATTTTTTTTGTCAATTTTATTTTTTAATATGGAGCTGATTGAGAATTTAGCTTTGTAATTTTTTTTTTCTTTAAAACACTAGAGATTGCTACAGTGTTTCCCCACATGGGTTTTTTTTTATGATTTTTTTTCTAGAATTGTCTTTGTTGATTTTATTTTTTTCATATTGAGCTGGTTGAGAATTACAACTTTAGATTTTCTCATGAAACACTGTAGATTGCTATAGTGTTTCCCTACTTGTTTTTTTTTCCTGTCATTTTTTTTATGAGTTTTTCCAAAATTATCTTTATTGATTTTATTTTTTTAATATTAAACTGGTTGTTAATTTAGCTTTACAGTTTTTTTCTTGAAAATATTATGGATTGCAATAATTTTTTTATATAATTTTTTTTATGATTTTTTTTTACAAATCCATGACAACGCATAAACATACCACAAGCACACGGCACCATGCAGGCATAGCATTTATTACCTTCTCTAAATTCTATCTTTGCCATAACTCAGGGCTTATCTTTATAAGGTGAATTAACAAGATTCAACTCAACTATATACCTTCTCTAGATATGTTGGTGACTGTGCCCCATAAAGAATTTCTCTTTTTCTCACACCCTATTTAACAATTTACCCATCAAGTTTTTGATCAACCATTAGGATGGTTCTATACCAAATAACAAATAAATAGAGAAAAATTTGGGAAATGCTTTGCTTTGATTTATTTTATGTTATTCTTCAAAATATCTTCGTTTCTTGATAGAGTTTTCTTGGAAATGATGAGTTACCACTCCATTTTGACTTTGCTGGCCTACCAAATTAATAAAGAATTCCTCTTGATAGAATTTTCTTGGAAATGATGAGAATATTTTAGAATTTTCTGGGTTGACTCCAGCAGTTAACAACTATCTTCCATTCCCTTGGCATCGTGTTCCATGCCTCTGCAAAATATTAAAGGCTCCAATGCCTCTCTAGCAACAAGACTTTTTTTTTCCCGCTGAATACACGTGTTATTTATCGAAATAATTAAATTAATCACTAAAAAAAAGATCCAACTAACATGCCATTCCACAATCAATTTTTTTTTAATGATTTAGTGTTATGTTAATCAGGCAGCATTTAATTATTGAAAATACAAATAGAGGAAGAATAACCGTGCTGAGGATGTAAAAAGCAGTTTCTCTATGCTCTTAATAAAAAATATTTCATTAAAAAAGTAAAAAGCAGTTTATCATTATGGCTGTGGGAAATTGCCGCTCAAGTTCTAACTTTTGGGCTTTAATTTATCAGTCAAGCATGTTTCATTATTTTAAAAATAAATTTATTTTATGATACAAATGAATCTGCTAAGTGGAAGAATAACCATGCTGTGTACGTTAAAAAACAGTTTCTTTGTTCCCTGTCATGTTTCATTATTTCTTTTATGGGGTGCGAGAGGGTTTGTTGAAATTTGCGTGCCTCTAGCTTTTTTTTTTATTTTTTTTCATTAACATGAATGTCTATGTCAACTTGAGTGCATCTCGACTAATTTTACAGGCCCTAAAGTTAACAATTATATAAGTTTCTATGGTTCTAAGATTTGTGGGACTCAAACTAGTGATCTCTAAAGAGCAAACATAGAGCCTGACCAATTAAGTTACACCTCTCAGGGTTACCTCTAGCTTTTTAATTGAAAGGGTTATGCTTATCTAGAAACCACTAGTGATGTTGATGTGGTTCCTTTATTTTATCTAGAAACCACTTGCTCAGATTTTAATAAATTCTTAGTTTGCTCCTTCAGATTTCTTCATCTTGAAATTTTAGTTTGTAACAATGGCCTTTATCTGCATTGTTAAAATCAGTTTTTTTTTTCTAATATATATAAAAAATATTGAATGGACAATAACTTGATTTACTCTAACCCAGGATAATCTTGAAAGAAAAGAAATAAAAAAAAAACTCAAGTCCCAACAAAATTAATTTTCAAAAATAAATTTGAAAGAAAAAATTAAAAATAAAATAGAAAAGAAAAAAATTTAAATTAACCCCAGTTCACTTTGCTAACCTACCTCTTATAACATGCAAAGTTAATGGTATATTTATAAAAATTAATTTTTTACGGCCCTTGTTTTCAATTCAAATCTTGAAGGATAAATGAAGAAGTATACCCACTTTGTGACAATAATTATGTATAGACAAAGTGAAGAAAATAGAACAAACGTGTTTTTCCCACTCTCCAACCCGCTAATTAATTAATCATATAAGGAGGAAAAGTGGAAGCTTCTCTATTTCTTGAATGGCTGATATTTCACGAATTTTATTTTTTTGGAATGTCTTCACAGCAACACAGGTTTGTTCCATTGAAAGTGATTTTCTTTAATCTATTTTTTTTTTAAATTTTCATGTTTCTTTAGTAAAGTTACTAGTTAATGAAAAATATTTTCTGGTAAAAGAAAAATTTGACTTAGTTTTTATGAAAAAATATATTTTTTTTGGATGGAAAAAACATTCTAAAAGTTGTGAAAATTCAAAAATATTTTGTTGTTAGATGATCATATCAAATTTGATTCTTAAACTTTTGATTACTAACATTTGTTTTAATAGAAAAAATTTAAATGTTAAAAATATAATATGGTCTACTTGACAGATCCAAATACAAACTGTAGGATGGTTTAAAATATATAGTTTGATTAAAAAAAACCAAAGATAATTATCTTTTAAAACAAATATTAAGACTAAAACATATTAGATTGACCTTAATTAACTTGGGTAAATCTATCAAATTTGAGATCTGAACCATAAGATTGAGATAACCTCGTAGAAAGCAAATCAAAATAAATTATAAGCTTAATTCCTAACCAACCCTATATTGAAGGATAAAATTAAAATATAAGATAAATAAAAAAAACATAAAACAAATAACTCAAATTAACCCAAGTTAACATGCCAAGCCCACAACCCAAGTTATGCAACTAGGATAATTACATATAAAATAAATCAAAACAAATTATGAAATATAATTCTCAATCAACCAAAATTGAATGATAAAAAAAAAAACACTCAATTAAAAAGTTCATAAAATACCTAACCCGAGTTAACTTGATTTTAACATGTCAAACCTGTAACACAAGAAATAAGATTACGATAACCTCATAGCAATCAAACAAAAAAACATTATGAAACCTATTTCCAAATCAACTATTTATTGAAGGATGAGATTAAAGAAAAAAAAACTTTAAGTTAAGCCGTCGAATTCGCAATTCGAATCATGAGATCAGGATAAGCAAATTCAATATTAAAGAATGAAATTAAAAAAAAACATATATGGTTTAACAATATTATTCAACTCTTAAAATATTTCATTATATATATATATATATATATATATATATATATGTGTGTGTGTGTGTGTGTGTGTGTGTGTGTGTGTATTAAAAATAAATATTAATAACTATTATATCAATTTATGAATTTGTCAATTTGAATGCCAATTATATTTGTTAAATGTTATAAAAAAAAATTATATACGACATTAATGTTTTGTTCATCGAAACCAAAGTTACTAAACATTGTGAGGCCTAGTACTCAGATCAGGATTTAAGTAATGGTTTGAGAAGATTAGCTTATATTGACCGGTGTCAATCTAAGATTATGTGATTTCAAGATTTTATTGAAAAAAATTAAAATTACTTAGTTAAAAAAGTAAAACCAAGTTTTGATAAGGTTAAGTAGAGTATGGATTGACTGCTCACCTCTCATTTAATTTTTTCTAAACCTAGACCAAATTAAATCTCAGGTGAACCTTTAATGCCGAACCAAATTTAATAAGGCTGATTCCTTCTTGGAAAGTTGATCCCAAGTCAAAGTTGTTTCTCTTTTTTTTTTTTTTTTTTTTTTAAAAAAACATGAATAAAGGTTAATGCTATGAGCTCACTTTCCATTTTCAAGACAATGATGGATATAGAAAACTGGCTCCTTTCTTTATACAAATTATGTGTGGAAAATCATGCCTTTCGAATTTAATGGAAATTACGTGTGGCAGAACTAAAAGTGCTCCTCAAACATTTGTGATTCGACAGTTAGTAGTGATGATTATTTTTTAAATTAATCTAAATTAATTTTATTTTAGTTTTTTCCACGGCATGGGTCCGTGAAGTGCTCTATAAAAGCCTGAGCCTCCTCGCTAGCTGTCCTCTATAACAAATATTGATCTACATTTATATTCTGATATTTAGATGGGGCTGTTCCTTCAGGTGTTGACGGTGTTTGTAACGACGGTTTCCCTGCAAGGATGGCTGCCTCTTGGTTGCTTGGATGAAGAGAGAATCGCTCTCTTGCAGCTCAAAGATTCTCTTAACTATCCCAATGGCACCTCCCTTCCCTCCTGGATGGAAGCTGACGCCCACTGTTGTTCTTGGGAACGTATTGAGTGCAACAGCAGTACAGGTCGAGTCACCTTACTCGGTCTTGGCAGCACAAGGAATAAGGAAATGGGAGATTGGTACTTAAATACCTCCTTGTTTCTTCCCTTTCAACAACTCAACACTCTCTACTTGTGGGGTAATCGTATAGCTGGCTGGGTTGAGAAGAAAGGTTTGCTCTCTTAACTTAAGTATTACAAAATATTTAGATTAGTTTTGCTCTTAAGAGTAATTACATGCCTCTTGATCAATCAATTATAATTAAATTACTCCAATAATATCTTTTTTATTCTTTATGAAGGTCTTAATTTAATTTTTTTTTTATGCAGGTGGTTATGAGCTACAAAGATTGAGAAATCTGGATTACCTTGACTTGGGATATAATAGTTTGGATAGCATTATTCTATCATTTGTGGAGGGATTTCCGTCTCTTAAATCATTATATTTAAATTATAATAGACTAGAGGGGTTTATAGAATTGAAAGGTTAGTTTTTTCTTTTATATACTATTATTTTTAATTAACTATTAAATTTAATTTCGAAAAACACAATTTAATTTATGTGTGCAGTAAATTAATTAACTATTATTTTATATAAATATCAAGAATCCTTATTTTATATAAATATCAAGAATCCTTGAGCAGCTTGGAGGTCTTGGATTTGAGTGGCAACAATATTAACAAATTGATAGCCTCAAGAGGTAATTAGTACTTAGTAGCATCATAATGATGAGCCCATCCATACAATATTAATTATTCAGTTTCTTCCCTAACTAACTTGCAGGTCCAAACAACTTGACTACTCTATTCCTGAATAATATCACAACCTATGAAAGTAGATTCCAGTTACCGCAATCATTAGGAACATTCTCAAACCTCACGACACTTTATTTGAGATTCAACGATTTTAGAGGAAGAATATTAGGTGACGGTAAGTTTTATATGTGTGTGTGTGTGTATTTGAGTAGAGTTGCAAAATTTAATTGAAAATTTTGAAAAATATAATTTACATAATACAAAGGTAATGTTTATATATTTAGGTTTAATTGAAAAATTCAATTTGCTACTCCTTTTCTTTTGAGCAGAGTTGCAAAATTTAAGCTCATTGAAAAGTTTGTATCTGGACGGTTGTTCTCTAGATGAACACTTCTTTCGAAGCCTTGGAGCACTACCATCTCTAAAAAATCTGTCATTGTTTGCACTCAGTGGAAGTGTACCTTTTAGAGGTAAATTAACTAATTTGAACTCCATTATTACTTATCATTGACCTTTCTATTTTTCTAAAACACTTGTTTTTGCAAGCACATAATGGCATGCTACGATCAAATGTGTTTGCATAAAATTCCTCTTTTATGTTTTTGCAATCTACTAAACAAGTCTTGGAGAGAAAATTAAATGTTAAATTTAACTCAATTGAAATCTTTATTATTTTAAAATTCTACCATCCATTTAATATAAATAAAATTTCACTTTAATTTTTCCCCTCTCTCAACACCATTTCAGTGTAATGTAAATATAACGAGAACAAAAAAAAAAAAAAAACAATAGTTTCTTTAATGAAAAGACAACTTCATACATAGAGAGTGCTATTTTTAGGAGGAGAATAAATTAACAATGCTGTATTTTTATTTTTTGGGTCACACGTATAAAAAATCCTTCTCTTAAATGGCCAATACAATTTCTACACTTACCTTATGTTTTTAGTTTTTTTAGCCATGATTAATAAATAATGAATTATTTATAATCTTAATTCCTTCTAAGTTAATATAATTTCTTGTTTAATTGATTGTGACAGGCTTTCTTGATCTCAAGAACTTGGAATACTTGGATTTGAGTTTCAATACTCTAAATAATAGCATCTTCCAAGCCATCAAGATGTCGTCCTCTCTTAAAACTTTGAATTTGTTTCACTGCAAACTAGATGGCCGAATACCTATAGCCCAAGGTAAGGTTAATAACTCTTACTCTTTTCATCTCCTTTATAATTTTAATTGCTTCCATGTTAATATAATTTCTTGATTGTGGCAGGCTTTCTTAATCTTAATAACTTGGAATTTTTAGATTTAAGTTTCAATACTCTCGATAATAACATCTTCCAAACCATCGGTAAAGTTGATTACTCTCTCTCTCTCTCTCTCTCTCTCTCTCTATATAGGTTATATATTTTTCATTAGACACTTGGAGTTTTAATTTTTCCTAAATTATAATGTGATCAGGCTTATGTGACTTACATCATCTCCAAGAGCTATATATGCATGACAATGATCTCAGTGGTTTCTTGCCTCCGTGTCTAGCAAATTTGACTTCCCTTCAAGAACTAGATCTCTCTTCCAATCACTTGAAGATCCCTATGTCATTGAGCCCATTATACAACCTTTCAAAACTCAAGTATTTTGATGGTTCAGATAATGAAATATACGCAGAAGAAGATGATCATAGTTTAAGCCCAAAGTTCCAGTTAGAGTCCATCTCTTTGAGTAGTCGTGGACAAGGTGCACGAGCATTTCCCAAGTTCCTTTACCATCAGTTCAGCCTGGAATCTTTGGATCTTACAAACATCCAAATAAAGGGAGAGTTTCCAAATTGGTTGATTGAGAACAACACATACCTACATGATCTTTCTTTAGAAAATTGTTCTCTTTCGGGTCCATTCTTGTTACCAAAAAATTCTCATGTGAATTTGTCATTCCTAAGTATATCCATGAATTACTTCCAAGGCCAAATCCCTTCAGAAATCGGAGCTCGTTTGCCAGGGTTAAAAGTTTTATTTATGTCTGACAATGGTTTCAATGGAAGCATTCCTTTCTCGTTGGGTAACATTAGCTCGCTTCAAGTGTTAGACCTGTCCAACAACAGTTTGCAAGGGCAGATCCCTGGATGGATAGGGAATATGTCTTCTCTTGAATTCTTGGACTTATTAATGAACAGTTTTTCTGGTCGTTTACCACCTAAATTTGGCACTTCTTCAAATTTAAGAGATGTTTATTTGTCTAGAAATAAGTTGCAAGGACCGATCGCAATGGCATTTTATAACTCCTCTGAGATGTTTGCACTAGATCTTTCCCATAATAATTTAACGGGTAGTATTCCAAAATGGATTGATAGGCTATCAAACTTGAGATTTCTACTCTTGAGTTATAACAATCTTAAAGGTGAAATCCCAATTCGATTATGCAAGTTGGACCAATTAACCCTTATTGATCTATCTCACAACCACCTTTCTGGTAACATCCTCTCTTGGATGATATCTACTCATCCTTTCCCACAACAATTCGATTCCTATGATTATCTGTCCTCATCAAAACAATCCTTCGAGTTTACAACGAAGAATGTATCCCTTTCTTATAGAGGCACCATTATCCAGTACTTCACAGGAATTGATTTCTCATGCAACAATTTCATAGGAGAGATTCCTCCTGAAATTGGAAACCTCAGCATGATCAAGGTACTGAATCTTTCGCACAACAGTTTAACTGGACCAATTCCACCATCATTTTCGAACTTAAAAGAAATTGAGAGCTTGGATCTTTCCTATAACAAACTGGATGGAGAAATCCCACCTCAGCTTACTAAAATATTTTCTCTAGAGTTTTTCAGTGTGGCACACAATAATCTGTCTGGCAAAACTCCTGCGAGAGTTGCACAGTTTGCCACATTTGAGGAGAGCTGCTACAAGGACAACCCTTTTCTTTGTGGAGAACCGCTACCCAAGATTTGCGGTGCAGTTATGCCATCATCGCTAACGCCAACTTCAACGAACAATGAAGATGATGGTGGCTTCATAGATATGGAGGTTTTTTATGTGACCTTTGGGGTTGCATACATCATGGTGCTGCTGGTGATAGGAGCAATTCTTTACATAAATCCATATTGGCGACGAGTTTGGTTTCACTTCATTGAGGCAAGCATCAACAATTGCTATTATTTTCTAGTGGACAATCTTCCCATTTTATCCAAGTTTTGATTTTCATAGCCTTGATGGTACTAAGACTTGGTGCATCTTGTGTATTCTAGTTTTAAGATTTAAATAAGTTTAAATGCATGCTTAAGGGATGTTGTATTAATTTTCATTTATGTTTTGTTTTCGTTTTAGCTTCTGTGTAATATAATAATTAAATTTCTTCATTGGTTAATGCAGACAAGTATTTTCAATTCAATTTGATTTTGGTTTGGTGCAATTTTATATGCAACCAAATGATGATTGCATATCCTCATTCAGCAATTGGTATATGTTCACCGAATGATGATTTAAGTTGTCACCAGCATGAAATTCATGACACGAGCTCCAATGTCAATCCAGCTATTTTAGGGACACCACACTGCCTCATCAACACCCCTATTGTGGAACATGCAGACAATATATACTTCAATCATTGTGACTTTATCTGGATTAGGACTGTCTCTCTCATTCCATTGAATAGTTCAATTACTTCATTGGTAGCTCCTTTCTGTGAGAGCACCTATGAAGTGATTGTTGAACCAAAAAAAAAAAAACATATTAACTTGAAACACATTTTAAAAAGTTAAAGCCAAAAAATCGAGCTCATGTAGGTCTTGCCAGAGATTGATCTAAATTTTTTTTTTAAAAAAATCAAAATCACATCGATTTGATTTAAGAAAAAAAATTGGATGCTTATTTTTCAATTACTTTGGCCACAATTTTAATTATTAGAATCCAATTACTTTGGCCACAATTTCTTCTCTGGACCACCTATCACTATGCTTAGGGAAATGTTGGATGCTTATTTTTCAAAAAATTTACATGGAATACAAGAACGATAGGTAAAAAGGAAACTATCTTTCTCACAGTGATGTCCATGACTGTATTGTCATGAGGAAAACAATTGTCAAGGAAAATACAAATTTGTCAGAAAATGAATGCTTCTTCAGTCATAACTGAAGCCTTCATCATTATCATCACCATCATCAACCTCCACCTCAGAAAAATCATTACTGCTCATGACAGATAGAAACACTAAAACTGCAACTACTTGTGTTACTAGAAAGTATCCTGCCCTTCTTCTGAAAGTTTTCTCCTCTTCTGTCCTTTCCCTCTTGGGCTGCTTCTTAGGCTTTGAGCCTAGTGATAAAAACACATGAAAATAGTTAGAAATTCTATTTGAAAGAAAAGAGACATGGATGGTACGTTTTGACCTCTTATTTCCCAATGGCTTTTATTTTTCTTGAAGCATCAAATTGTTAGTTTGATGATGACTAAAACATGATCTGTAGGCTGGTTTGGTTTAGTAAATCCACAACTCAAGACACTATAAGATGACCAATATAATATTCCCAGGAATGAAAGATGAAATAATCTTGCCTGAATTTGAAGGACATCTTGTTGAAGTTAATGAAGCGTCTGAAACGAATTGTGGGACAGAAGAAGACGATGCAGCCTCCAAGAAATCTGTCTTAAGTTTTTCATCATATCGTATGAGATTACCATGCTCCAGGTTCCTAATGGCATGGAACACATAAAAGGATAAGAGTTGAAAATATTTCACAGGAAATGCTTGAAGAGTGAAAAGGACATCACATGCCCAAACTAGATGTCCTGCACAAACAGAAAAATGAAGTTGGGTGTATAATCAATGCATAGTCAAGACCTCAAACTTAAAATTTGAACTCAAAACATAAGAACCAAAATATCTTAGATTATCAACAGAAAAATTCTTGAACTTAAAACATAAAAACCAAAATCTATCCATAAATTAAAAGAAAAAAATTGCAAGGCCATGGTCAAGGAAATTAACAGAAAATGAAGCAATAGATATTAACGGGTAAAATCATTCCGCAGGTGTACGCTTTCTAACACTAGTGTATGTGCGCAGATTTGATTTCAAGAAGTTGCAGAAATAGATCATCAATGATAGAACTGTAACCTCTGCTTCCCTTTGTTCAGCATTTTCTTTTGTTATCCCAAGTCGCTGCTTAACAACGTACACTTGTTTCTTGAATAGAGCCTTTCCTATCAACCAAGGGAGGCCAGAGTAATAAATTGTGCGGGCTTGAATTTGAGTTGGAAAAAAACTTGGTGTCGAAACATCAACCTTTGTGATGATCAACATTTACCAAAGTTTGGATGGAAAAATTGACTACAACAATAGCGTTGGAAATTTAAATTTATTCATAGCAAAAACAAAAATATTAATAGGATTTCTCTCATGAAGTGGAATTCTAATTTTTTTTTTAACCAAAATGAAAAATTAAAGAAAAACAACAGAGAGAGGATGCGACTACAACAATAACCCATGTTTGGTGCGTTTTTTATTTCAGTCTCTCTTCATTCAATCTTATTTTTTAATAATAAATTAAAAGTAATTGATCTTTCATTATAACTAAATTGTCAAAAACAAATTGAGGAACAAATTAAAAAAACTATAGTTGTAAGAGCTTGCGAGAAATATCATTAGTTTTAACTATTCTTAATTTGTGACAATAATATAGGTAAACCTAGAGACAAAGTGAAGAAAATAGAACAAACTATAGTTTTAACTGCCCACTACTTAATTCCTTGAGGAGAAAGAGTGGGAGATTCTCAATTTTTTAAAAGGCTAATATTGTACTACTTATCTTGGAAATCCCTTCGAATTTATTCACACCAGGTTTAAAATTTAGAGAAATTAAATCCATGATTTATTTATAAACAAATTTATGGCCATACACTAGTTTATCAAGTACTTAAAAAAAAATCAATTAGAGTACTTGAATAAAAGAAGATATAAAATATAAGTATTTTCTATATATCTTTATTGTTTAGAAATTAAAAATAAAATGAAATCAACCCAAACTCATCTAAAAAGGAGTCAACTGTGACATCATCATGCTAATAATGGAACTAATGAAGATATTTCATTGATAAGATTTTGTGAAAATAAGTATTCAAATTGAAAAAAACAAAAATAATTTTTTTATATTTTTGATATTAATGTCTCCATCCATTTATAGTTGAAGAAAAGAACATTATCTTTTTTTATTGTCTCTTCTTGCTTGGAAGATAAGGTATGTGAATATTAGAAATATTTGAGTGCCACCAATTTTGATAGATTTTTATTTTTTTATGTTATAATACCAACTTTTTTTATTATATCAATTAAATACTTTTTTCTTGTTTTCTTTGATGGTGTGACTTTGATAAAATGAAATTGAGTTTGGGTTTCCCTCTTGAATAAATAATTGTTTTGATAAATAAATAATTATCTCTCCATCAAGTTTTTGTCCCAGCATTAAGATGGCTCACTATAAAGATAAATTTGGTCCATGTTTTTGTTTCTAATTTTAGGGTTATTTTCTGTCATTCTTGAATATCCTCGTTTCTTGATAAACTTTTCCTGAATATAACCGGGTTGATCAATGATATGTTTTTTATTTATTGTTGGAATCTGATGACTTTTTTTTTTCATTTCTTAACTAGGAATTAAAAAAAATAAAAAATATAAAATTTTATATTAAAATGAAATTAAAAAAATATTAATATATTAAAATTATATGATTTGCATTATTTTAATTGCGGTGGCATATATATGTTTTAAAACCGCTATAAAAAGGCGACGCCAACTGTTGTGATAGGGAAAGTATTGTCTGCATTCCTATGTTTTATAGCGGTTGAGGAGAAAGGTTTGCTCTTTTAAGTATTACAAAATATTTAGATTAATTTTTTATTTTTAAATTAATCAAAAAAGATGTTTTTTGATTAGTATCATTTTTGTTCTCCACAGTAATTCATCCATCGAAGAAAATATTTAGCAATAAGGTGCTGTTTAATTGCTTACATTACTTGACCAATCATCATTGTAACAATTACTTCTCTTCAAGGTTGTCAATAACTTAACACGATACAAAATATATAATATGAATTTGGATTGTAAACTTAAATCATAAAATTATAAAACTATAAGTAAAATATTTTAATTAATTATATATTAACAATTCCAATCAAATAATAAATAATAATATAACAAAATAAAAATAAAAATGAAATAAACAGTAAAAATATCAAAACACTTTAAAATACATGATCCAAATAAAAATTAATATATAATAGAATGCAGTACTGCGGGAATAACTTCATAAGATAGAAACAGAATAATTATCAAGGAAACTTGATAATCATTAGTTCAGAGAGAAAATACAAAAGAAATGAAGCAAGAAGACAGCAAAAACTAATATGCTTGCTACCACCCACAACTTCATTACAATGAACAAGAAACCTTGACACTCCCAATAAAACAAAAGATGTCAAAAAATGATGGTTCTAGAACAAAGAATGCCACATCTTAGTGATTTTTTCTTAGCACCCCCACAAAATTAATCTTTTAGAGAAGAATACATACGCACAAAATAGGGTTAGTGATCTTTTCAAGACAAACTCTTATGAATATGTGCTTTGACAGAGATGTTTCGAAAACCACATTTGTTACATAAGTCATTACTTGCACTACATACAACAACTTTATTGGCAGCATGAAGAAGCAAACTGCCAGTTATTACTCTGATTGGGATCTCCCAGCAATGAAAATCAATAAAGCAGACTATTGATTTCCTTATATATAAACAGAACACTCCAACTAAATAATTTCAATTGAAACCAAAACTAATTCTTCTTAGATACTAGTATTGCATTCCTAGTACTTTTTTAAGTGCATTTTGTTTGAAAAAGCATACGACTTTGAACAATGCAATGGGAGCAAGGTTTCATCATTTCTTTAGATGTCATTTTCCATCCAGGATTCTAACTTTATCTTTATTCAAGAAGGTTTTAACTTATGCTGGTTATGGAAGGCAGCCTTCAAATAGCCATTGATTCTATATATTGATCTAAAACGCATGTTTGGCCAGACTCGCACTCGGAGGCTATCACTGTTGACAAAATTCGAAAGAAACCAGGTTTTACTTGACAAAATTAAGTAAAAAATAACAGCTGGATTTCATATTCATCCCAAGGATGAATATCGATAAATTGTAAAAGCAGTTTTATTTTTTATGTGCTCTTGGATTTAAGAAGGGTTGAGTAATGGTATAAAACTTGTTGTTACCTAATTTTTGACCCACCTTTTTGATAAAATTTTCGGAAAATCCAAAAATAGTGAAAAAAAACAAAAATCCAAAAAAATTATGTTTTTAATATATTTGCAGCGTTTTTAGCATTTTCAACGTCGTCTAACCAAGAATTTAAATTTTCAAAGGTTTTTGGAACGCGTTCGACTTTTCACACATAATTTTTAAAGTCATTGATTTCTCTCATTGAGTCAACGTTGATATTGCTCGTTTTCAAAAAAATACAAAAAAATTAAGAAAAATCAAAATTTTACAAAAAAGAAAAGTTGAGGGACCAGTTTTGAGCTCCTGACAATATTTTACCTATAAATATAGGTTCAAAACTCAAAAGAGGGGGGGGGCATCTTGTAATTTTGGAGAGGCAACACAAAAGGGGGAAAACCCTAAAAAACTGACTGCTTCCTCTCCCTCACGAAGGACCAGCCGCCAGCCCCTCCTTGGTTTTGATTTTTTCCAGCCATCAGCTCCTCCACACCTCCCCTTTTGATTTTTTTTCCTTCTTCCTCTCCCTAGCCGCTCATTGAGGCCAGCCCCCTCATCAAATTTTTCCCTTTTTCTCACCAGCCAAAGGTTGAGCCTCAGCCCTTGCACAGACCTTCCCCCTCCCAGCAGCGCTTCTCTCAGCCACCGAGAACACCGCCTTCCAGCCCGCAGCTGACAGATCTTCCCTCCTCCACCTGCCACAGGCCACGGTCTCCCTCATCAGCACAGACGCGACAAAGCTTCCCTCAGCGGCGGCCGAACAACAACAGCCAGCAACCTCTTCATCTCCTTCAACCAGCGTCGCCGACCGGTCAAGTGCCTCCCCTTCCTCAGCAACCGACCCTCCGTCCATTCAACTCCACGTAGCAGACCCGGACTGAGGACCAGCAGAGGAAAACAAACCGAGAGGAAGAAAGAAAAAAGAGGATAATCAGATCTGAAAAGGAAAGAAAATTTAAAACCGACTGTCTTGCGTCTTTGTCTACTTTTACAGGTGACGAGATCCTCACCGCCGGCAGGGATGTTAAGAGGGGAGGAAGATAAGCCAGATCCCTCGTTTTTCAGATTTCCTCACGGCGGCGACTGAATCCACGCGCCGCCAGTGGCGGTGGCACGTGGAGAGACGCGCCGCCACTGTTCCCGCGCCCAGAAATCCTGCTGAACACTGTTCCAGCTACAGAAGGCTATCCCTGTAATTTCAGATGGTTTTGGGGTTAATTTTTGTAATTGTAAAATTGTTTAATTTTTTTTTGTAATTTATAATGTGGATGTACAAAAAAGAAAAAAAAAGAAAATAGAAAAGTATAGTGAAAAGGAAACGTGTGATTTGTATTTTTTTCATGAATGCTTTTTTTTTTTTGTATGATAAAATTGCAAGAATAAAGAAGAATTTAATATTTTAATTTTCTCACGAATAAAGAATTATGAACTTACACGTAAGTCGTATTTCTAAAATTCGATGAAAGAACTGAATTTTAAAACTTCTTTAACACATCAAGTCCACGAAGCAGTTTACCTTAGGTAGGGTGCGTTAGGAGTGCTAATACCTTCCCTAACCACAACAAGTCCTTTACCTGTGAATCTCTGACGATACCAGTACACCCGGGTTTTCTAGTAGCCTTCAATGAAATACTAGGTGGCGACTCCAACGAACCAAATCAAGCAAACCAAGCAACGAGAAACGAAAAGTCGCCAACGGCGATGTCGCTTTCCGACGTGTGACAAAACTTATAATTGACATGGTTAACTAAATCTTTAGTCATCTCTGCAAACATTTAGCATTTAGTTAATACAAAAATGACCACATCTATTACTTTGGTTGATTTGGTACAAGACTAAGAAAATACGTTTTTATGATGTATAATTGTTTTTTTTTCTTTTAAAAAAAAACATAAAGGGTTTGGGTGACCCCACTGAACTCTACTTAGCTCTGATTCTATATTTGTTGCTCATTGTGTCGGGTGAAGAACAAACTTGACTTCCCTCGTTGCCAATATTTTTTTAGGTTAGTTAAACCATAGAGAGTGCATTACTTGAAGGTCTAGCTGCCAAGCATGTATTGTTGGGGAATCCGACCAGTGATGTACTGATAGTTGCCCATTGAAGACTAAATACATTGACACAATATTTAACGTGGTTTGGCAAACCGCTTACATCCATGGGAGAGGTCCATATTATTAGAGATAGAGAAACGATACAAAACAAATACATGGAGGAGGAGGATCACATTGCAACTTTTCTCTCTTTTTCTCTTATTCTCTTCACATGCTCTCTACACTCTCTCTCATTTTGCTCTCTCTCTTAGTGTCTATTTATAAGCAAGGATGGTACCACCAGTTCCAACTCATCTTCAATGAAGGTGGCTGCACATGGGTTGCACCATTTTGTCAATGGTTGGTGCAATTACCATTGTCGTCTTTTGACAATGGCAACCCTACTTCTTAGGGTAAGCTGAAAAGTTATTCTATGATTACTGCACATTAATGGCAACAATCCTAACAATCACCCCCTTTGACATTTGTGTGGGCAATTGTCCTCTTACTTCTTCAGCACAATCTTGTATCCTGCAGCTCTTTCAAGCTTACCATTCCGAGAGCGTTTGTGGCCAAGTTTACAAGTAATCACAAAACCTTTCAATCACCAGAGTTACCCAAGCACCCCTTTGCTCACTCCAAATGATCACTTCAACCAAATGGTCTCCCATATCACATCTAAAGAGTGTTAACACTTGTCTCTGGGACACAATATTCCCCTTTGGGCGTATCAACCATGCTCGATCTGGAATGATTTTTCAAGCCTCACACCAAGGCTTACAACACCTCCTCAAATGGAAATTTCTATTTCCAAGTGCGACAGTCATTATCTGAGTATCTCAATATGATCACAAGCTCACCACTCTTCCAAGAGTTTACTCATCCAGGAGTTGTGTCTACCCTCTGTTCCATTATTAGCTCCAGATATGTCCCAAACAATACGCATAGGTCTAGTCTGACATATTTGATAAGATTTATCTAGTAACTTTAACCCTATGAAATAATATGCTACTGAACTCCACTTGACCTAAAAATATATCAAAATATAGTTTCATATGTCTAGTATCTCCCTATAAAATTTCAGCTTGTTATGATGTACAATTTGTGAGATATGTGTCATGTCACAAAATTGACCAGCAAACATTTTAAGATTAAAGTTGGACTTGACTTAATTCATGTCATCCTCACTTTTTTTAACAAATTTGACCTCAAATCTATATCATGAAAAACATCTTCTAAGGTCAATAAATTAGTACCAAGTTGAAGAATAACATCATCATCATGCATAACTATAAGGTATGGTCCCCCTGATATAAAAGCTCATCTTTTCAACCTTCTTATCCTTCTTCAATTTAAGTTGCTCCTTATATATTTGCTTAGGTGTTAATGATACAAGAGTTATAGGTCTTCCATTTATCTCAAAGGAATGTCTAGTTATCACTCTATCATGTATAACTCCCCTATCATACTAACAACGTTTGTTTTGTGCATATAGAACATTAACTCATGTTCTATTGCAAACATTTTCCAATAAAGGCAATCTAATTGGGTTAGTCCGATTATAAAGGTGAATGGGCCTGACAGCCTGTACGACTAGGCTAGGCTGGATCTAACTCATACATAAAAAAAAAAAAAAGGAGAAGAAGCTTGTTAGGCAGTTTTCTAGCCCAACAAATCAAGTTGGACTGGGCCTAAGCCCAGCCCGTGTCGTTGTATTAGGCCTCGAGCACAATAAGCCCAACCCATGTGGCTTAGCTAAGCCCAACTTGGACCTAAAGGCGTGTTCGACACACCCTATTTTTGCTTAAGAAAAAATATTTCTTTTTGGTTCTTAAGACGTGTTTGACAAGCATAGGTTAAGGCATTTTTCATGCCTCTAATTTTAAGCTAAGGACGTGTTTGGCAAACACGCCTTATTGCCTTCTCCTTTAACTTTAGTTTGTCTTTATTTTAGTGTTTATCCAAACAAGCCCTAAATTAGTTTAAAAAATCCTGAAAAAATTTGAACACCATTTTAAAATTATTTGTGTGTTTTTCAACAATTTTACCTAATATAGGATTGCAGACTTACATTGTAAGATATTGACTCCATATTTAAAATACCATGTTTTTCTCTAAAATTTCAAAAAATTCAAAATTTCAAAAAAATTTCTCCTTATTTAAAAAATAAAAATATTTCAAGAATTTCACTTAATATTGGGTTGTAGACTTATATTATAAGATAATGACTTAATATTAAAAATACTCAGCTTTTCTCTAAGCTTTTTTTTAAAAAGTTCAAAAATCCCTCATTTCAAAATTATAAAAATATGTTTTGTTTAAGTGCATATGACCAAATTCTAAATTGTTATTACATATATTTTCTAAAAAAACAATAAATTGAATTTTTATCATGTTTTAAAAATACAAAATGGATATTGTAACCAGTTTATGATTATCCAATAGGATTTGACCAAAATTTTAAAAATACCATAAAAATTAACTTATTTAATTATTATTCAGGGTATGGATTTTACAATGTAATACATACTCTTAATATTAAATTAAATGAGTTAGTAATAATGAACATAAGAATTAGATGTAGACTTTATTATTTGATGGTATAAAATTATGTTGTAAAGTACAGCCATAGGTATTAAAGGTACGAAGTAGGAAATAAATGCAATGCTAAAATTTAGATCCTAAAATGGTTAGGATTTAACCTGTTAAGGTTAAGAATTCTTCAGGGATGGAGATCTACCGTAAACCTTAGCTAAACCAACAAATAGAAACATGACCTAGAAAAATAGTCAATAAAAAATAAAGCTAACCATAGATAGGGTACACTAGGGTTATGCGTCTTTTCCTTGTACAACTAGTCTCATTACTTAGACTATTGTATACCATTAGATTTTCTTATGTCCATGATACTAGGTGTCGACTCCTTCAAAATCATAATTTTATAATTAATCTCAAAACCCTTCAATGTAGGAGGCAGACCCGTCATTCGACGTTGTGCATGCCCTAACAGGATAGCGACTCTTCTAGGGACTAATCTGATTGGATTGAGCTTCGTGGATTTTTTGTGATTGTTTGCTTGCTTCTTTTTGTTGGTATGTGCAATTTAATTTTAGCATGCTTTTTTTTTTTTAACATACTATACATGCATAAGTACATCGTGTATTGATTAATTCCTTCATGCATTTTAAATTTGAGAATAAACCCAATTCTAGATTAGATGAAGAAGTATATATTAGTTTGTCTCAAGACTTTCAATCAGGATTTAGATTTGTGAAATACCCAACTATAAGCTAAGAGTGTACTAGGTAATGAAGGTTATACTACACCTTAATCATTCCTTATAAAGCCCCATACTGCCTTAACTTGTTGTCCGATATCTCTCCTAGGTAATGAAGGTTTTAAATACGTTGTGCATAAGGATTAGATTTTCCTTGAGACAAAAAATGATATGAGTGGTTAAGTGTTCTTTAACTTGTCTCTTTAATGGTGGTATTTTGCAGCTTTTTACTCAATCGAGGTAAAATTGGGAGGTGAAACTAGTAGTAATATTGCAATATAATGTGAATTCATTAATATTGAACCTGGTGTTTATTTGAATCATCATGTGAGGTCCTTTTGATCGATGCATGCTTTTAGAGGTAAATAAAAAAAATTAAAAAACTAATTTCATTGAGAAAATTAAAAAAAAAAATTGAAAAAATCAAACCATAAAAAAATAAAAATTATGAAAGATTTATTCTATGCAATTAAACTATAAAGACGGTGAAGCACTCATTTTGTATAAACACGAAGGTGACAAGGGCTGTCTAGATGCGGTTGCATTACATTCCCAGAATCAAAAACATTATGCCAAATAAAGCCTCAATTATTATCACTAATCTACTCTAAGGCTCCGTTTATTTGCAGGAAAGTTGTTTTCTTTTGGAAAGTGAATTCCGGAAAAAGTGAATTCTGGGAAAATATTTTTCGATGTTTGGTAGTATTATGAAAAATAAACTGGAAAACACTTTCCAGTGTTTGGTTATGTTATGGAAAATAAACTGAAAAATAATTTATTAATGAATTAATTTTTTTTTCAAGTTTATCTAATATATAAAAAATATTTAATATAAATATTTAATCACTTACAATAAAAGAATGAAATCTAAAAAGTATAATGATGAATTTTTTTTATTATATCTTATATTCATACATAGCTTATTTTATAAAATATAACTATATATGTCATATTATATTATAGAGAAATAAGCTTGTGAAATATTTTTTTAAGTAAAACCTATTAATATATTTTTTTCAATTTTAAAAGCTTAAAATAAGTTTTTTTTTTCATATGAAGAAAGCCAAATTAGTTTATGGTAAGAGTTATATATTTGGGTTTTTTTTTTGGTATGAAGAATTTTTTAAAAGATAAATACATACAAAAATATTTTGATGGGTTTTTTGGATTAATATATTTTTTTTACGGGTAAAGGCAATTATCCCTTTAATATATATCAAATAAGCATCAAGAAATAAATATAACTATCTAACATCAAACATAGTCATGCATAAATATTAAGTTTCGATGTCATATACATACATATTAGTTCAAATTACAAACATAAACATACTAGACCGAATTAAACAAGTAAACATACTTGTCAAATAACAAACATAGTTTGAACCCAAATTTTGAACATAGTCAAACCATCTTAGCAAGCAGGCCTGTAGTAGTGTTGGTTCACAAAATTTTGAACCCAAATTTTCCTCGAATTAGCATTTTTTATCATAAATGCTTTTGCCACTATTTCATTTTGGACCAAATGATCAAATGCATCCCCAAGAGTGATCTCATCAAAGCCTTCAATTTTCATCACTTCCGTATACAACGCATTAACATCAAGTTGATTTTTGCTGAGGCTTTGAATTGCAAATGCTACATCTCCAATCTGTTTAGACAACTTTTCAATACCATCATCTTCATACATGCGATTTCTCTTCCTATGTTGCCTCTTTTGTGTACTAGAGAAAGATGTTTCTTTTCCCTTAGAAGTTTCTTCATATTCACCTTCATTTTCAATTGAAATTAATTGCTCTTCAGTGTTCTCTTCCAAGTTGACATCAGCATATGATTTGGCATAATTTATGGTTGTCATGTCTTTTCCAACAACAATTGTCATTGCCTCATACATATCAAGTTTTTTATTGAGATACTTGTCATGATTGGGATGTGCCTATTCATAAAGTTTAGAATATGCAATTTTTTAGTTCATTGTATAACATTTTAAAAATAAAAGTAAATATAAAAATTACGAAGAGTATAATATTTATCATACCTTTACTTCTTCATCATATACATCTTTCAAAACTGTAATCATCTTCAAACAATCATCCCAGCCAAAGCCACTTATATTTTTAAGTTTGGTTATTATTTCCCATTCTTTTTTCACTGTCTTGAGATGATTGTCCACATGCTTAGGCTCGCATTGCACGTTGAACTTTTGACTGATTTCTGTAACCACCTTAACAAAAGATTCTACTTTAAAGGTGGAAGAAGGTTTGCTTCCTTTAAGTGCCTCCTCAGCTAATATCTCAAGTAACATGTGAGACATAGGCTTAGACCATGTGAAGTGCTTGCCCTTGTATTTTTCATTTTATGTGGAACTCATTTCTACAAAAAAGAAATTACAAATTTATACAAAATAAAATCATATAATATATAGATTTAATAAATTTCATATAAAAACTGCAATTAATATTTAAAATAGAATACATAAAATACATGAGAACTTATAATAAAGTCAACATCTTCTCCAAATACATAACAAAGATAATAAAAATTGAAGCAAGATACAATAAAAACAAACACATATAATTAACACTCAATTACTAGTTTCTTTGAGTGTTATAATCATTCCACATGGTTGATACAATCATTTCTCTTTTTGTTATCCACTCCCTATTCTCTTCCCTTTCCTCCTGTTGACTTAAGTTGATTATTCGTCTAATTGGTTCACTTTCCGAACATATTTTTTCCATAAGAAAGTCATTAGGATCAACTCTCATTATGTGATTATGAATAATACAACATGCAAGCACAACATCTACTTAAATAAGACCAAAAAGATTTTCCATCAATTGATCTAAAACGACTCTTCAAAATACCAAACCCTCCCTCAATAGTGGTTCTCAATGACGAGTGTCGAAGATTAACTAGCTCCTTTTCATTTTTTTGGTGAACGTTCTGTAAACTCATTCAAGTGATATCAAACTCCATAAAAAAGAGAAATGATTCCTTTACGAATACCGTAACCAGCATCACCAAGATAATATTTCCCTACAAATTAAAAAAAAAAACTTGTTACTATCTTTATGTAATAAGACATTTTATATGTTTATTGCATATAATACATACTTTATTATATACCTTCTGTAATTTTTAGACCATTAGATCTTGATAATGCATCACCTAAAACCCGTGAATCATGGGCACTTCCTTCCCAGCCAGCTAAAACATATGTAAACTTCAAATCAAAAGTTATAGCTGCTAAAACATTTTATGTTGTTCCTTCTTTTCGACCTCGAAACTTTCCTTGAATCTCAATAGGAACATTTGCAGGAGCATAGGTACCTTCAATTGCTCCCACACAATCCTATATAAATATGAAAAAATAATTTATAACCTTTTCTTCTAGATGTAATTAATTAATGTATAAAAATATTGGTATTGTTTTCATACCTTAAAATAAGGATAGAATCTTCGATTATTCATTATCTCTGCTGGAACTGTATCCTTTGGATCTTTAATAAGGTGTTTGTATAACTTAAGAATCACTTTTAAAACAATTCTAAAGTAACGATGGATAGTTTCAACAGGCCTATAATATATACCACTAATAACACGAAATCTTTGGTTTTGGCCTACAATTTGTAAGAACACAATTACTTGCTCCCTAATAGACACGTTTTGAGTTAATCATAATAAGTCATGACTTGTGAGAACATCACACAATCTATCGTAATAAGACAATAGGTTTCATACGAATTTGTTCAATGCAATGTCTATCACCTCGATTTCAAATGCTGTCAATATAGAATTCTTGTTAAGCAATTGCATTGATACGTGGTTCTCTTGATATATAAATTTTATTTATTTCTTGTTCAATAATAGCTACCTCTGTAGCTATCACAGTTATAGTTGCTCTCATACATGCTGCATGAATTATCTTACTATCCATAGCATGAAAGTGAAGTTTTCTGATAACAAAACCTAAAAATTTAGGGAAATAAATATTAAAAAAGCATATAAAATACTTACACAATAAATTATGCTCAAAGAAGCTGACAATATACAATGCATAAGTTCACAACGATCAATAAGATCAATCATTTTAATTCTTAAAAATAATTTGATTATCGAATAATTAAATAAAAATAAGTTTCGAAAATCACCTCGCATGCAGCAACACAACACACGATCGAGTTCATGGCAAGGTTCAATTCTATTCTATTCTATTTTGATTTGCTAGTTATAACCATAGAGATTATTGAGTTTAGGCACTAATAGGCAGGCAAGGCCGGTCTATAATATTTGGATGATAAACAAACTAATCTACTCAATCATTAGTTACAAATTAGGAAGATTTTATTGTTAATCTCTATTTTTAGGGGAACAATACCTACTTAGAGTAGTATTACATTAGATTTCATTATGTTATTAAACACATAATTTATAACTGAAATTACAAATATATAGTATAATTATAAATAAATAAATAAAACCCCACCGTTCCCCAACTCTTGCATTGCAAATCTCTAACTCTCTCCCATAACTTAATTAAGACAGCATCATGGGTTTCTCTATTTTGTCTCATTCGATTTCTATAATTCCCCTGGTTTTTCCTCTGTCGGTTTCCCCTGGTTTCTCTCATTCGGTTTCTCTAATTCCCTCGGTTTATCCTTTGTCAATTTCCCCTCATTCTCTAATTCCCCTGGGTATTTGGTATTTGATTTCCCCTCCTGGTTTTCTTTGTTCTCTCTCGCCATTCACTATTTGTTTTACCAAGTCCTTAACTTTCTCTATCGGTTGTTCTCTCTTGATCCTTAACTTCCCCTGGCTTTCTCTCGCCATTCCCCTATTCTCAAGAAGCAGGACAACATCACAGATTCAAGGGGTAAGGGCAGGAGGGCTAGACCTCAAGGACCTGCTCCTCCTTCCCAGTTCTCAGCCCTCTCTCCCCCTGCTAAATATACTAATAACGCTGGGAAAGAGAGCAAACAACAGATTCACTGATTCCCCCCCCCCTTTTACTTTGCATCTCTCTCTTTGCGCTGGATCTGGGGACAGGGAAACAGGGTAGGGACTGAATCGGGAAGTTTGGTTTCTCTAAAGAAGCTGTCGAATGTGCAAGAAAAAATGCAATCATTTTTATGGCTTGCTTGTGATGAATTTGGTTGGTTTTTTCTGTGAATTTGTTTGAACATGACGAGATAAGATGAAGAAGAAAACTGGGTATGGGAAAAAATTACAAGCAGAAGATAAACCATTATGGATTGTTTGAGAGAAATAATAGTTTTTTTGGGAACAGACACAACAAATTAAACAAGATCAAAGGATTTCTTGCTATAATTCTTACATATCTATAAACGAAAAAGATAAAAACATATAAAGGAAATAATATAAAGAAATAGAGAAATCTGAGGGAAAAAATACCTGAAATAAAAAGTGTCCAGGGATATGATTCTTGTTTTTCTTGCTTCTATTTTCGGAAAGAGACACAGAGAGAGGGGGATTTGACACAATGTTTCAGATATGTGTTATATATGTAAAGATAGGAAAGTGTTTTTCTTTTGACAAGGAAAGGAAAACACTTTCTTGAGATAAAAAGCAGTTTTTTTCTTTGATCAGAAAAACTTTTTTTTGACTAACTTTTCGGATAGTTGCCAAACATGGAAAAATAAGAAAAATGGATTTCAGGAATTTAGTTTCCTTGAAACAAATAAGGCATAATTTTCTCTTCTTTTTTGTGAAGATGATGTAAAAAGGAAAGGAGGTGAAGACTTAATGAAACAAACCACAATATTCTCAAATTGGAAGATGAACATTAAGGAAAACAGCCCATCCAAAACGAAGACCCCACATTGCCCTTCGTTCTCTTCATGGCAACCCCCATGAAAGAAAGTTCAAGTTTCTTTACTTTCCTTCGAGCTTGAAGTTCCCATCCAAGAAAATTCCCACATGGGAAGCTTGTGAAATGATGATCATCATCATCTTGTGCCATCGGTGACCACGTTAGGCATGCCCTAGAGAGAAGTCAGCCTTAAAAGAATTAGAGATACTGTCCAAAACTTCTCAAAAGATGATGATGTTAATTTGAAATAGACCCATCAACCATTTCATCATATATAGTCATTTCAAACCATGAATTACTTTGACTACCATTTTTTCCTCAATTATCAATAATGCTGGCTGTTCATGCATCATCTAGGCAAGCCAGTAGTAAAAGCAATCCCACTGATGTAAACCCATATTCAGTTTGATGCATTGATTTTGTTGGCTAAAACCCGTACAAAAAAAGAGCTTGGATGCAAATTAAGAATAAACACAATAGTACACAAAGCTAGAAAATGAAGCAGAATAAGAGCGGCTTGAAATGTTGCGGTTTTTCTGCTTCATTGTCTATAATCAAAATTTTCTATTGAAGTTCTTCTATGTCGCTTTAGATTGGTAGACCGCGTCACAACCAGCTGGCTAGAGTTATCCTTCCCCTCCCTCACATGGTTAAGGTTGAAACAGAGCCAACAAAAGTGTTCAAGAACTAATGAAATCCAACGCAATGACAAGCATAATTACACGCATATATTAGTTAAGAATTCAATTCTAATCAGTGACAATGTGACTTTACATGCTTCATAATCCATATTTTTACAGCTTTCCCAGAAACCTCTGGCTTCTTGGAGCATAGTTTGCCTTGGAGTCTGCTGCTACCAAAGCTTGATGATTCAACACCAAACCCATGCAGGACCAAGGGGCTGTGGTTACTTCGCTAAAAGAACAGAAGGCCCTGTAAGATCCTCGTGGACTACTTCAAAGTAAAAAGAGAGTAGTTTCTTTCTATCATAAGCCATAAGCAATCCAAACATCTACACCTCAGCTACATATACCACAACCGGTACTGGTAGAAATCCTTTGATGTGAGTCTCTATGTCACATGAATGGCTTCAGAATCGTCAAGGACAACAAGCAGTTGAGCTCAAAATTAAACTCCTGAACTTTACTAAAACACACAAGTACTTGATCAGCAAGCAGCCATGTTTGATCTCCCTTAGAATCGTCGATTTCTTATCTCATCATGTCTACCCAAAGGCAATGGTGGGTAAAGATCCCTTGATAAATGAAATGAAGGATTGGAATCAGCACTGCTCTTAGAGTCTTCATCCAAAAGTTCCATTGACTTCATAAGAAACTTATCGTCCATCATCTGCCTCTGGATGTTTTGAGAAGAATGCCTGCTGTTTTTTTGCTTACGCTTAGTTGACTCGGTTAGATTCATGTAAGCAGGTTTTTGGTTATAACTCCCTTCTTCTTCCACTAACATGTCGTTCAAAATTGGTATTGGTGAGGCAGATGTAGATGAAGTTGATAACGAGCTCTCGTTGTATAGGGATTCAGAGCTTGGTGTTGAAGAGGAGCGAGTAACATGATTGACAATAGGAGGTTTAGCAAGAATTCCGGTTGCAACATTGTTTCTTCTCACTTTTTCAGAATCGTGTTTAGAGAAATAGAAGCTGGCAATATTATCTTCGCTTTTCCTGGAAAACGGAATCTCTGATGATTTGGTATGAAATTCCTCCACCAGTCTATCTTCCCATGGCTTGGTTGCCATCCAACGTTCCAGCCAGCTCCATCCAGGGCTGCTGTTATTCAATGACTGATTCTTGAGAGACAATGCTGACTTGCTTGTTCTTCTACATGGGCTTGCACAATTAGATCTTGATTTCTGAAAGCAAAAAAAAAAATACTTGATAAGCAAATTGTGATGACAACAGTTTTTCTTTAATGTTCTTGTCTAGTTCATACACATAAAGAAATGTACAGGCTATATTGAGCCTTCCCAGCTTCATTACCTGTTGCGAGAGGGAGTATGCAATTGCTCTTTCCCTCTTAATGGCTCCTTCTGTTCTCATTTGTAACTTTTTCTTGACCTTATCCACTGTTCCTGGACTATCACACCATCGTTTCTGACAGAATAAATTTCAAGAATAGCTAGATTCAGATTAAATTTAGCTTGTATCAAATCGTATACAACATATTCTAATGAAAGAAAACAGAAGAAAAGGTAAAAGTTAATGTGATACCTCCGCCTGCTTGATGGGATCAGCTTGGCGCATGCACTCATTCAACACGTTCTGTGTTGCTTGAGCTTCTGCCATGCTCACAGTTTGAGCCCTTACTCGAGCCTGAACCCGAACTAGAGCTTGCATACACCTCAGTGTCACAGCAGCTTGCTTTCGGACTTTCCGACCACGAAATATAGCTTGAAGCCTCACTACTGCTTTCAAAGCCCTCGTTGCCCTTCTTGCCTGCAATTATCCAAACAAGCCTCCGTAACCTAAACAGAATTTTCCCAAGCAATCGCACCACACTTTTCACCCAAAAGCAACCAAATAATCAAAGAAAAAGAAAACATCAAAATAAAGAAATACAATGTAAGCAGAAAATCTGTATGGTCATGAAATGCTTCCTCAACAATAATCATGTGATTCTTTAGGCAATGAAGAATGTGATGGCCTTACAACTGAGCACCAACTTTCGCATTGCAATTACAAACAACAAAATGGCTTTACAACTGAGGTACATCACGCTTATTTGAGATGAGTTTGCTCAAGAAAAAAGTTTCAAGACTCCAGATTGAACACTGGCACACTTTGGTTCAGTTGTTCAAGAATCAAATTTCATCCTTTGTAATTTCTCCAATGAAGTATCTTAAAAAAATACACAAACTCTTCAAATGGTGATCACCGATTAGATCCAGTTCAAGAATCAGAAATTAACTTCTCCGTTTGCTTCTTTATTTGTTCTTCTTGCTCAACTTTTAAATATTTATTCAGAGGCATGAAATTGAAAACAGGTGCTAAATCTACAAAACTCAAGAAAACACAAAACCTATTTGACAAAAACCCTAAAATCTCACAATTTGTAACATAAAACAGAGAAGTTGAAGGAACCCATTTTACCAATAAGCCTCGAAAAGCAGTTTGGATCCGAATAGCGGCCCATTCTTGCTTAACCATCATGAAATCTCTAGGTGGAGCTCTGGCAACAGTAGCCATGGCAGCAGTGAACGCATCATCGGCTACAAGGGAAGAATCAGACGATTCTGACGAAGCCACATGGACCCTTTTCGAGCCCTTGATTGACGTTTGTATATACCCTTCTGACGGGCTTCTCCATAGCCTCCATTTCTTCTTGTTTCCCTTGTTATCCCTCTGTTTTTCCCATAAAAAAAAGAGAGACGCATAAAAAAAAATACAAAACAAAAGGCAGCATAAGGTTCTTTCTTCAAAAGAAGATTACCTGGTCTGTCGTTGTTAGGGGATTTTTTAGGGTGATTAGTGATTTGAGCCAATTCCCTGAAGCACCCATTTTTGGAGAAGAGAGGGAGATGGAGGAGGTTAGAGGGTTTATGTCTGGTTTGGGATGGTAGGAGGAGGATGTGATTTTAAATAAGAGAGCCGTTTGAATTTTGAAATTTTGAATAAAGGAATGTAACGGATACATGGACTTTTTGGCTTTTGCCGCTCCACGTTATACGAAGAAGAAGAGAAGTAGAGGAGGTTGTAGCAGCGGTCTTCATTGGTTTGTTTTTTAAAACATGGGATCAATTAAGGTGTTGTTTAGCTGTGCTTTTTGCAATTTTTTTTTTTTCATGAAAAAATATTAATTAATATTTTTTTTATTGTTTTGATGTTGTAATATTAATAATAAAAATTGAAAAAACCATTATATGTTAATGTATTTTCAATCAAAAAAATATTTTAAAAAACAATATTTATCATACTTTTAAATATACACAAAAGCTTAATTGGGAACGCAACTGAGTATTTCTAAATATTTTGATTTTTTTAAATTAAATTTTTATATGATGAAGTTAAAAATAAATTTTAAAAAAATTAAAAAATATATTATTTAAATTTATTTTCAAGCAAAACACACTTAAAAATATAAACATTATCACAATACTAATAATGAAACTTTTAAAATGAAATAATTTTTTGTTATGAATGGGTTTAATGTTTGTTTTTCAACTTAAATTCCCATTCCTTATTGTTTAGTACCGTAAAAGATAAAAGAGTTCATAAGAAACATATGTTTATGAGAAGAAAAGAAACAGAGTTTGAAAGGTGTTTGTCATGTTTTTAAAAAATTAAAAAGTATATTTTATTAAAAATTAATTTTTTTATGTTTTGAATTGTTTTGATGTATTGATATTAAAAATAATTTTTTAAAAATAAAAAAATATCATTTTGATGCATTTCGGTACGAAAAACATTTTAAAAGACAATCACAACTGTACTTCCAAAAAGATATATTAATGGAATAAAAAATCAATTAAAAAATGCTAGTAACATTAATTACATGCATTGTTTACTAAAATTTGATACACGATGAAATAATTTTTTGATGAATAATTACAAAAATATAAAGGATATGGGAAAACATTGTTTCCGTCTGTGAATCTTTTTTTTTTTCCCTTTCCCAAACTGTTGTTGTTTAATATTTGATTGCTTTCCACTAATGCAAATTAACCTCTTTTATCATATCCTGCAGGAAAACTCTACTATTATATATCTCACCGACTGTGAACGTAACTCTTTATTTTTATTTTTGAAAGCAAATTGTGGGGATATATATTCTCAGCAAACCCTAGAAATAAGTAATTATAATTTATTATTTTTTAGGTAAACCAGTAGCCAGGATTTATTAGAACATGCACGATAGGAAGGCAGAAGAAACTCTTGATTTGCAGAATAGGAAATTAATTAAGAGGAGTGTCCAGAGAGTTACTGAGAAAGATTAATTATGAAACAAACCATAACTATTACACAAAGAGACTCCTCCCTTTCGTTCCCAACAGAAGATGGAAATACTTGCTTAACTGGTGATCTTGAGAGCTGCAGAATGATTTGCAAGAACATGGGTGCATGTAGCAGCTAGCTGATCAAAGCAGCGATATTGTTAGGGGAAAAAAAAAAGGAGAAGATAAGTAGGGAGATCTTATATTACGTAATCTCAAATGCGAGAAAGTCCCTGAGACTTGGACTTGAAATACAATATTTAATGTAAGTATTTATATATTGTATGGATAATTCAAGAGATTCAAAAAATAAATACATAATTAATACATTCTATTAAATAGGCTCTAAAATTAATTCCATTACATCGAAGAACTTAAAAAAAACAGTTTGAAAGTTCATCAAAATTAATCCGAGTACACGCACGCACACTAGCTAGCGTCAAATCTTTAGATTTTCCATTACAGTGAGGCGTTTTTTATGAGCTGAACAAGTAGCCGTTATCAATTCCTGAGTGCAGTCGTTTCAACTGATCATATCATAATCATGCATAGACATGAGGGAGTTTAGAAACGAGATACAAACCACGTTTTAATAAAATTTAATTTTTTAAAAAATAATTTAATATAATTTGTTTGTTTTAGATTGTTTTAATATACTGATATCAAAAATAATTTTTAAAAAATAAAAAATATTATTAACATATATTTTAATATAAAAATTTATTTAAAAAATAATTATTACTACACTAGCAAACACGCTCAACTCACTTAAAAATTCAAGTGTTGGTGACAGTACTGAAGCAGCAAATAGGCTGTTGTCTTGTCTCCTCAGTAGAATCACAAGCAGGAAAGGTTCGAAGCTGGCCGCGGGAACCCCTTTGCACGTATAGAAATCTTGTCTTGTATTTATCCTTTCAAGAATGATTAAAGCCAAACAAAGTGTAAATTGTTTGTAGCACTACGTTCCAAATTTCATTTCATTCTCCTGTGCATGCAGAGAGAATGTCGGTGTGGATTCACACAGACCCTCACTGCCTCCTGATTTATAATGATAGGGAATGAGTTATATTAAACTAGTGCGTGAAATGGAAAATTTAATTATACAAGTTTGGAAAATTTGCTTGTCAAGTTTAGTTGATTGTGTTTGGGCTAAGTTGTTAGTATCATTGGATTTGAAAATAGGTCTATTTATGAACCTAACTTAATTAAAATTTATAATATAAAAATAAATTAACATGTCTCTGGAAAGTGTTAAGATTTATGGATGGGGTATAAAATAGATTAATATAGAAAAGGTGAGGAATTGTGTATGTTTGGATGTGAATTTGGGAATATATATATATATATATATATAATTGAATATAATCATTAAAATGATTGATAGAATATAAATTATTGATGATAAGTTTTCTAATAGAATCAATGTTTATATACCAACAAAATAATTCGTTGATAATATGCAAAATTCATGTAGTGTGATGATGGAAAGATAATCTTATCATAAAACTTAATGTATTGCCTTTTTTTTATAAGGACAAAAGCATAATTAAAATTTGTGTCTTGATACCGGTAATTAGATTTAGTGTTTCTGTTAATATTAGCCTCCCCTTGGATTCTCATTTTTCAAATAGTGATAAGCATTTTTTTTAAAATAACATGTTTTCAGAATATAATTTCTTTTATCACACAAAAAATTCAAAATAATATTTTTACAATATGCTTAGTATATTAAACCATCAAAGTTAAAACAAGATTTTAAAAAACTTAAAGTGTTAAGCTTTTTTAGGTTCGGTATAATTGAATTTATTGTCTAGAATTGAGGTAAATAGAAGTACAGACACAAACTATAACCTTACACTGTAGTCTTGTTCTTGTCTCTCCTAGAATTGTGTCAAGATCCATCATAATTAGCGATACTTGATGCATATTTTATAGGAAGATTATTCTTTCCTAATTAAATTATCTTCAAAACATCTCATCATTCAATGAATGATCAGTTGAAGTTTTTATTGAGCATATCCGTCATGGAGTAAATAAATAAATAAATATTAAAATACAAAGTGAAGAATGAACCATTTTCTTAAAGATGAATTACAAGTAAGAAGAATTTACTAATTAATGAATATATTTTATATTGAATAAATAAACAAAAGAATTAAAATATAAAGTTGAGAATCAACATCCCTAAGAATTAAATTTCTTGAAAAAAAACCAAACTAATTACTAAAATCAATGTTAAAATTGTTTTTTATTAGGAAATGGGCGATGTCTTGATCCCAGAATTAACCAAGTGCCTGGAATTGTGGCTGTGCTTGGTTTTCTCCAACTCTGCTTCTCCATTTGCGTGCAGGAGGCTTGCCCAATTACAACACCAGGGCTCCTCTATCTTCTCCATTTGGGTAATCTGCAATGGAAATGGCAACAGCATCTTCACCACCTCTTCTGGAAGAACTATTTTCCGCGTAAATGGAACCTCCATTCTCTCCATTACTCTCGTTATCATCAAAACTAGCTGTGGAAGGTGGGATGTCGTCGTCCATGGGACACTTCTGCATGCGAAGGCAAATTACGAAGAATTAGATGCATATTTCGTAATTAATTGTTATATATATGCATGGAGAATGTTTACCTTAACATCTGTTAAATCTAAAAGCTGCTCCTCTAAGAAACTAATAAGCTCCTGGAAATTCTCTTCTGGTGGGCGATAATGACCGCTGTAGGTCCATATAGCCTAATCAAGCAAGATAGAGGAATTTTTTTTTTTTTCTTTCAGTTTTGCTTGAATATGACAGGGAATGAGGAATATGGAGCTCTTATATGTGCATTCAACGTGTGTGTATATATATATATACACATACCTCAAGAAACCCACCACGCGCAACCAATCTGCCGGCAGCAATGGCAGCACCACCAGATAAAAAACTAGAGTGCTGAAATAAGCCTTTCTGCTTCTTCCCAACATACAACTTTCTGGACGCACTAAGAACAAATATCCATTTGCTGCCATCAAAAGTGTCCACAGGTAGCCTACTTTTTTTGTAAATAAGCTTCTCGGCCTCCACAATCACTTCATATTCTTCCCTCTCTTGCTGCAAGAGAATAAATAATCAATTGTGATATATGTAATATATAGTAATGAAACTTGAAAGCATGTTCAAGTTTATTTGCAGTACATGTAATAAGAACTTGTAAGTAAATAAATTACTCTTTTAATTGGGTGGTATCATACATACCGTATGCTTTTGAAGTTTTATGATTGGTAATGTTATTTGATTTCTAAAGGACATTCAAATTGAGCCGACTATATAAGGATTGATTTAGCAAGATGCTTCCAAATTTATTTTTTTTGTTTTTTAAAAAGGGTTAGGTAATGTTAAAAAAACATCTCATGTAAAAAATTAAGATATTAGATAAGATTATTACAAGATATGATTTATATTATTTTTTAGCGCATTCTTTCAAGCAAAAGTTATTTGTACTTGAATTTTACACAAGCTCACACTAGTCTATGTTTAATTTTTATCAATTAAAATAATGATAGTGAAATTTAAATTCGTAATTGCTTGATTTAGAAAGTTTTAATACTATATCAAAGAAGCATATCACTAAAAAACTTAAGCTATAAAATATAATTTATATAATTTTATAATAATTATGATCGATTTATTATTAATTACTATATTCTTTTTTAGCATATATTGTGGTAATTTAATTTCTTCACGGAAACAATTTATAAACTCTAATAATTAATGCATGGATCATATCTTGCTCACTTTTTGTTTGAGATTTGAAAAATTGGATTAGAATTTTTTTTTTTTTAGAAAATGAAGGAAGATTAATTCTTTTTTAAAAAAAAAAACTATATTTGTTAGTATGAGTTTGGCGCTAGAAATTAATTAAATACAAAGAGACGCTCTACCTTTCCAAGATATTTAACGCGTTGACACTGTAGTTGGGTCCTGGAACATGCGCCAAGGTTTGCTCCTTTCCCGTCTCCGATATCCAACCTTAATTAATTCGTTTTCACGAACAAGTTACTTAGAAATGACACTAAAATAAATAAATAAAACAAACAAACAATTTCTCTTTTTTTTCCTCACCAATAGAAGAAAGGTTGCGAGCTATCACTATGAAACCAGACATTGTAGTAAAAGTGCAAGTTTCTTCCGTAACGATGTCTTGGATCAATCTGTAACACCACAGCAATGTACGTAGTGCAGCTTTTATCATGGATCTATATTTATTTAAAATTAATTAAGTATATATTTAGATAAATGAAATTATATATATAATGTGGACTTAATTACAGCTTCAAGCCACTGTGTCAAATCTAATTTCCGAGCCTTCTGGCTCTTCGACAAACCCTTCCCGACCTGCAACAACAGCAATAAACACAGCCTGATCAATGATCTTTCTTAATTTTGGATTAAAGTCTTATTTATTATAATGAAACATTATTTTGATATATTTTTAAATAAAAAATACTTTAAAAATCAATCACAATTATAATACATACCTTGGCTGCCCTAGTCCGAGCCCGTGCCCATCGTGAAACAGCGGTTTCTGACCTTTCCGAGTCGAAGAATGATATCGAGCACCGTCTAAGGGCTGCAAAATCTAAAGCTTTCCACCTGAGAATAATGAAAATATATATCCGAGTTAATGATGATTACTATAAATACTTATTATGGTATTAATTGATTGAAATTAACGTATATCGAAATTACTATATAATTCTAGCTAGATCGGACTAATTACCATAGCTCTTCCACAACAACAGCACAACCAGCAAGGTTTCTACGAGTCCGATAAATCTTGTAAGCTTTTTGCAACTTAGTTGCAGCAGCATCAAGCCCCCTAAAATGATCAGATGAAGAAACTGCGCTCCGATCCAGTACCTTGCTGACCAAATCAAAGTTCCTTCCCTTCATAACCATGAACGCTTGGAGATTTAGCTTTGCTGGCTTCTTGATCTTCTTGAAAAATATATAGATATATATTCCTCTGTGACACGATCAGATTAATCCCTCTTCTTGAAGCTTATGGTCCCCAGTATTTCTTAAGGATGATCATGAACAGATTTTATTGTTAGCACAAGAAATGATAAAGAAATGCATGCAGAATCTCATAATCGTGAAGAAAGTTTTCTAACTATGTAGTAAATTAATCAACTACGTACCAATATTTCCAAAATATTCTTCTTTAATTTCTGTATTTTCTGATTTGAGACCAAGAACTTTCTCTTATATTTATACCACCGAACTCTTTGTGTGAAACAAGGGAGTTTAACGGCTAGGAAAACTATTTCTGTACGAGTACCAACCTTAGAATACGCAATGGACAAAGACTGCCCAAAAACTAAAGAAAAAATGGGAATATTTTCGTAACTTTACGTACAAATAGCGTACCTTGAGTTGAACTGGGGAATACAAATATTGTGAATTGAAAGTAAAGCCATTACGTCCTTGAAAGGTTTGAATTTTTCTGACCAAAAAAAAAAAGAAAAAGAAAAAGGAAAGGATTGGATTTTTCTGACCAAAAAAATGAAAAATTAAGGAAAGGAAAGGTTTGAATTTTAAAGCTAGCTAGGGTTCAAACTCCTCGAGACTTCATATGCTTACTTTAATTGGTTTTGAAAAATAAAACATTGAAAATTGTAACAACCACCTAATTAAACCCAAAAGGACTTAGTATATGTTTTCATTAGTCGCCTTAATTCATTCTTTATGTGATTTTCTAAAGAATCAATGATCATTAGGTGTTCAAGATTTATAGCTCTATTCCTTGTAATAAAACTAAGCATAAAATAATGGTTTTATCCAAGTTTTAAGTTAAAGAAACCTCTAATTAAAATAATATGTTAAAAAGACACAAAATGAATAATTCTCAAATTAAAAAAAAAAATCATAAATTTTTGCTAATTGTCAAATTTGCTCCCTCCAGCTAAGTTTTGGAATGCAACAAAATGAGATTTAATTTTGTATAATCGAACATCAATCAACCTGATGCCATAACATTTAATTTTCACCACTATGAATTTATAATCTATAGAAACTAACTTAAACAAATTATCAAGTTTAAATTTTCACCCCTTTAATAGTATATTTATTTTTGTGTTAAAAAAACACTTTTAAAAGTTTTTTTTAATTTTTTTGCTTTAAAGTAATTATTTTATAATTTTCTATCATTTTTATGTGATGATGTATTTTAAAATAAAAACTATTTTTAAAAATAACTGCTATTATAATTAAATACTAACTCAATTTTCTTGCACCGATAATAAACTAAAAACATATCTTTTTATTTTGTTTTATTTTATTTTATTTTATAATTTAGTTTAAGGGGTTTTATTGGCGGATTTTTTAAAGTATTTTTTATTTAAAAATATATCAAAATAATATTTTAAAAAAATTATTTGTAATATTAACATATAAAAATAATATGAAAATAAAAAAAATAAAAAGGTAAGTTAAATTTTTTTGAAAAATATTTAAAAAACGTACCCCTTAATTGACGTTAATTGATGGAATTGATAACTTTGACCAAAGTCTGCTTCAAATATAGGTCCTTAAGTTATTGATAATTTCTCTTTTCATCCACTGTACTTATTGCGATTTCCAAAGCTGTTCAACAGTCATTTCCAGTCGTCCAGTATATGTTGTCAAGTTAGACACGCAAGGTCAAAAGTATTTGTGCCTCCAAACACGTATATTGGATTTGTTAAAAGTACATGAATAAATAACAAATCCAATATCACCTAGATAATGGCATGGCTAGCTTAGGTTTATTGAAACGGTCAGCCATGCAACATTACTTGTAATTGTATTGGGTGGAATAATGGTTGTTTTTAAAATATTTTTATTTAATAATATATGAAAATTATATTATTTTTTTTATTTTTAAAAATTATTTTAATATCAATATATTAAATTGATAAAAAATTATAAAATTTAAATTTATATGAATTGTTATTTGAAACACAATTCTAAATAATGCCAAGAAAACTTAATTTGTTAATATAATTAGAGAGTGTTTGAGGATATAATAATAGTTATAGTTCAAAGTATTTTTTAAAATAATATTTTTTTATTTAAAAAATTATTTTTAATATCATCATATCAAAATAATATAAAAATAAAAAAAAATATTTAAATAAAAAAAATAAAAAATTTATTGATCATAAATCCCTAATTTAAAGTAATTGTTAACGTATATATACTTCGAGAAGCTTTTGAATCGTTTTCATTTGGACTGTGGGTTGATTTCATCAAAACAAGGTGAAGGACCGGTGGAAGGACCGGAATGCGATCAAAATAAGGTCTCCTGTCCTTTACGTT
Source organism: Populus tomentosa (assembly GCA_018804465.1). Taxonomy (NCBI): domain Eukaryota; kingdom Viridiplantae; phylum Streptophyta; class Magnoliopsida; order Malpighiales; family Salicaceae; genus Populus; species Populus tomentosa. The sequence goes on along the minus strand of CM031973.1, from coordinate 5,649,531 downwards.
GACAGGCCTCTTATAAAAGTAAAACTAGCGTTAATAAAATGAGAACATGTAACTAGAAAAGTAAGAAGTCCTAACGCAATATTGTGAATACTTTTTTATTTTATAATATTGTGAATAAAGCCAAATGGCGAAGAAATAGAAGAGAAAAAGAGGGGATTTTTCTTCCATTTCTTTGAGATTGTTTGGTAATATAATTATGGTAATTTTTAAATAATTTTTTGTATTAAAATATATGTTAATGTTATTTTTTTATTTTTTAAAAATTATTTTTCATATTAGTATATTAAAATAATTTAAAAACACTAAAAATATATTAATTTAAAATTAATAAAAAAAATAAAAAAATTTTAATTTTATTTTAAAAATATTTTTAAAACACAAAAATATACACCCTCATTAACCGGAATATAAAATTAACAGAAACTTCAGTGTACTTTGTCTTCATGGAATCAACTAAGCATTCAGGGGTTAATAGGTCTTTTCATGACACATTAACATGATTATTATTATTACAGCTGCAGAAAAAACTACATCGACAGTGATGGATCTCTGTTGTGTGAGGCGTGTGTTCCTGGCTGAGAGGAGTTTCTTCTTCCATGGGACTGGCAGACGTGGCCTCTCGGCTTTGTTTCTTGCCTTAGCCACTTGCTCAATCGGTCATATTTGTGCATTAAATGCACTCCCGATCTTATTTGTCTTCATCAATGCATTGGGGGAGCTGGGAATCCTTGGTTGGTTATATATGTTCAAATCCCATTGATGTGGAACTAGATAAGTGGTTTTTCTGGTCATCCTTTGATTAATCTTCATGCTTGGTCTTGGTCTTTTCATTAATGATTATGAGACGGGTGTTTTGGGCTATGCCTGTAATTGGTTCTTGAGCACATTCATTTCTTTCGCGTCGAACGTGTACGTGAGACAGTTTTTCATCTTGTGCTTTAGATGGGGTGGTTCTTGAGCATTCTTCTACGCTCTCTGTTTTCCTTTTCTTTTGTAGCACAACTCGATTGTTTTTTTTTTTTACACTCTTGGCTGTTCATTTGATTCCTTTTGCGTGTTTGTTGGTTTTCGTATCCTGTTTTTATTTTTACAATTCTTTTCCCGTGAGGGGGGGGGGGGGTTTGGTGTGGTTTTGTCTGGGTTTTTTTTTTAAGTTCTTTAGGTGGTTTTGAGCACTTACTCCAATGGCTTTCTTTCCTTATCAGTGTGTGTGTGGCTTGGCGAGGGAGGAGGTTGTATGTACTGCCTGTGAGGTATGTCATCTCCTCTTTTTTTAGCTATTTTTCCTTTTTTATGCTAGGAAAGCTGTGTAGGTTCTTGTTCAGGTTTTTCTTGGCTTCTGGGTTCTTAACGACCTGCAAATGCCAAGAGATCTCACTAGCTTTAAAGGATGCAGAATCTTTAATATTTACTTAAGGATTGCAATTATGTTATAATAATGAGTTTAATCAGTAGGAGTAATGAGGTTGCTGATAAAAATTGCATGTTCGCTGACAGCAACAAGTAATAAAATGAACAAGTAGAGTATCATTTTATGAGGAGTTGTGAAAAATTATCAATAAGTAATTTCTTATCTATTTGATAATTTGATTATAAAAGTTTATGAAACTAAAAAAATTAAAATGAACAAGAAATAATTAAACAGTGTTGAAATCAAGTTTAACATATTCTAAAATTTTTAATTTTATCGTAATTAATTCTATACGAATTCTCAATGAATTAATCCTATTGAAAATTTTTTATTATCATTGATAATTAGGTTCTACTAATTTAATTATTAATTTCTCTCAAGCATTGAAATTTTCTACATCTCTACAAAAATTCTAAACTTGTCAAAATTTATTAGAAACAATAAAACTCTTTAAAAATTACACAAGTTTCATGGATATCTTTGTCTTATAAATTTCTTATGATATTTCAAATAATAACATGAACAATTATCACTTCTTTGTGTTAAACTAAATCCTAAATCATGCAAACGATGATTAAGCATACACAGGCATTACACTTCAGAATAAAATGCTTAACAAATACTTAATCAATTCAATAAAAAAAAATACTTACATAATTATGGTTAGGTTACATAAAAAGTCTCAGATTAACTCCATAACTAAATAAATAAATAAATAAAACAAACTTGATATAATAAACAATTTATGAGTACGAGAAGATCAAAGAACAGGACGTCTTGAAGGGGCTGCCGTTCTTAGCTTTTTTTTCTTTTCAGTTCTAATTGTTTTTGTTCCTAAATGTTGCTTTCTATTTCTTGTGGTGTGTTTAGGGTATAAAATAAATATCCTAGTTGCCTCCTAAAAGGTTTTCATAGCTGGCTTTATCCTTTAAAAAAAAAGGAACTTATTTTTCTATTTTGTACGGATTCTGAATTTTTCTTTCTATATTATGGGTCAATTTTAGGGTAAAAAACATGTGAATTGAGACTTTTCTATTTCTAGAACAATTGTGAAAAATCAAATTTTCTTTCCAAAAGAACTGGTCTTGCAATTTTTTAACATCTGACACCCGAGATAGAGGTCAAAAATCAAGATAGTATATGGGTCGCATGGATTTCAAGTCTGATTGAGTCTCCCCTGAATAATTTTTCTCGAGGCTTTAAGTTGTAGATGAGCAGTGCAACATCCACACTTGCAGCAAAGTTCTTCACCCAGTTCGTGAATTCGGTTTCTTCTCTAAGAGCACTCTGCTGAAGCAAGAGGTGATAAACTGGTTATGATCAGCGTTGTTGAATGCAGAACTGAATAGAAAAGTCTTTTTTTTTTTTAATATTTTTCATCTAGTTTGCTATATATTTATATTTGATCTTGGCTCCAACAAGTTAAATATGCTTTGTGTTAATTTCTACATACAACGTATAGAAAACTAACCAGTCACCTTCTTCATCGAGTTGTTATTTGATATGGGACAAGTATCGACAACTTCAAGTATACGAAAAAGTATGAATGAGTCAAATAAATATTGTAAGAAAAACTGATAATTAATTTTTAATTTGGTTATTATATCATACTGAAATTCAGTAATCAACGCATTATATATGTATGGTTTTATAGTGGTTTGGTATACTCAGCTGAAGCCGGACCTGTTTACAAGTGTGGTTTTGATTATTTTTTAAAGTGTTTTTTTGTGTTAAAATACATTAAAATGATATTTTTTTTACTTTTAAAAAATTATTTTTGAGATCAGCGCATCAAAACGATCCAAAACATACAAAAAAAATTAATTTTTAGCAATATAAAATTAATTTTTTTAGAAACACATATCCAAATGCTCCTAGAAGTTATTATTTTAATTTTTTTATTTTCAAATTCCTTTCTTAATTAAGTTTTATAATTTTATCTACTTTAGATTTCATTAACTAAGTTAGTTTTAGCTATTAACTTAGTTTCGAGTTTTTTTTTTAATTATTATTATTATTATTATTATTGATATTGATATTCAGAATTTATCAAATTAAAACTTTTTTCTAAAGTTTAGTTATAATTTTTAAAACTTGAAGTTTTTTTTATATTTATTTATTTCTTCATAAGTTGCTTTAATGTCTTAGTGGTGCCTTCTGAAGTAAAATAACTTGAAACATGTGTGTGGTTTTTAATTTAATTAGATTAATTGTAGTGTTCGGATAATCTAATTAACTATTGTGTTTCCATAATTCCATACCTTTGTGATAATTTAATTAAGGTCGATGCAGAACCAACAATTTTTGGATCAACTTTTTGACTTCCAAATATAACATTCACTAGTCACTTTCCTCGCGCTTACTGCAACGTGGATCCAAATTTTAATTTTTAATATAAAAAAATTTGCAAGTATTGTTAATATTTTTTTCAATATTATAAACAAATATAACTGTAAATTAAAATTTTTATGTATGCATTTAATAAAATAAATTTAAAATTATATGCATACAAAATTATTCAAAAACAGTTATTAATGATAAATAAAACTAAATCGAAATGCCAGGAGATAAATTCAAATTAAAATATTTGATTTTATAAGGCTGGGAGTTATTCAATTATATGAAAATAAATTTGTCTTTTTATAAAAAAAAAAATAACAATTTAAATTTCACTGAAAAACAAAAAGATTCAAGTATAATTCATCATTTTATTATTGATATTTTTTAACAAAACAAATATAGCTTTCTAAGCTATATTGTTTATTCAATAAAAATTAAAAATAATTAAAATAAATATAAAATTGAATGATATGAAATAAGAATAACTTTGTTAGTAACTTCAACACTAGGTTAAAAAATATTTTCTTAAAAAATATGTTGCATATGATGTGTTAAGAACCTTCAAAACATAAATTTGACATTTTGTATGATGATTTGATTGAGATGAATAATGCAATTAGAGAATGACAGAAGTTAAACTTAAAGAGAAATTAGAGCTCTTATATGATTTTGGTGGTTGTCGTTATGGTAATAGGACCATTAATAATTAATGATAAAATCATTCTAATGGCTAAGATTTTTAATAATATATTGAAAAGTATTTGTGGAATTTTTTTAATGATTATAGTATGGATGGCCTATTTTAGATCTAATAAATATTTTATTGAACAAAAAGACAAAGTTGAGGAATCTCTAAAAAGCCTTCACTTGTCCTAACTAAATTACTAATTGATGTGGCAATACCTATAACATATGTGGCAAGTGTATTTAATCTTACAATAAGCTTATTTCAGGTTGAGACACTCTCTAATAGCTAATGTTCAAATAAAAGTGCATGAAATGGTTGACATTGATTATGGAAGTTGTAGTTGTGATAAATGGAGATTGTATCATTGATTAAGTTCACATCGCATTGCATGCTGCATTTTATGGAATGCTAACCACGTGCAATTAATTGATCCTTTCTCCTCCAACTAGTCATACAAAATTGCATATACTTCTTGTTATAACCCAAAACTTGACCCCCAATTCCTTTTTTTTAATAATCCAAAAAAAAAAAGCAAAACAATTAAAAATAAATGTGTTTTCAATGCATTTTGGTTATTTCACATCAATTTTGTGATTTCTAGCTACTTTTCTCTTGTATTCTTCTTGAAAAAAATCAAAAATTTAAAAATAATTTTTTGAGGTATTTGCATCCATTTTGCAATTTCAACATCTTTTTGAAAATCAAAATTAAAAAAATAAGCTTCCAATATATTTTAGCCATTTATGCATTCATTTTGTAATTATTAATTACTTTTCTTATCGAATTGATTACTTTTGAAAATTTTGATTTTTTTTTTGAAATTACTATACAATAGATCGAGATTTACTTCTTTTAGCAAAAACCTATAATTATCATGGGCCCTATTTTTTTACCCATATCCAACGCCTTGTGGACTCAGGTAAAAGCCTAGGTGTTAGGCGAGCACCCAACACCTTTTCGAGCTCATTAAAAGATGTTGGCCATGTCACAACACCTTGTTGTGAGCTCGTGCACAGCCCGAGCCCAAGTGTTGGATGAACACCTAGTTTTTTTTTAGGCTTAGGTAGTGTTCTTGGGTCTGAACTCAAGAGGTGTGTCTGGTCCCTTTTGGCTCCATCTTTTTTTTTAGCCTAATAACATGACTTGATGTTCTTAGGACCGATGAATATCTTAAGTCAATTTGCTTCTTTTTTTATTTACACATGTGTAAAAGATATTTGTTTCTCATAAATATTATCTTAGTAAAATTATCTCTAACCTCTCAACTCAAGAAAAACAAGGTTTAAGGGCTATAAATACTTCTTAAGCCACCCAAAAGGTTGAAATTTTTGCATTCAAAAGATATAAATTCAACACAAGAATAACCTTGCTCTTAGAATTTAATATTCTCTAGCATATTTATTATTTTTTTTCTCTATAAAATTACTATTTTTATTACCAGAAGATCCTCAAATCCCTCAAATAAGAATTTTTTTTTTTTTAGGTATTGAAAGGTTTTTATCAAAATAATTTCATCTAAATTGAAAAAAAAAAAAGAAGAAGTTATTTGAATAGTCAATTGATCAACCCACAATATAACCACCAAAAAAACCTTATTCTACAAGCATATTTGAAATTAAAGCTTCATCACTATGAATAATTGCTTTTCGGATGGAAAAACAGATGCAATTTATTTGAATATTTACTATATATATATTAATAGGCAATGCTGAAAAAAATAGGTCCTATATTTTCTAGCTTATTTTTTAATAGCTTCATTGACAACATTGTATGAAAACTCTCATGTTTCCGACAATGAAAGTGTATTTGTTAGTCTCCTTCGTACAGAGATGAAGCTTACTTTCATTGAATTTGTAGTCTTCGGTACCTCAAAGCTGTCTTCTTTTCGGTTGAATTCCATAATTAATGCAATAGGTCCGAGGAAATATATAATATTATGATGCTGTTTAGCATATTTTTTAGATGTTTTAGTTATGAAAATATATTAAAATATATTTTTTTTATTTTTTAAAAAATTATTTTTAATATTAATACATCAAAATAATTTAAAAATATCAAGAAAATATTAATTTAAAGCAAAAAAAATAATAAAATAAAAAATCAATTTTTTTAAAAAACACTTATAAAAACATAAAAATAAACAATACTATACCGTGATATTTAGAAATAAATTATTAAAGAGGTTATAGTCTCAAGCCATAAGGTAAAGGTAATATTTATTTATTTTTTAAATTCAATATTTAAAATAATTTTTATAAACATTTTGCTATTTCATCAATGAAGATTCTAAATTTATTATTTTTTAAATATTTTATTCTTACGGTGCTAATTTTTTTTTTTCATTTAAAAACGTGGTATAATCTAAAAAATTTAATTTTTTTTATATATTTTAAATTGTTTTGATAAAATAATTTTAAAAAATAAAAAAATATTATGTTAATATATTTTAATATAAAAATTATTTTAAAAAATAAACACAATTAAGTTGAATTTCGGTACGAAAACAGAGAGTTGTTCGAGGGGGGGGGGGGGGAGGCAGAAAGGCCTACGAGGATGTCTCTCATGAGTCTTTCTTTTCAATATGCAGGTGGGAAGAGAGGGGTCTGGCAATGCTTCATTGAGTTATCAAATCACTCTAATCAACACGGCTTTCAATTTTTCCATTTTTCATCGCTTCATGGCAGCTCGACTTCACATTTTTCAGTCCACGAAAGCTCCTCAAATAGGAACCTCTTTTCTCTAAAAGACACTTGCCAAATCAGTGGCTACACCGTCGCCTACCTCCACCTCCTCCTACAGACTCAACAGCTGAGGAGTTAAGAGAGCAGGTGGACAAGGAAAGCTGTGGAATGGGTGCCACGGAATCTACTATTCATTGAATGCTCCTATCTGGAGGAAGCAGCAGCAAGGCAAGAGGGACGGCAAAAGCCCTTAATGGCGACCATGGCTGGATCTCCAGATGGATGGCCAAGATTGAGTGTCCCCCCTCCACCAACCTGTGAAAGGTTGACCCTAGTACGCCATTATTTAACTCATTAATGGTTTCCTGCAGACTGTGGTGCCCTTTTTCTCTCCTGCGTTATGGTGGACATTTATTTTCCTTATCTTTCTTTTATGGGATTACAACTAAAAGGGCTCTGCAGTCTAGGCTTAGCTCAGATCCTCTTTTGTACATCAGAGATTTATTGGGTGCCTCGCAGATTTTCCAGATGCCTCAGGAAAGGGAGCTGTTATCTTGCGCACAAAAAAGTACTGCTCCATTTTAAACAGATTTGAGAGAGAAAGAAGTGTAAGACGTCCGTTCCATATAAAGTCTTTTTTAATTATTTTTTAAAAATTTAATTTAAAATATTTTGATTGTCATAAAAACCATTAAAAAAAACAAAAAATTCCGGTGTCCAAGTTGCCTTGTATTGAAAGGCAAGGAAATCAAGGGGGAGGAGGAGAGACAGAGAAAACAGATTAATGATAAGGTTTTCCAAGTGAGTTGTCAAGTGAAGTGGAAACTCACAGGTGTAGACTTTCACTATTTGACAAAAACCAGAATCACTTGCTTGTGAAGCAATATCTCCAAGCTGTACCGAACTAACCAAGTACCAATGCAAGATAAGAGACTCCTCCAGGAGAAACCCAAGAAATTCTGGAGGCTTGGCTTTTGGGAAATGCGAGTAGTGAGTTTGTTCCTTTAAATAATCCCCACCATACACTTGATTTCTCCCAGAGATCAACTGTGTGGCTGATCCAGAAACTCCCTCTCTTCACACACTCGCTCCAATCAAGTCGCCATCATCATCACAGCTTCTATGGAGGCAGGTTCTATTTGCTGTTTAGTGCTAGCACTGCACACAGTGAGTTTGGTTTCTGCAGCAAGCAGGCCTTTTGCACCCAATAACGGTGTTGCTGTCAACCAAGCAGGTATATGTTGCCTGACCGATGATCCCTCTAAAACTAAAAGAGTTCTGTTTCTTACAATTGTGATTGTGTCCTCTGATTTTGTCTCCTTGGCTGTATGTCCTATATACTAAAACACGCCCTTGGCTTCATGCAACTCATCTGGGTGGTGGTTCATCTTTTCAAGTGTTCTCTTTTGACTTACAGGGGGCTAAACCAGGAAGACAACATACCCACTCGATCGAAACCCACAATTTCTTTTTTCCATAAGGAGTTAAAAGATTGTTGTTCCTCGTGATTCTTGACTCTTGACTGCTTTTTTAAATTTATTTTGAACTTTGTATCACCATTTTCTCAGAACTTCTCTCTCTCCCATCCTGTTTAAGCCTCTTACTCTATGCAAATGCTATGGCTTGAATAGTTGATGTTGTAAGTACTAACTTTAATTAATGCTATGGTCAGTCACAGGACACAGCCTTCAATCTTTACAAGTTCCGCTGGACTCGAACTTTGACCCCAAATCAGGTTCCGAAAAAGTACGTATGATCGATCCCTCTCTCGTTTTCTTTTGTGTTTAAACAAGTTATTATGACCAAATTGAACAAGATGATAAAAGGATAGTTCGATTTGAATCTTGAAGGGCATTAAAACCAAAGATGGAGTGGCGGGTGCGATGATAATCGAGGCAGCAGCAGGTTATGCTAAAGGCATTACCAAAATTGGGTCCACCCCACCAAGTTGTGAGCACAAGTGCCATGGCTGCACTCCTTGTGAAGCAATTCAAGTGCCCGCCATCAGCAAAACCGGCACCCACCATTTAAGTGTAAACTATGCAAATTATGAGCCTGAAGGTTGGAAATGCAAATGTGGACCTTCCTTCTATAGCCCTTGAACTCCAGATACATGCAGTTTGATTGACTCATTTCTGCTTATGTTTGAGATAGTGATCACCTTATTTCTGTACATATTTTTCGTTTTCATATTAGTTCAAGTAATCTTTATGTGAATTTTACGTTTTGCCAATTTTTTCAAGGACAGAAAGATATGCAATATATGTGTTCTCTATCTAAATACAGAGACTTCAAAGTAGCAAACAATTCAGATCATATAGGCTATACTCTGTAGTTTAATGTGATGATTTACTTGTCTGGGGAACACGTAGCCATATGAAAGCAATCTTGCAACCAAATACAGCTGGATTCGGAAAAAAATCACAATCAATCAGAAGGATATAGAGGGGTTACAAATCCTTGATCATATGCTATACAGCAACTTGCAAGCAGTTATGAGCAAAATACTTGTTATCTGACAGCCCGGTGCGATCGTTGTTGTAAAATCTTCAGTTCACCAACGCTACTATGGGACAATGGTAAAAACAGCAATTGGGATGGCAGGGGCAGGTCATCCAACTCTTGCTATATCAACTAGAAAAGAAAAGTTCATCACTTCATGCAGTAAATGCTCATAATCGAGGCCTCTATTGGGTTTGGATATGTAGCCAAGACTTCATTACGTCGTATTCTGTAAATCCAATAGATAGAGAAGGAACAGCCTGCAGCATTCTTGTTCATTGGAAGAATATGGAATACAATACAACGTAACTCAGTTTTTCTGTATTTCTTTTTCAGAAGTGTTAAATACTCTATATATCACCATAAACAAAGTTCTGCATATTCAAGCAAGCTGTTGAGAAATCACTAAAATTAATGCAGGATGACTCATTTGGTGTCAAATTAAGGGCAGAAGATTTTTAGGAGTGGCAAGGGAGTTTCATGGAGTTACCTTCATATAATTTATACTCAAACCATTTCGGAGAATGGAAGTAAGTCCCCGTCTTGTGCTGCTGTACCTTGCCTCACCCTGTTGTAGATAATCAACCTTGTAAAACCAAGTAAAAGCATCATAATTAAGACAATAGAAGGAAATATATACGAGGAACCAAGGTCTACATTGGGCTTTTCCGCAATATCGAAAGCTTACAGCTATATGATGATTGTAGAATCAACCTTCTATGATATTCTTATATAGAAACCAAATATATTGATTAATAAGAAGATAATGACTCCAGAGAGGCAGAAACTAAACTTGGTAGACTTAGAGCCTTACCTGCTTTTGTCTCCTAACTAAACTTGGTGGGGTTACAGAAACCATACGACATATATATAACCAAGAAAAACATGTCACACTAGCAGGTCAGGGCAAACTTAGAGCCTTACCTGCTTTGTCTTCTAACTACTTCCAATGGATATGTGCAGGTCGATCCAAATAACCCAGCCAAAGCTCCAAATGCAAGATAAAGTCCCAGGGAGTCTTGGTATTCTTCAGGAACTAAAGGAAAGAAGAAAAGAATGAGAGTAGAGGAACAAAGGATAGCTATCTTATATGATCAATTCCAGGCTGCTCCGTATGTGTTAGCAAGACCCTCATAGTTGTCTAGGGTTATCTTGATAGAAATGTAATCCCCGAGGATATGAGTACGCAACACTCATTTTAACAGGGGAGAATCTTGATTTTGACGAGGGTGTAGACATCTTCATTCATATACCCCTCTACGGGCTGCTTTCCACTAATATGTCTATAGAGTTCTAGGAGCTTGACGTTTCTGGCATAAAACGACATGATCGATGGCTAGCCTCCATCCCACGATGTCTAGTTGGTGTCGTGCATGAGCCTCGTGACAAAGAAAATGTTCTCTGGAAAGGCTTGGTCACCATTGAGGCTGAAAACCCCTCAACATTTCATTTTGCCCAAACTTCTTTGAATAATTCAATTGTCTACGGGTACTGTTTGTAGCCTGTAGCTATAAAGGTGTAAAGGAGGATGTTGTTGGGGGTGGAAAAGTCTAATTTGGTCCTTGTGCTGTCCATATAGCACAGGTAAGAAGTTGTACTTAGTTGATAAGCTGATGAAGATTTAGTTAAGTAGAAATATCTGTTATAACATGAAGATATATCACATATTCTATTATAAGAATGTTTTGATTATTTGTCATTAATGGTAATTAAGAATGTCAAAAACCAGTTCAAAAAAAATAATTAATGGGTTTTTTTTATCAGTTCTCACATATAACGCTACTTGATAATGTTCTAAAATCCAATATGATCACGAATGAGGTTTTTAAGTGTTTAGACATTAGATAATCACACATTCATGTTAATATTCCCTCCTCTAAAGTTCATGAAGTTGTTGGTTGGTGATAGAAAATTTAATACCCGTAAAACAATCTTTTTTGATGAAGTTTAAGGACCCTCAAACAATACAGTCAATGATTTTAAATAAAAAATTGTTATAAATAAGAGAATGAATTTTAAATTTTAAAAACAATAATATTTGTTTTTATTAATGTATAATAATTTTTTAAAAAATTATAATTTTTTTATTTGAATTTAATAAATATTTGATATTCTAACCAGCTTACCTGACTCAGCATGCATATAAAATAGGTAGGAGTGCAAGATCACAAGCAATGATCCCTCAAAGAACAACTCGAATCAAAGCTGAGATAGGGCTTATATACAACATGTGCACGATGGTTATTCCAACTCTGGTGAAGAAAGAGTACAAGAATGTTGCGTGAAGATTTACTCTGCAAGTTATCGTCTCAAGGGTGTAACATTATCTGATAGTAATTATAATTTAAAATATTTTTTATTTAAAAATATATTTTTTTAAAAAATTATTTTTACATAAATATATTAAAACAATTTAAAATCATAAAAAAATTTAATTTTAAATAAAAAAAATTTCAAATTTAATAGAACTAATTTACACTTCATTCCATGCAAAAGAAGAAGAAGAAACAAATCTATTGATATATCATCTACATGTCCAAGAGATCGATCCGGAACTTCACCTTGAACCTCATTTGCAAAACCATCTCTAAAATTAGTGTTCTCCCAACATTGCAAACTCATAGGGCCTAAGTTCTGTATGGAAACAAACGCAAAGTCGGTGTTGGGAGTGCATGAATAAATAGCATTAATCAAGTAATGTGCCGAGGTACTTTACAAAATTTATTCTTATTTAATTTTATAATAATTAAAATATAGTAATTATACATAAAGACGTTTTCCTTACTATATATTTGTAAAATAATTGTGTATCATGTATATATTTTACTGAAAACTTGATTATATTTTAGATTTGAAAAGAAAGACAATAGAAACTAGATTAGGAGGGAGAAATAAAGAAAGATGGGAAGAGATGCTCTCTGTTTTTGTTTTTTGTTTTGTATTTTATGAAATAAATTGTTATATTTTTAGAAAAGAAAAACATAAAAAAGAGGATGATAAATACTTAGATTGTTACTTGTGGAAGAGAGGTTGCAATTTTTTTTTAAAGTATTTTTTACTTGAAAATACATCAAAATAATATATATATATATATATATTATTTTTAAAAAATTATTTTTGATTTCAGCGCATCAAAATATCTGAAAATACTAAAAAAATATTAATTTAAAATAAAGAAAAAAATAAAAAATTTTAATTTTTTTTAAAAACACTTTTAAAATAATAAAAAAAATAATAATTTAAATTTTTAAATGATAAAACATTAATTTGAAAAACAAATAATGATCAATCCTTTCTAACATATTATTTTAATATTTAAATTAAGAATCATTTGATAATAAAACAGACAATTGAAGTATAATATTATCGTAAAAACCATAACTGCAGATAGACAATTATAAGAGTTTGAATGCCTAATTTACCCTATACCACCCCCCACAGGATCCCTCCATAAACAGTTGCGCTTTTGTTAATTCTCTTCTTAACTTACAGTCTCTTCCTCTCTCGGATCTCCACCTCTCGCGATCTGCAAAAATGGTAAATTGACGATTGATCTGCTGTCGTTTTTGCTATTGAAATCCCATTTCTGCTGTCGTTTTGTAGCATCCGCATCGAATTTGTTCCAATCTGCTTTGATCTCTTACTATTGTCATCTTAATTACGCATCTAATTATCTAAATCGTTAGCCTCTAATCACACAATCGAATCTTTTTCTCCGTTTGCTGAATCCATTGGGTGACTTTGGATTCAGTTACGCTCTGGTTGGTTGCTAGGAATTGGAGGCGCTAAATGATTGCTTCGATTTGTTAGTAACCAAACGGGGTGTTGAGGTTCTGAATTTTGCTGAGATCTGGTGTGGTGTTAGTTACGTGTGGAATTTGATTTGATTTTGAAATATCATTTTGGTTGCTTAGAAAGTGAAGGAAAATCTGGATTCTGGAAATACTGTTGTTTTGACTAATTTGTTTTTATTTTATTTTTGGATAGGATTCCTTCCCGGTGGTGAAAAACATTCTTCTGCTAGACTCAGAAGGGAAGCGAGTTGCGGTCAAATACTATTCGGATGATTGGCCAACAAATACTGCAAAGTTAGCTTTTGAAAAATCTCTTTTTGCAAAGACCATGAAATCAAATGCTCGTACGGAAGGTTAGCATAAATTTGTTAAGCTATTTGAAAAGCAAAGTTTGAGGAATTATGCAGCTTTATTGTTTGTTGATTATCATTCTTGTTTAATGGCATGCATTTACGATGATTGGGTAGTTTTGACTCCCTTCAAAAATAGTTTCTTGGGTGCCTTTTCTTTTGGGGGCAAATCACAATGCTTGTTTGTCATGAAAAAAACCTTTTTTGTATTGTGTGAGAAATGCAAATACAGATACTGATCTGTGTTCAATAATAATATATGGGCGTCTTTAGTTATATGAGCTTACTACAACACTTCTTAATCTTGAGATACAAGATCTTGCACAATGTGCTACAGCTCGAAATCCTCGTTAGTTGAATTGAAAAGTAGTTGCCCCTCTACATGGCCCCAACTGCATGAGCAAACACATATTTTTTCTCACACCATAAAAATCATTATAGATGTTTTCCAAAAGTTATTTTGAAGAATCATTTGGAGATGAAGGGTGTTGGTTAATTGGCTGAATTTTCTGCATGTGGAAAATATTGCTCTCGTCTTAGTTGTGAGGGCTGCTTTGAATGAGATTAAATTTCTGCTATGTCCTTGTTCTCATTTTGCAATCCATCCTTGTTATCTTTAATAGTCTGCTCTTACTAGTTAGTTGATAATCCTTAGCAACAGTTCATACTCTTACAACTTACTTTGAAGTTTGTTTATTGGGGTTCCTGACATTTAAAAAATTTCCAGATTATGTATTAGGACTGATAGGGTTCTTTATGTCTGCATTGTCATCTAATCTTCTCAGGCTTGGCTTCTGGCATGTTGTTTTGGAAATGTGTCCCAGTGAAACTTAAAATAGAAAAGTTAATTATGAGCCTTTAATTCTGTTCAATTGAGCGTGGAAGTTATGAGATACAATGTCACATGCATTCCTGATGTGTTGTTGTATGCAGCGGAGATTACAATGTTTGACAGCAACATTGTCATCTACAAATTTGTTCAGGATCTCCATTTCTATGTGACTGGGGGTGAGGATGAGAATGAACTCATCTTAGCTGCTGTTCTTCAGGGTTTCTTTGATTCAGTCTCTCTCCTATTGAGGTATTCTGTTTCTTGATTTGATTTAATGATTGTGTGATTTTGTTCTTGGGCTATTTACATTTCCCTGTCCTCAATTTAGGAGCAATGTTGACAAAAGGGAGGCACTTGAGAACTTAGATCTCATTTTCCTATGCCTTGATGAGATTGTTGAAAGAGGGTATGCAACTAATACTTTCTGTGAACCACTTTTTTATGTTTACTTTGATCTTGGTACTGGGTATGTTTATTATGCAATTTTTGTTTTGTTTGGGACTTGGATTGACTTGCTATGCAATATGGGAAAATGTACTCAACTAAGAATGTTAATTGAAATGCAGTTTTCTACTTGTAGCCTTGATGGATAAACTTGCTGCAAATTGAAATCTTCATATGCTACAGAACTCTAGATGCGTCAATTGGAAGTTATAGTCCTGTATTCATGCTGTCTTTTAATGTATCTGTATTGTTATTGGTAGTTTGCATGGTGTAGGTGAGTTAATGGTTTCTGTCTACTTGTTTTGGTGTTCCTGCTTGCATCAACTGTAGGGAAATGGTCCTGTTACTTTTTCTCAACCTTTGCGGGACAGTAGGTATTCATATAAATGAAGATTATTACAGAATGATAAAATAATTGAGGAACTGGAAACATTCTTATTCAAACAAATCCAATCAATTTTAAAAGACCATTCTGAGAGACTTTTGGTTAAATCAAACAATCATGAACTGATTATGAATACCCAACCTCTTTGTCTCATAAGCCCAGGATTTTTATATTGTACTGAGCCAAAGAGTTGCATGTTCAAGCCCTAATATTGGATGGTGGGGGTCACTAAATTTCCCTTCCTAGGACCCTCTTGATCATATAAAATGTGTTTGGGAGAGGAGAAAGTGAGGGGAATGAAAATTTGAGGTGATTGAAATTTTTTTATTATTTGGAAAGGGAAGAGAAAGTGGAAGAGAATGGGAAATGGGAGGAAAATTTCCCATTTTGGCTTCCATGTTTTTGTTCTCCTCACAAGTGGGGAGAAAAATGGAGAGAATCTCAGCAATCTGGATGTCCTCTAATTTAACCAATTTACCTAATACCTACTAATCCTTTACATTAGTGTGTTAAAAGATATAAGGGCATGCACTTCTATTTTTAGAATCTCTTGCTTCCCTCCATCTTGTATTGTTTAGGATCATTTTCTCATTTTCAACCCATCCAAAGGAGGAAAATTATAATTTTTTTTTTCATTCTCTTTCATCTTCATTACCCTCTTCTTTCCCATCATTTTCTCCTTTCCCAAACATGTTGTTATCTTTTCCTTGAAAATTATTTTTGTCTGGTAGATCGCCCTCGCAAAGTATGAAATAGGAAGTAGCCTTTTATCTACAGAAAAAGAATTGACCAGTAGCTTTACTTCAGCCTCTTTTGTTGGTCCTTATGAATGTGTACTTTGACTGGCACAAAGCCAAAGTAGTACAATTTTTTAAGAGAAGCATATTCCTATGCACACCATAGGAAGAAAATTTACATTAAAAGTAAAATGGAAAATAAACCAAATGAATGGAAACTTAAATGACTGTCAAAATGGTGGCATTTAAGAATCACTATTTTTGTTGTGAACAAGTTCTCTTATCTTTTTTCATATGTGATACTTGGATGATGAGTTCTTGGCATCCTAACTTGATTGGTAAAGTCTGTCCTCCCAGTTGAACATCGTTTTTTTAAAAAAAAAAAAAAAAAAATTAATTTCATTCATTGTCATTTCACTGGTGAAGATAATTTAATTTTGTTTGACTTGTATCAACCCATTATTGTGAAAAATAAGTTTCTGATCCTTCTCAATGTGAATCATTCAAAAATAAAAGCAGTGCATTCTTTATGTTACTACGTTGACACATTAAACCATATGCTGCCAATTACAGCAACAAAAAATTGAATGAGTGGAAGTCCCTTCCATGCTTCCCTCTCTATGAAGTATATCTTTTCCTGCAATCTGCTTATATTTGCTTGTGATGCTATCTGGTTAATATGACAGTCAAGGTCTCTTACATATATTTTGTGCATTCATTCTTGCTTGGCAGCATGATCCTAGAAACAGATGCCAATGTTATTGCTGGAAAGGTGGCTGTAAATAGCATGGATCCTACTGCACCTCTATCAGAGCAGGTTTGATTCTCTCCCTGCCTGTAACTTTCTTTATAGTATTTGAGTATTTAAATGTTATTATGGAATCAGATGTACTGAAAATTGCTAATAAAATTATCAATCTTTAAAAACTGCATGAGATAATGCTTGCTCCAAAATTGTCTAAGAACTTAATTTATTCGTAGAAATCATACTCTCCCCCCTTTAGTTTCTTAACATGACCACTACATTCCCTTTCTAATGTTGCAGACTATAGGTCAAGCATTGGCTACAGCTCGTGAACACTTGACGAGAACCCTTTTTCAGTAGTTTTCACGCACTCAGAGAAGTGGCTTGGTTTTATTCTTTTGGTTATTTTTTTTTCAATCTATTGGCATTTAAGCAGTTCTTTCCATGTATTTTTGCCTGAGTTTATTGAACATCGAGGATCATTCTATTTAGGCTTGTAATCAAGCAACTTCTATCCAGCCAATAATGTCCCTTCTTCTTTCATTGTGATCCTTAGTTTTTCTGTATGTTTCTTGGCCGTCTCATGACTGTGACCTAATTAATACGGTTGCTGCTTAGTGATAAGCTTGTTGTAGCTATTCTCAACTTCTTAAATTTTTGGGTCCCTCAGGCATGATGTAAAACATGTAGTGTCTTGTACTTCATTTGAAGAAAGTACACAGAAGCGCACTGGGAACAAATGCGTGAAATTGGCATGTTTGTATTATTATATCCTTCGAACGAGGGAAAATTTGAAGAGCATTTTGCAGCAGAACTCTCTCCCTGTCTCTTCAATCTCTCTTTTCCCCATTCTTCCCTCCCAAAGCTTATCTTCTTCTCTCTCAAAATCTATCTTCTTCCTATCTTATTAAGGCGAGACCTTAACCATTGGTACCAGAACGACAAAAGATCCACTGCAGTCCGATTGATTGCGACAATTATCAAGCAATTATGGTGGAGAGTAACAAGTTAAGAGTAGTGGAGAAATAGGGCAAAATGTTGGAAGAGAAAATGCAACAGATGCACGAGTTGTTCTTGCATTGGAGAGTAATAAATCAGAGACAATGAAAAGAATATAACAAGAAGAATGATCGATTCAATTCTAGTTTTGATTCATAATGGCTACATTGTAGGCGATAGTGAACAACAATCAAGAAGCTGTAAAAGGAGGAAGAAATGGTTTACTAATAGATGAAAGGAATGGCCCAACAAATGATGGAACCCTCCCGCTTCCAAAAATCATAATAATAATGGAAGAAAGTTGCAAATTTGTTCTTGGTGGTGAAAATAAAGTTAAGACGAATGGTGGTGGTGTTCTTGTGAGTTCACCAAGGAAAATAGAGGAACTTTATTTACAAGAATGATTTGAGAGACTTGAAGGTTTAAACAAGTTATTCAAGCTCTACAAAAGGAAGCATTGAGCTTCACTTGGTTGTAAAACCTTTGGCTTCTTTCTTTCGAATCCAAATTCAAATCCTATTGTTGTTCTTATACCAAATGCTACAACTAAACATCCCAAGATCCTTGTTTTTTATCCAAGAATTGATGGTCCTAGTGGCTTGTGTGCTTTTTAGTGGTTTTTGATCATATTTATTTCAAGAAATGGCAAAATATTAAAAGAGTTTAAAGCCTGAAAGAAGAGCTAGTGACGGGGCCATAGGAATTTAGTTACAAAGAGGTAAAATTGGCTACAAGAGGGTTTCATTTAAACAGAATAATAGGCAGAGATGCATTTGGAAATGTCTATAAGGCCTTCTTCAACTCTTTCAGGTGTCATTACTGCAGTGAAAAGGTCAAAAACATTCCCATGAAGATTCTTGAGGACAAGAGTCTCATAGGGAAAGAGTGTTGTCATGAACTTGGTTAGCAGCAGCAGAAGCAACAATTATTCTGCATATGGAAGAACAAATGTGCAAGTGATTCATTACTTAGATGGTTGCTATAATTAGTTAAATAAAAATTAGATAGTTAGTAGCTAAGGAAGATCAATATGGTATAAATATAGCTTTTACAAGAAAAAATTGAACAACATTTTGCAGAAATTGTAGAACTCTCTCCTTATCTCTTCAATCTCTCTTCTCTCTTCTTCCCTCTCAAAATCTATCCTTTTCTTTCTCAAATTCTATCTGAGCTCTCTCCTTGTCTCTTCAATCTCTCTTCTCTCTTCTTCTCTCTCAAAATCTATCCTTTTCTTTCTAAAATTCTATCTTCTTCCTATTTTGTTGAGTTTACCTTGCTTCCTTTCATGGTCGAATTTTCCTTTGTTGGGACTTATATGGGGAAAGATCTAAATGAAAGAGGCAATTAGTGGTCAAATTTAGAGAGCATCTTCGGCTACCATCATGGACGACACGAGTGTTTCTCGCAATTCTTAACAAAGAAGTGTTCTTGTGCTGGGTTCCAAGTATTTGGATTAGGCTTTGTAAAATCTACTTGCCTTGTCCTTTATAATAATAATAATAATAATAACTTCCCTCCTCATTCTCCACTTCATGTACTAATATGTGCATGATTTAAACATGGTTCATCAAATAACTTATTTATGGGATGTTTGAATTCTTTGAATAGCATTTAATTCATAGATTTTAATTATATTTTATTTTTAGAATCATTTTGAGTGTCAAAAATTCAACTTCAAATTTAATTTAATTTCTTAAAAATAGTACAAATGTAAATAAGAGGGCAACCCTCTTATTTACTAAACTAAAAAAACAAAATTAGTACTGTTGATCAACTCAATGTGAAGTTTATAAGAATATCCATTAAAAAAATAATTTAAAAGTTATTTTTTTCTTTTCAATAAATAATAGAGAGAACCTTTTTTTGAATATTTTACTACCAATTATAATAAGTCGTGTTTTATCTATATTTATTTTCTAAGGTCTTAAAATCTCGTTACAATCACTAGAATGAGATGACTCCCAAGTCGTTGCAAAGACAAAGTATTGTAAAACTTCTAGCAATGTTGTGGCAGTGAGTAGAAGTCCTCAATCAATAACATTATATATCTATAGCATCCAATATTTCTTGTAAGATCCAAAACATAATAAATAGGGTTTTTTTAGCACAATTTAAAAAAATAATAAACTAACATAGAAAAAAAAATAATTTGCGATCTAGCACTGTTTCACATATCGAAGATGGTATCTACGACATCTATTTCGCAAATAGCATGTGTGACATGCTAGCCACATATGCCATATGTAAATTTATTTGAATTGTAACATCAAAAACCCTTTTTTCCTCTCTCTCCTTTTTTCCTCCTTTATATATCTCTCTCCTCATAGCTACCACCCCTTCTCTCTCACCACCACTTGAATTTCTCTCTTTCCTTCTGAAGAATTTGTTGCAGTAGATTTATTCAATACTGCAGAAGTAGAGAAAGAAGAAGAGAATGAATTGAAGAATTTATAAACACATGCAGACGACTCACCTAACACAGAAAACTAGCCATTCTATCATTACTTGTATATAGAAACATTGTATATTGTGGTTATAACTGATATACATATAAAGTTAGTTAAAACAAAAAAAAAAAAAATAAGAGACGAAAATATTGCATGAAGATTGCAGACTTTCCAAAACGTGTCATTCTTCTTTCTCTACTTGTGCAGTATTGAATAAATCTACTGCAACAAATTCTTCAATTCATTCTCTTCTTCTTTCTCTACTTCTGCAGTATTGAATAAATCTACTGCAACAAATTCTTCATGGTATCAGAGCCATATCTCTAAAAATATAAACTCTTCTTTTATCTTCATCAAAAAGATTCAAAAGATCTTTGTAGTTAAAATTTAAAAGAAAAACTTTCTGCCATCAACTTCTTGATTTCTTCAAAACTTCAAAATGTCTGATCATCTTGAAGAAAATGCTTCTACAACACATAAAGATTCATCCAATACCACTACTCTAAATCTTTCTGATGATTCTTCCAGCTGCTACTACCTCCACCCTTCTGATAATCCTGGTGCACTTCTGGTTTCTGAAATTTTCACTGGTGAAAATTATATTGCATGGAGTAGATCCATGAAAATAGCCTTAATAGTGAAAAACAAGATTGCCTTCATTAATGGTTCTTTAGTTCAACCGAACACCACCAATCAATCACTTCATGTGGCATGGCTGAGATCAAACAATCTGGTTCTGTCATGGCTGATGAATTCAATTGCCAAAGAAATTCACAGCAACCTTCTTTACTTCACAACAGCATTCGACATCTGGGAAGAATTACGATTAAGATATCTTAGAAGTGATGGACCAAGGGTTTTTAGTTTAGAAAAATCTTTGAGTTCCATTTCTCAGAATTCAAAATCTATCACTGAATATTTCAGTGAATTCAAGGCACTATGGGATGAATACATCAGTTATCGCCCAATCCCAAGCTGCAAATGTGGAATTCTTGATTCATGCTCATGCAACATTTTTAAGCATCTAACAGATCGACAGCAATCAGATTTTGTTATGAAATTTTTGGTTGGCTTTCGTGATTCTTACTCAGCAGTGAAAAGCCAATTATTGCTCCAAACTCCTTTGCCATCTATGGGCAGAGTCTTTTCCCTGCTTCTTCAAGAAGAGAGTCAGAGATCCCTAACAAATGCAGTAGGAATTCCAATTGATTCACAAGCAATGATTGCTGCACAATACCACAATCAAAATTCCAGATCAGGCTCAACATATACTACACGCTTTGCCAAACAAAAAGGAAAAACTGAGGCAACCTGCTCCCACTGTGGATATCCTGGACATATCATTGATAAATGCTTTCAAATTATTGGATACCCTCCTGGATGGAAGGGACCAAGAGGAAAAAGATTTGCCACCATGTCACAGACCAGCAGAAACTTTCAAAGATTACCCACTGCACATAATACTACTATCTTGGAGCAACATCTTGACACTCCTAACATTGTTTTCTCTCAAGAACAGATGCAGAATCTACTCACTCTAGCAAATAGCATTTCCAACTCAAAGATAAATAACACTGCTAAAGAAGTATCTACATCAGGTATATCCTTTTCATGTCATACAGTATCTTCACCTCAGAACAAATTTTCATGGATTCTTGATACTGGAGCCACAGATCACATAATCTGTAGCCCTCTTCTTTTCGAATCCATCATTCTACCTAAAACTCAGTCCAAAGTTCATCTGCCAAATGGTCAACATGTACTAATTATTTTCTCTGGGACGGTTAAATTTTCTCCTGACATCATTTTACACAATACACTTTATGTTCCAGCTTTTAATATCAATCTGATTTCTGTTTCAAGATTAACTGCTGATAACACTGTTGGCTTATTTTTCCTTCACACAAAATGCATCCTGCAGGATCTAAGCAAATGGAAGATGATTAGGCTTGCTGAAGCTGAATCTGGTCTATACAATCTTCACAAACCCCTGATCAAATTACCAAAAGCTCACCTCCTAGATCAAAAATCAAGTCCTGTGTTGTTGCCACTAATCTCTAGCATTTACGTTTAGGCCACATCCCTACCTCCAAAATCAATCTTTTGAATAACATTGATCCTTCAGTCACTATGAGCAACAATTACATTTGTGAAATTTGCCCCCTAGCTAAACAAAAACGGTTGCCCTTTTCTTTATCTGTTAATAAATCTGTAGCAGCTTTTCAATTAGTTCACATTGACATTTGGGGACCATTCTCTGTTCCTTCTTATTCTGGTTATCAATTTTTCCTTACCATTGTAGATGATTGCAGTAGATTTACTTGGTTATGTTTAATGAAATCTAAATCTGAAACAAGAAATCTTCTTAGCAACTTTCTAGCCTATGTTCATACTCAATTTAACACCAAGATTCAAACTCTCATATCAGAAAATTGACAAGAGTTTAATACGCCTACTTTTTACCAACAGTATGACATTATTCATCAATTAACTTGTGTTGAGACACCTGAACAGAATGGAAGGGTTGAAAGAAAACATCAACACCTGCTAAATGTAGCTAGATCTCTTATGTTTCAATCTCAACTACCTTTAACTTATTGGACAGATTGCATTCTCACAGCCACTCACCTCATCAATCGTACCCCTTCCCTCATTCTCCAAAATCAAACACCTTATTAGGTTCTTTATCACAAACCACCACATTACAATTACTTAAGGGTATTCGGATGTTTATGTTTTGCTAGCACAATCACACACAACAGAGGTAAATTTCATCCAAGAGCCACGAAATGCATTTTTCTTGGATACCCTCCACACATTAAAGGATACAAAGTGCTTGACTTATCAACCTGCAAAACTTTTATCTCTCGCAATGTTGTTTTTCATAAATCCACATTCCCATCTATTCGAAACAAAGTTCATACACCCCTTGTGTTTCCTGACTATCCTCAAATTTTTTACTCTTTTCCTTGTATCCCAACACAATCAACTCAACATGATTCAGTTGTTCCTGCAACATTTCCTATCCAACCTTCTGTTCCTCCAACTTCTCCCCTACCTCATCATACTATTTCCCAACTTAGAAGGTCTGAAAGAAATAAACATCCACCTAATTATTTAAAGCAATATTATTGTGGAAATATGGCTCAAATTGCTTCAACAACTCCAGACTCTTCACATTGCTCCCTTCCTGGTAAGCCATACTCTATCTTTTCTTTCTTGTCTACATCTCAATTATCTTTACCACAATGTGCTTTCACTTCTTCTGTTTCATCTATTTTTGAACCAAAAACTTACAAACAAGCTAGCTCTATCCCTCATTGGCAGCATGCTATGACAAATGAAATCATAGCTCTTGAGCAAAACAGAACTTGGGACTTAGTAATTCTACCACCAAATAAATCTGTCATTGGATGTAAATGGGTATACAAAGTGAAATTTCAGGCTGATGGACAGGTTGAAAGATATAAGGCACGATTGGTAGCAAAAGGATACACACAATAAGAGGGAATTGATTTCTTTGACACCTTCTCTCCTGTTGCAAAGATCACAACAGTACGAGTTCTTTTCACCATTGCTGCAGTAAAAAATTGGCATTTACATCAACTTGATGTAGACAATGCTTTCTTATATGGTGATTTACATGAGAAAGTATATATGCAATTGGCACCTGGTTACTCAAATCACAATGATCTTAGAGTCTGCAAGCTCAAAAAGAGCATCTATGGTCTTAAACAAGCTTCAAGACAATGGTTTTCCAAACTTTCTGCATCTCTACTACACTTCGGTTTTCTACAAGCAAAATCAGATTCTAGCCTCTTCATCAGGCAATCTACCACCGACTTCATTGTCATCCTAATCTATGTTGATGATGTTCTCATTGCTTCCAACACTCTTGCAGCACTCAACACAGTCAAACAATTAATTTTATGTAATGTATGTTTAATTAGTGTTAATTTGATTTTATTAAATATTAGGGTTTTGAATTAGGAATTAGGTTAATTGGATGTAATTTAAGTTGTTAATTAGATATAATTAGATGAGGTATATATGGTCAAAAAGATCATAAAAGAACTTATGAAATTAGATAACACATATTATTTTTTATATTTGTTTCAAATTATGTAAACTTCAGTTATTGGATATTCAATTATTTTGCAAATGATAATATTCTTTTTATACAGGATCTCAAGAGAGACATGGTTCAAACTAGATGAATTTTGACTTTTAAAAATGACAACAGGTAAGACCACTTTGTTGCTAATGTAGGTTTTGATAATAGGTCAGTTTTATATATGCAATCAAAATCATTATGATGATATTTGGAAAGGAGAGGTTAGGTGAATATTTTAATTAATAGTTGTAAATTATTACAATTTTAATTATTTTTATTGTTTGAATACCCAAGTTGCTTCATTTTAAGGGCGGTGATTCGGTAACACCTAGATAACATGCTTTGATGTAGTTGCATGAGTCTGTCCGATCACATGTTATCAAGGTTGATTTTTATGAGACTAGTTTACTACATCTCATACATCTTGGCCACATATTAATTGCAGTATTAGTTGATCGATGGGGGCACTAGATGCATACCTTTCATCTACGTGTTGGTGAGATGACACCTAAACTCCAGGATATGGGCTTGTTGACTAGTCTTTTAATAGATGGAACATCCGTGACAGGTTGCGGAGGGTCTATTAATAGAGATACTTTATGTCATAGTCTATTAGGACAAGTGCCTTCATCCAATGCTTATAAGGCACAATTGCATCAAGTTGACATGGTTGGACGTTAATTTATGTAATAGTAAACCAATTGATTATATATGCTTGGGCATATATATTACATATATTTAGAGGTCTTTTTTTAACGAGTACTGCTAGCAATGTAATAACGTTGTACTTTCTGATTTTGCTTGATATTTTTTAGGCCATTCATAATTATAGCTGGGAGGAAGCCATACTTGCATGTCTATACCAACAACTATGTAAATCATGTCTTAAAAAAAAAAGAGAGAAATTATCGGGTGTCTACTATTTTTTCAGGTATATGTATTTTAAATTATTTGAGTATTAGAATTAATGGTATTTTAAATACTAACTTATAATTCTTAATATTGATTAATATAACTCTGGTTATGAAAACATATTCATATCGGGCGTCTAGAGAGCTAGAGTAATATCATGTTTGACACTGTCATTTGAAAGCCACTCTCTATTGGTTCCAGGAAATAATAAAATACAATTGATTATAATCACCATGTTATTTACATCAATTGAATGTAAAAAAGATACTACTTTTATGGCTTGTCTTGTTAGATGATGTGGAGCTAGACATTTCTTAGTAAATGCCACTTATGTTCACAATTTTTATTGGGATGAGTTGGATACACAGCTGCCACATCAGGTATGTATTACAAATATGTTTAAAAAATTTGTTATTTAAACTTTAGTTATTTAGTTTCGATTTATTATCTGAAATAAGTCTTTTATATGTTTTTATAGGTTATATGGATGTTATATATAAAGGACTTGGCACTTTTAGCTTCACCTATATCCCGTGAGGGATTTGGAATTTTGTTAGAACATGTCTCATTACACTGCCTTAACATTGTTAAGATGCATTGTTTAAATCGGGTAATATGATAATTTGAACTATCTCAGCATATACCAACTTATATTGATATCAGAGATTAGTTGTATAGTATTAATCATCAGGGTATGCACGAGGAGAATTGATTGGTAATTCGTACATCTTACCTAGATCTCTAGGATGCTAGGCGATATCGTGTTTTGAGGAGTGACATTTAATGATGATATATAAATATATACATGACGTTTCAATATACCTGTATGGTCACATTTACATAATTTGATGCACTATGCCCCCCCGATATCTAAGATATAATTGAATAGTATGCAATATTATTTTACATTCAATATTTATTAAATATCAGATTAATTTTATATGGATGATGACTATAAATTAATTTTAATGTATGTATATAGATTAATTACTTCGTACGGGAAACTCAGAAAGCAACACAGACTATTTGTGAAGGTATCGATAAGATAAGATGTATTGTGGTCAACACTATACTCAATTTATATTGTGGTGAACTTTAATAGGCTAGGAAGGTTAAGCATCTTGAAGTTGCATTAGCGGTAAATGAGATTATGTATCATGGAAGTGTTGGGGATGTTGGTCTATCCACGAGTGTTACAAGCTCATCCACAAGCGATTCAAATCCATTCATGAGTTAAGATGATATTGGTTTTGTTTTCTTTTAAAAAAAATTAAATACTTTATTAGCATTTCATAGTCTGATAGACCATGAAGGTATGAGATATTTATGTTTAGACTACATATTATAATCAAATCCTTTGCTTTTAATGATTAAGAATGTTAATTTTATTTTTTAACTTCTTGAGTTTAATTAAATTTTTAAACAATGTTTTAAAAAATAACTTTTTAATACATCTAATTAATATAAAAAAATAAATTTTATTTTTAATTACAGGCAAAATATGCTGGAATCCATGACCCATAAGTATGTTAAGTTTTTATAAAACAAAACCGGTTTTTACTCGGTTATGTGACCACAAAACATAATATTTTTATGGATTAACTACTATAATTACGGGCAAGGAAAGAAATAGATTATAATAACATGCTGGAATTATATAGCTAATGTTTATAATCTCTTGCTGCATAAGAATTAAAGATCAAAGGCATAAACCAGCGAGGATCTCTTTTTTCCTCCTTTACACACAAACGACATGCATGTGTAGATGCAGAATCACAAACTCTAAAGCTCGTTTGCAAAAATATTCGAATTTGGATCAATGAGATACTTTTATTTTGCCTCGCCAGCACCATATATATATATATATATATATATATAAAAACCGACCTTTGGACTTAAGGAGGGAGGGGCAAGATAGGTTGGACCAGATTTCAGACTGGGCTTGTGGAAGGCCTAAGAAATTAACTATGGCCCTGTTTTTCGGGTCCATTTTCTTGGAATAGGAAAGCTCTGCCTGGACCAAATTAGGGGCCTTCTTTATGTGAACACGTACAGGAAGGGTGTGGAACAGCCAAGTCCAATTCCATTTCTTTGATGTAATTCATTGACCAAGACTTTGCCGTTTTGGCGTTTTCTGTAGAGGTTTTTTAAAAGTCGTTATGAGCTTGACTGGTATCGACAGTTTGACTCGGTCAAGCTTTCGTTAGCCTCTACCTCCCCACCGTATTTTGTCACTGTCTTTGTTTTTATGCTCAAATAATTTATTTTAATATATTGATATTATTAAAATAAAAAATATATATTATTTTAATATATTTTTAAACAAAAATATTTTGAAAAATAATTATTATTATAATATTGAATGAGCTCTTACAAGTTAAATAATTTTTTATTTAATTTTAAAAATAAAAGTTTTTGTTCTATAAAAAGGATAAGCATGCCATCCCAAAAATGCATTCAAAATCATGATAATATAATACGTATCTCAGTTTCTGTTTTAATATTAAATAAAAAACTAAAATAAGGAAAACTAGAAAAAGACAATTGTTTTACTATTCACAATACTGTTCATACACAATTCATTATACTGTTTGAGGGGTAGGTTTTATGTACCTTTTAGTTTTCAAATTTTATATTTTTTCTATGAAACTTTATTTCCTTGGCTTCCAGGTCGCTAATAGTTGCGAAAGAAGAGTGAAACGCACCAAAAAGCAAGAGGAGAGAAAAAAATTTGGTTATTCATATTTTTTTATCCAAATAAATAATGATATTTTTTATTATTATTATTGATATCCGGCTAACTTGTGTTTATTTAGATTAATCCCATAAATTTTAAAATTAGTGACCATATAAACCTTCAATTATAATTATATTAATAATTACAGGACT
Source organism: Populus tomentosa (assembly GCA_018804465.1). Taxonomy (NCBI): domain Eukaryota; kingdom Viridiplantae; phylum Streptophyta; class Magnoliopsida; order Malpighiales; family Salicaceae; genus Populus; species Populus tomentosa. The sequence goes on along the minus strand of CM031973.1, from coordinate 5,621,261 downwards.
CGAACCTGAAATCACAAAGTAAAAAAAATCCTTTAATTTTATATTTTTAATATTAGATCACCTACTAAATAATTAATAAATACTGATTTTAATTTTACTAGATTTATCATGAAGATAGGAGTTAACAAAAATGTTTTATACCTTAAATTATGCTTGAACAATATATTGAAATTCAAAAGGTGTTTTAATTTGATTTTAGAGTTTGCAGTGGGGTTATGGAAATTCTTAGGTTTTTTCTTTTATATTTTTTAAATAAAAATAAATTTAAATTTTAAGAATATAAAACTTATATCCTAATTTTCTAGTCATGAAATATGGCTGGAAATTGTTTTAATAAAGGAAACATCGTCTGTCTAAAATAAATAACGTGTCGTCCGGTGCCTTTTTTTTTTTTTTTTTCTAAGCTAGGCTTGCGACCCTAGCCTGCAAAACGGATACAGACCTGGGCTTCTTGTTCAGATGTTCCAAGCCAGGACGGGCATGGTCTGTCCTTTAAGGCGCATCTCAAGGCTTAATTCTCTCGGTTTTTTTAAAAAAAATTGTTTAATTGCTTTATATTTTAAAATAAAATTCTCAATTAATAAAATAATTATAATAATATCTTAGAAATCACATGATGATTCCGCGCTTTTTAAATAAAATTAGATATTTATATAATAATACTAGCAATTACTCATGACTAATCGATTATATAAGAAGTATTTTTTCAAGACAAATTGCTTATGAATATTCATTGAAAATAAAATATTTATTTTATTATTTTTTATAGTAAAAGTTTTATATTTTTTTTAAATTAATTATTCTTTTATTTTCACATGTAATTGTATCAAAATTATCAAGACATGATTTTTTTTTCTTTAAAAAATTTTATATCATGATAAATTCTTATTTAAAAGATCATGTTATTAATAAAATATGTATGGTCTTTGTCAAAATAAAAAGGAAATACAAGAGTTTTAATCAAAGAAATTTTTTTTATCTTCCAGATTTAAATTATTAAAGATACGTTTTAAAAATGAACAAATAAGTAATTAATTAATTATATATGTATATATAGACATAGCAAAGCCAAACACCTGCATTTGTTTTTGTCCACCAATATTTTTTTTATTAACATAAATGTTTAGATCAATTTGTACACACCTTAACTAGTTTTAAATGCCTTAAAATTAATTATATATAAAAAAAAAATATAAATGTCTGGATTAGTTTGTGCGCACCTCGAATAATCCCATGGGCCCTAAAGTTAATGATCATGTAAGTTTTCCATGACTCTGAAATTTATGAAACTCGAACTAATAACTTTTAAGAAATAAAATTAAAGCCTGATCAGTTAAGCTAAATCTCTCATAGTTTCAATATATTTTTCATTGGTTGTGAGGTGGCTATTCATACTAAATGCCACTTATGTTCACAATTTTTACTGGGATGAGTTGGATACACAGCTGCCACATCAGGTATGTATTACAAATATGTTTAAAAAATTTGTTATTTAAAATTTAGTTATTTAATTTCAATTTATTATCTGAAATAAGTCTTTTATATGTTTCTATAAGTTATATGGATGTCATATACAAAGGACTTGACACTTTTAGCTTCACCTATATCCTGTGAGAGATTTGGCATTTTGTTAGAACATGTCTCGTTACACTGCTTTAACATTATTGAGATGTATTGTTTAGATCGGGTAATACAATAATTTGAACTATCTCAGCATATACCAACTTATGTTGATACTAGATATTAATTGTATAGTATTAATTATTAGGGTATGCACAGGAAGAATTGGTTGGTAATTCGTACATCTTACCTAGATCTCTAGGATGCTAGGAGATATCGTGTTTTGAGGAGTGACATTTAATGATGATATATAAATATATACATGAGATGGTATATGTGTATTACATGACATTTCATTACACCTACATGGTCACATTTCCTGAGACATTCACATAATTTGATGCACTATGCCCCCCCCCCCGCGATTTCTAAGATATAATCGAATGGTATGTAATATTGTTTTACATTCAATATTTAGTAAATATCAGATTAATTTTATTATTGTCACGACCCGAATCCCGGATCCATGACCGGCACATAGGCAAGGTTCCCCTTCAAAGTTCCATACCTATACGAACCCAAACTTACATGCAAATTTATCCTTCAAAACTCAATCAGAGTTCAACGCGGCATTAACAACAAACTAACTTCATAATGTAATTTCATTGTCTTAATACAAGAGTTAATATAATTTATAGTTTTGGAGCACTAACTAGACATAAAGAAAAAGGTACAAATTACAATCAAAAAGCAGGTTCAGAAGGTTCAACAAAAGTAACCCGTTATCAAGCTATAAGCCTGAAAAGGATAAATAATGAGAGGGTGAGTTCAACAATTCAGTGAGTAGATAATATTCAATATACACACATAAGATAATACAACAATGAGAATATATATACAATTATGGCTCTAGGTTCTTATATGAAGGTTTCTCAAATAGACCATAACAAGAAGATCATATGGTAAAACTCATCAGAAAATCAAAATACAATGAGCATGAGGCTCCGTACTGTGGGATGATCAGTCCACACAGGTTGGTGACTCCCCCAACCAACTAGGGTTCAGGTACAATGTGCACAAAGACTAACACTACCCTATTAGCATGAGTATTCTGACTGACATACCATAGGTTCATAATCATAATCAAACAAACATATTCATATCTCAAAGCTCAACTCATGACATCAATCAAATGAGGAGCCATCAATTTAGAAGTCAATTCAAAATATATACTGGTTCATAACAAGAATTCAGATTCAATAATTGATCATGCTTTATCATAAGGATAATAATCAACATATATATTATCAAGAAGCATGATCCAATTCATATTAACAAATCAAATATTTATAATATTTCTCATGCATATGAAAAATTATCCACTCACCTGACTCAAAAGCAAACAGCACTCAAAAGCTGATACCGAAGGAAATCCTACTCCCGCCGGTAGAATATCAGGATTATCTAAATACAAATGAGACATATTCAAGAACAAATAAAAATAACATTTAACCTATTTAATACACTTAACTAAGGGTGTATTCCATAACCCTATATGTTTTTGAACTAACTAGTTAATTTCTTAAAAACCTAAGAATTAACGGTTTTCCCGAAATCTAATCCATGATAAAACAAATAATAAGACTTGATAATAATTCACTAAATAACCCTCATTTATTCATCAAACCAATCTGAAAAAGCTAATATTACAGCTAGGGACTAATCTAGAATTTATTATATTTGTAGGGCCAAATTGTAACTTTCGTCTAATTGGAGGACCAAACTAAACATATCATAAATTCATGACTATAGTGGAATTATGTCCATAATTCATCCTCATTTCTGTCTAGAACCTCTAATTATGCTCCAGGGACCATTCTGGAATTTTACCAAATTTTTAGGGTCAAATTGTAATTTTTGTCAAATTGGAGGACCAAATTAAAAGTGTTAAAATTTCATAAATATATAGTAATTCTACCCATAATTCATATTTTATTCTGTTCAGAATCTCGGAATATGCTCCAGGGACCAATTTGTAATTTTTCAAAGTTTGGGGACTAAACTGTAATTTTCATAAATTGAGGGACCAAATTGAATTTTCATCATCTTCAACCTCCAAACCAGAATTTCAACAGAAACCTATTGTTCTCCCCTGATTTCTAACTCAAAATTTACCATTCAAATAAAATTATAACTCAAAATCATCACAATCTTCTATAATCAACTAAATAATCAATTACCCATAACAATCAACCCCTAACATTCAAATTAATCATCAATCAAACCCAAAACACAAACTTCATAACCCTAACATTTATCAAAACTGAAATTTAAGCTTAATTAACACATATTTATACATAATCTTACTTTTAAATGTATTTTCTTCAACTCCTTTATATTTCCCTTATAATTTCCCTCTTTTCTCTTCTTCTTCTTCTTTCTCCCTTCTCTCTCATGGTTTGCTCTCAATTTTCAGATCCCTCTTTCCTCTTTTTTTTTTTATTTTCTATTTATATTTATCAAGTTTTGTTGAATTACCACTATACCCTTATTCATTTATTCCAGCTTTTAAGCCTTTAAGGGCTTTATTGCATTTTTCAACTCATTTATTTCAAAACATTACAATTATGGATGATGACTATAAATTAATTTTAATGCATGTATATTTTAAGCTAGAGTGATTCTAGCCATACAAGGCATTCATAGCTATAAAAAGCTACCATCGTCACATTGGAATCTAGACAAAACTAGGCTAGGTTATATGATTCTTAAGACAACACATGCAAATACACATTTTCTAATCTTCATTTTTGTTTCTCTTCCAATACATATTTTTTCCTTTTCATACTTTTATTTATTTAAGTATCAAAGAGTTTCATGTTCCTCAAAGGACTTAATTTTTTTAAACGAATCGTACATCCATTAGTCAAGTCTATTAACTAGTAATCAACTCAGTCACACCATCAATCAACCTAATCATATAAAGCCTAATTTTTGTATGAAGTTTTTCCTGACTTCATCAAAACTTAATTCAAGGATGCTTCTAGACTTTGAGCATATAAAACACAATAAACAATAACATAGTTATTAACTTGACATAACCTAGCTTAACTTAGTGAGTTGATATGGTAAACCAACAATCCAAAACCTAACCTAAATTGAGTTTCAATTTGAATAAAAAAAGACATTGACCCAGCATAATCTAGTTGACCTGGTTGGTTGACTTATGACTCGATTAACCTAACCAAACCTAATCTAAAGCCAACCAAGTAAACAACAAATAACTTCTTTTTTTTTAAAAAAAAAAATAACTTGATAACAAATGATTGACTGGGGTTGACTGAATGATCCAATGATTAGGCCGAGATTGACAACTCTCAGCATGAAGACGTTCTATATTAAAAAAAAAAAAAAAAGGTTTGGTGAGAAAAATGGAAATATATGTAACAGGTAGATTATTTAACATTTCTTTGACATAATATTACACCCTCCTCACACAACTTTTTTTTTTTTTTTTTAAGAAGGCTATCACTGCATTTGTATTAAGAATAAAACTTATGAGCTTTTTAAAGATAATTATAATCATATGTGAGGACATACATATAATACAAATTACAAGCCACTGCATTTGTATTAAGAATGAAACTTATGAGCTTTTTGAAGATAATTATAATCACATGTGAGGATCATATATATTATAAATGGGATCATTTCCTTATATATATATACAAATAGAGTCTCCCCCATATAAAAGATGTCCCAATTGACATATCAAACATATGTTTTACTCTATGCAAAAACATAAGGCATGCTAAAAGTTTTTCATTTAAATTACATATTTATATATTTTAATAAAATATTGGCAAAATCTCTTCTATATAAAGCTTTATCTAAAATCTTGTCTCGTAATTTATACCTATATAAAAACATAATTGCAATCAATTTGTATTTAGTCACACAACCAATGCTTGTAGGTAACCTTAGACTTGCCACCAACATAACAACTCATTAATTACAATCATTCATCACTTTGATATGCTAATAAAGTTTATTTTATTTTATGAAATAAATACAACTTACAAACATATGCATGTGAAATGAAACCAAAAGGATTAATAGCCCATCATGTTACTTGTTTACAATTTTAAAATAAAAGATTTACATACACATTAGTTTAGATACATATTATAAGATAATAAGTTACATGCATAACTACTAGTATATAACTCAACATAAATAAAATTGAAATAAATTACAAAATATAATTCTCAAAATAATATAATGTTGAAGGATGAATTTGAAAAAAATAATAATTGAAAAAATAAAGTTGTATTATTGATGAAATTGAAAAAAAAAAAACACAAAAAAAAACAAAAAAAGTAAAACTATTCAATGAATAATACTATATGAGTATAGCTACACTGATATAGCCTTACCATTTATTGCTTTGTTAATTAATTTGTAAATGTTTTCAATTTAAAAAAAAAAAATCAAATCAAATCATCAGAGGGGAATGGATTGGCACAACCTCACCACTTTTTTTCTTACTTAAATGACTAAAATATTGTATCTTTATTAATTTCTTAGAATCCCAATTAAGTAGCGCCCCCCCCCCCCCCCCCCCCCAGCTCCACATTATGTTAATTGATACATACAAGCACTCCTGATACTTAATTTCCACGAATACCTAACCCAACGTAAATCACACGCACACGTGTGTGTGTCTCTATCTATATATATATATATATTTTTTTCTTTCATTTTTCTAATTATGATGAACCGCTTTGAATATTCAAACCTGATATAACGATTGATGTAATGGACAGCACGAAAAGATGAGTGAATTGAAGAAAGCTTGTTAGGAAACATTTAGACAGGTGGGGAAAAGATGAAATGACAACTTTAAATTCACACCACGCAAATATTACTTAAAAAAAAAAAAACTCCAAGTGATGCTTTATCCTTCTTTGTTTGAATTAAGATATTCAGGTTGAAAATTCCAACTTTGGTAGTGTACAGCATAGTTTTCGGATCTGATTTGGTTGATGGCCTAAATTTTAAGTTTTGATTCAGTTATTGAATTTTAATTGAGGTGATCAGCTTATTTTTTTTTAAAAAAATAAAATCAAGTTATATCGGGTTAACCTGGCTCAGTTCTAATCTTGGGTTCCGGATCGATCCGCCAAGCCGTGTCAGGTTTCAAAACTATAATATATAGCTTTAGAATGAGTTTCGGAGACTTTTTTTAATTTTTTTTATAATTTTAAAAATATATGTTTGATTAAAATTACTGTAAGATAAATTATTATATATAAAATAAATAAAAATATGTTTAGCAAAACTATTTAATTAATTCAATAATTTTTTTATTTTTGGTTAAACAAAAATTAGAAATTATTACATTAACGAACAGTCTATTAAACCCAATTTTTTTCAGAGAGATAGATACCACTCATATTTCAAGTAACAATTGAAAGTTAAAAAAAAAAAAAACATTTGAATCTTAACCTTGCATAACACAATTCATAGCAATCTTGTGCTAACTGCTTTTATTAGAAAAAGAATATATAAGACTTGTAAAATTTAAACATGCTTATTTTAATACTATACTAAGAAGTCACTCAATCCAAAAGTTTAATTTATTAAATGAATATTAAAAAAATTATTGTATATTAGTTATTAAAAATGTCTATAAGTCCATTGAATTTGATTTTGAATGAGAAAATGTTGTTATGGAGTCTAGATCTAGGGTTAGCAACTTAGCATTTTGCGTGTCATGGTTTTTTCCAATGGTATTTTGTACAAGTGATCGAGACTAGCAGTGATCTTCTATTTCGAGGCATATTGTGCGCGACTTGTTTTGCAAGAAGGACTTCCTAGACAAATACATGATAGTTAGTTGTATATTAGAGAGCCCGGACTAGAAAAATTTGATGTCAAATGCTAAAGTCATATTAATTAATTAGTTTGATGGGTAAAACATTGAATATTTTATATGTAAAATATTTTAAGATAAAATATTTTACAAGTTAAATTATAAATTCCTAATCAATAAAATTTTACGATGCTTGTAAAACTTGATGAAAAATCTCATCGTGTTAATTAATTAAAGAAAAAATAATATAAAATTAGAATTAAGTAGTTGGGATGAGATTTTTAATTATTAAATATTTACTTTTGACATTGAAAACAAAAAAGAGATAAAGCTTTCGGGTCATAAGGTCTTGATTAAAAGTTTACGATGTTGGTTAAATATTGGAAAATTTACCCGGTAATAAAGTTGGTTATTTTAAAAATAAAATTTCATGGATTTAAACTATTGTGTATAATAATTGTAATGGAAGAGGTAATGAGGCCTCAAAGAGTAATAGAAAATTAGTATGAAAAGAAATGAATAAATAATGGAAATAATAATAATAAATGTGACGTGTAAGGGGGAGGGATTTTACAATATCCTCTAGAAACATACTTGTACTTGATGACTGTTAAAGAGAAAAGGTTGATTTGTCGTGGACCTATCTAAAAAGGCTGCTCGTTTGAAGGTTGACTATGTTTCAGGTTTGGGTGGCTTTTCTACCCAGGGTTGTACTGATTGGAAAATGGTCATATCTCCTTTGTTGGGTGTTAAATCCACTCATGGCATTAACTTGAGGCATGTCATCATCTTGTAATTGAGAGCATCTATCAGTAGAATGGTCTAGGAAAGAATAGATGTCATAGATTTTGGCTTGTCTAACTTATTTCAAAGCAACTTATCTAACAATAGATGTTAGTTATGAAAGTTGTCTCAATATTAGAATGTATTACCTCATCAACATGGAATTCCTTTAAGTGTTTATGTGGATCCTCACTTGTAAAACCACAAAAAGTAGGTAATAAGTGAATCAAACATGAGATTAATTCAAAAGCTACATTAATATTTGGAAATTCAATGCATGAAGGTTGTTAATTCATGTTGGGAGTTGTTAATTCCCTTAATGTCCTTTGTTCGGCCATGTCTTTAGTTTTTGGCACTGTCACTTCTAGTTTTTTTTTTTTTTTGGAATATGCACTTATATTTAATGAGCTTGGTGATTTATCTTCTTGTCTTTTGGTCTTTCTATGTAAGATTCCACATCGGAAACGAGCGTCCAAAGCCAGGGCCTTATAAGTGCATGCTCACCTTGACTAATAAGACGTATTTTAGGGTCATGCGTGGCTGCCAAGAACAAAACCATGAGGGGGACTTGGACGGAAGCCCTGGATTTGGGTGGACTGAGAGGCCCAAAGCGGATAATATCTTACTAGTGAGGTGGGATGTTACATCCTATTTGCCTTAGTTGCTCTTTCAATCTCAAGATCGAATACTAGGGCATCTGTACAGGAAGATCTTGGCATATATTAGTTAGTTTGTATAGAAAATTAAGAAGAAATCTATTTCCCTAGCAACGACGCTAATTTTTGGTTGTTATTGAAACCATCAAAATCAATTTTGACTTTCCTCTCTTTCTAAGGAATTGATTTTTGTAGCATGGTTGTGAAAGCCAGGTCAAACCCAAGGGATATTATTATAATTCTTTTTACAATAAACTGAAATAAAGATTGGGAATTAATAAGAAAACTAAGGAAAATTAAAATTATGAAAATAAAATGTAAAAGATAATTTAGTGTTTATATGCTCGATTCAAAGAAATTGTTCGTTCAACAAATTAGATTGATAATTAAAATAAAATAAGTATTCTTTTAATTCAAGAAAATACTAAAATTCCTTTAAGCAATGAAGAAAAAAATATTAAATTAATTAAAAAAATCTCCTAATTAATTCCTTAACATCAATTGAATTAAATATTGAAAAACAATTTTTATATTTGGTGACGAAAGCTTTAAGAGCGAAAAATAATCAAGTATGAAGCTTAACGATTTTTACTTGTTTTATTCTTTTAAACTGAAAGTTAAATCAACCAAATTCATTTATTTTGCTTCCTTCCTTATTCAAATCAACAATTATGGATTGAAAAATTCATAAAAGAAAAGCATGCTTACTGCAAAAATCATTCGAAAAGCTTGAATGAAAACAGTAGCTTGCATATCAAATTCAGGTAAGTACTTGAATGCCCATAAATAAAATTGAAAATATCTCTTCTCATAATCTAAAACAGTAATGGAACAAAATTCTTTAAACCAAAAGCTAAAGTTTAGTTCATGGTTGCTTAAAATTTTAAAAAACAAAGAGGAAAAGAACGCTGCTCTCTCTGAACCCTCGTGTTTCTATCAAGAATTGCTTCCTTTATTCCCTCCCTTAGTTGTTATCTTTCATTAGGATCCTTCTGTTAATTAGGATTCCTTAATGTCACTTAATTCCTTTCTTTTTTATCTGTTCATTAAGATTGGTTAGATCCCCCAGATTTTGTGTTAAAAATTGACTCAGTTGTTGTCACAACTCTACTGCAACTTAGACTTGTTTCTGACTTAGTTTCTTACATTACCCGATTATCCAAACTTTATTATTTCATTCGTGGCATGTTAGAGACTTAATCTACACTTTTTTTTTTATCCTAAGACCCACCATTTCTATGTCAGACTCTCAACCTTAGTGGGATTTTCAACACCTATCAAAAAAAAAAAAAACATTCGCATCAATAGCAAATACTTTACAAAGTCTTTAATCTTTTTTTATTCTTCTAAAATAATACCTAATATGCTTATTTATGCTTAAAACATAGCAGAAAAAACATATCATAAGAGGAATTAAAATGTCTTGATTTCAACAACACCAAAAAAGAGCACCTTTAGAGGTTGAAAGTCACTTCATACACAACTATAGTGTTGTGGCTCCCCACACACACTGGCGAGCATTTGACACGCACCCAAAGTTCATCACTCTTTTTGTTCAAATAAGTCCATGAATTGGTAAGTTTTGAATTTGTGCTGAAAGTTTTTATTATTTTAAATCAATGAAACCATATTTTTGTTTTGTTAAACTGAGCATCAGCAAAGCACCATATATTTTTTGACTCGAGAATCCCATGTAAAACCAACCAAAGCTAATCATCAGGTTCGATCCCAAATCAACTCAATATAAAAAGAATGAAATTGGAAGAAAAAAAAAGTTGAGTAAAAAAAAAAACACTATAAGATTATGATAATATAAAAAAAGGTTGAGCGAGGCCTAATCGAGTCCCATAACACTTGGTTGGGTTGTGACCCAACCGAGTCCAGCATACTCAGTTGGGTTGTGGCCCAATCAAGCTTTAGTCTCTCTTGAATAGGAGAGAGAAAAGGTGATGAGACCATTCATTTATCTCTCTTTTTCCTTTTTATTCCCTTTTTCTCTCTCTTACTTTGACTCGGTTTAACCGAGGATTGTTCACTATTCATGAATAGTAATACTATTCATGAATATTATTTACTATACAAAGTTCATTCATACTCTACAAAGCTCACCTCGTTCAAAATGAGTCTTTAGTATTATTCATCAGTAGTACTTTTCAACCCAATCGAGCTTTGAGGCTTAGTTAGAACAAGCTATAAAGTAATGTTCTCTTTCTCTCTTACCTTAACTTGGCCTAACCAAGGCTCATTTACTATTCATGATTAATATTTACTATGCAAAATTTATTTACACCCTGTAAAGCTTACCTTGTTCAAAACAAGTCTCCGGTACTATTCACTTTTCAACCTAACCAAGCTTTAAGGCTTGATTAAGACAAACTACTAGGCAGCTCCCTCTCCCCCCTCCTTTTCTCTCTCCTCCCTCAGCTCGTCTCGCTTTGGTTTACTATTCATGAATAGTATTATTGATTACTATTCATGAATTGTATTTTTTCTATATTTCTCTAGATGTTTTTCAAGATATTTCTCAGACTATGTATTATTTGGTTTTAAAAGAGAAAAAAAGAGAGGGGGATAGATCAAGAGATCCTATACTTATTATCTCTTCACTACACAGAGAACACACTAAACAATATAGACAATACATATCTCTTCTTTACATTTAAAAAATAAATATTTTATTCTCTTGCATACTTACCTGCTTATCACTTGATAAAACAAAATCAAATATTAACTTAAGCATTAGAGTATCCCTTGTTCCATGAAAAATATGTTTTATAAGTACAGCTCAGGTCCAGATCTCATCAACTAGGGAAAGTCAATATTTTTCTGTGAAGTTTTTCCATGACTTCATCAGTGACATTGTTTATGGAAACTTGAACAAAAAGCCAGTTCATCATCTTTCACCTTTTTTTCAAAAACTTTTCATGACCAACGAGACTCATTCACACGGAAGAGTGACTGATCTCCCTACAGGGACTTCAACTCCCCTAGGACTCCAACATATTTGCAATCAAATTCATTTACTTAATGATGTTGTTACAATGATACAATTACATCTTCACAATCTTTCTCCTACCAAAAATAAATAAAATTGAGCCCCTATATATGCACCAAATATACATATACAACTCTAGCTCCCTTGAGGAACATGTCAGAATGACACGTAGACAAATAACACTCACACTCTTGCACTCAAAAAGAGCTACACACCTTATTCTTACACGAGACACTCCAAACAATCTAGACACCATCGATCTTCATCACCTTACTCCACTAGAAAAAAAAAATAGGAGTGAGACAATCTCTATGACTATACAAGTTTGTGAGCCACAACAGAGTGCTCACTAAAAGTCTTCATTTTGGCATAGAGTGTTATACACTCAACTCTCTAAAGGCTGTCTCTATAAAAAATCAATTTAGATAACTACGAGAGACTCATATACCCTAGAGAGCACATACAAAATGTAAGAAGCCTTTTAGAACTTATCATATAAGATATTAATGTTATGTGCAAAGTTCTTCTAACAACACTTTGTGAATTTGCACATGTTTGCTATCATAATCTAGAACCTAGCTTTATTCTTCAGTTTTATGATCTCAACTCCAAATTAATCTCTTGCTTCAACACAAGTATTCCTGCAAAAAAAAAAACCCATCACAAAACTCTTCACAATCACATAGTGAGAAGATAAAAGTACTAAAGCCTATCTCCAACGTTTCAACAAATAGATGCTTAATGCAAAAGGACTCCTTGAACTCATAGTTATAGAAACTCTAATTAGTGGAGTATATAATACTCCCTTTAGAAAAATTTCTACACCATCCTTAATAAAATCTCTTCGGTGTGAAACATATAATAAAAAATTGATCAAGGTGGAAGCAGCCAGCATGACCAGACATGGTCACCCACGTTTTTATGTATCTTCATCATGCTATTAGTCTCCAATAGGAGCATCTAAAGGAAACACCAAGGGGCACATCCATGATCATCTAACATTTCCTAAGCTTATGATCATGCCTCTAACCACCACACAGACAGAGGTGCTAACTATTGTTCCAGGAAAATACTTCCTACAACATCCACCTCCAATGAAAGATGGTTCAAACACAAAAAAAAGCCCCAATAATTTATTTCACCATGACAATAGGTATGACACTAAGGAGTGTCACACACTAAAGAAATAGACAAAATGATTAATCACTAGAGGTTACTTTCACTAGTTTGTGAAAAAAAAAGCCAAAGCTAAGAAGAAAAGTTTTCACTCTTGCACAACAACCTAAGATCGAATAATCCACCATAGATTAAACTTATAGATTCGAACCTCTATCTTTTATGTCTTTCAAATAAAATGATATTTTATTTTAACTAAACTAGTATTATGCATGACTTAGTTTTACTGCTCATGAATAGTAGCACTATTTTATGTATAACTCGGTTTTAATATCCATGAATAGTAGTACATTACTATTCATGAATAGTATTTGTTATTTTTTAAGGCTTGTTCTGACCGAGCTTCACATTCAATTTACTTTTCCATGAATATTACTAATGGTTAATGGCTTGTAAATGGCAGGGAATGTAAGTGATGATAGCTAGTCAATCTCCTAATCATATATATGTACATCTATTTTTTCCAAGTCCCTATAACCACATGTCTCTAGGTCTCTTTGATCAATTTCTTTAGGTTTTCATAACCATCTCTCGAAGTCCTTATAACCATATTTTTCTATTTCTCCATATCTTTATAACCATTATCTTCGGGTCTTCGTAACTATGTCTCTAGGTCTGTGTGACCACTATCTTTAAGTCTTTATGCCCATTATCTCCGGGTTCTCGTGGTCAACTGTCTCTAAGTCCTTGCAACTACTATATCTATAAAGATTAATAGGTATTTATTTATAGAATATTGACAAAAATATCTAGTAGACATTTAAAGGCATACCTATATAAGTAACACTTTTGTGCAAGCATAGCCACAAAGGTTAATTTTACACTACAAGTATTTTATCCCCCTTTTCAACTATTTAAAGTCTTCCAAACATGTATGTTTACAAAACTTTAATAGGGCAAATAATAATACAATAACAAAAAAAAACTTAGGCGGGCCAGGCCCAACCAAGTCCTACAACAGTCGGTTTGGTCATGACCCAACCGAGTCTAACACATTTGGTTGGGCCATGACCTAATTGAGATCCAATATCTTTCTTGAGTAGGAGAGAGAAAAGGTGATGAGACTATTCATCTCTCTCTCTTTTTCTTCCTTTTATTTCCTTCATTTCTCTTTTTTACCTAGACTTAGTCTAATCGAGGCTCGTTTGCTATTAATAAATAGTAAATACTATTTATTAGTAATATTTACTATGCAAAGTTCATTCATACTCTACAAAGCTCACCTCATTCAAACTAAGTCTTCGGTACTATTCATTAATAGTACTTTTCAACCTAGTCGAGCTTTGAGACTTGGTTAGGATGAGCTACCAAGTAGTTCTCTCTCTCTCTCTTTCTCTTTATTTTCTATCTTTCCTTCCTTACCTTAACTCGGTCTAATTGAGGCTTATTCACTGTTCATGAATAATGTTTACTATGCAAAGTTTATTTACACCCTGCAAAACTTACCTTATTCAGAACGAGTCTCCAATACTATTCAATTTCAACCTAACTGAGCTTTGATGATCGGTTAGGATAGGCTACCATATAGCTCTCTCTCCTCTCTCTTTTTCCCTTCTCCTTTTCTCTATCTTCCCTCACCTTGATCTGATGGAGCTCATCTCGTCTTAGTTTAGTATTCATAAATAGTACTATTTACATGATACTATTTATTACTATTCACGATTAGTGTTTCCCCTCTATTTCTTTCCTCCCTTACCTTAACTCGATCTAATTAAGGCTCATTCACTATTCATGAATAATGTTTACTATGCAAAGTTTATTTATATCCTGCAAAACTCACATTGTTCAGAATGAGTCTCCAATACTATTCACTTTCAACCTAACTTAGCTGTGAGGATCGGTTAGGATAGGCTACAAGATAGCTCTCTATCCTCTCTCTTTTTCCCTTCTCATTTTCTCTCTCTTCCCTCACCTCGATCTGATCTAGCTCATCTCGTTTTAGTTTACTATTCATGAATACTATTTACATGGTACTATTTATTACTATTCATGATTAGTGTTTTCCCTATATTTCTTTCCTCCCTTATCTTAACTCAATCTAACTAAGGCTTATTCACTGTTCATGAATAATGTTTACTATGCAAAGTTTATTTAAACCCTGCAAAACTCACTTTGTTTAGAATGAATCTCCAATACTATTCACTTTTCAACCTAACTGAGCTTTGAGGATCGGTTAGGATGGGCTACCAGATAGCTCTCTCTACTCTCTCTTTCTCCCTTCTCCTTTTCTCTCTCTTCCCTCATCTCGGTCTGATCGAGCTCATCTCGTCTTAGTTTACTATTCATGAATAATACTATTTGCATGGTGCTATTTATTACTATTCATGATTAGTATTTTTCCTATATTTCTCAAGATATTTTCCTAGATATTCTTATAGATATTTTTCAGATATTTCTCAAGATATATATTATTTGGTTTAGAGAGAAAGGGAGAGAGAAAGAGAGAAGGAGAAGGATAGATCCAAAGATCTTACATTTATCATCTCTTCACTACACAAAAAACACATTAAACGAGACATACAACACATATCTCTTCTTTATATAAAAAATGCATATTTAATTTTTTTTATTATTTTTACCTATTTATAACTTGATAAAACAAAATTAAATATTAATTTAAGTATTAAAGTGTCCCTTGTTTAACAAGAAACTTGTTTTACAAATATAATTTAGGTTTAAATCTCATCAATCAGGAAAAATCAATATTTTTTGTGAATTTTTTCCGTGATTTCATCATATCACTATTTAATATTTTGTGTCTATAGAACAATGATTTGTGATTTTTGCTACAACATATTTTTTGCTAGATGTTTTAGTTTCTTTTAATTAATTAATTAATTTAATGTTTAGATAGTACCATTATTTACCATCTAATCATCGGACAATGGAGATCAACCAGTTGATTATTAACTAATCAATTATAGGGATGCCAAACTAACTTTTTGATGATTTCGTTGTTACGAAGGGGCTCCACACTTGATCATTATAGTATTATCTTCGTAAACAAAATGCTGAAAATTACATCAAGTTTCCAATTACAAATGCTTTAAAAACCCACAATAAAAATATACAAAAAAATTACAAAACTAACTTTATTTTTTAACCGAGTTATTTTTATTATGAAATAGCTGCGTTCTTTATATTTATTTTGAAATGTAATAAAAATTATATTTAAAAATATTTTTTATTTAAAAATATATTAAAATAGTAATTTTTTATTTTTTAAAATTTATTTTTAATATTAATATATCAAAATTATATATATAAACGATGTTGAACCAAAAACCAAACATGACATTATTTATGTATGGAATGGTTACGTCTTCAGAATATCACTGTTGTAGGTGAAAAATACATATTTGTTTTTCTTACAAGAGACTGTTTATTTTGTAAAATGTTTCTAGATCCATTTATTCAATTTTTAATATTTTATTGAAGTGTTTACAATTATTTTAATAAAGAATATTCCGTAACATTAACATTAAGTGTTTTCCGATTCCTGCTTTTTATGGGGTAAGAATATTTAGAGATTATTTTATAGTGTAGTACGCAGTAGTTAATTTTTAAAATATTTTTTTTATTTTAAAATTTATTTTTAATATTAATATATTAAAAAGATTTAAAAATATTAAAAAATTAGTTTGAAAAAAAAATTAATTTTTTTTAAAAGGTTAAAACTCATATTAAAATGGTGACTTAATCTTGTATTAATGCCTTGCCTACTAGATAGTAAAATGCTTTTTGGTTAATGTATTATTAATTATTCATTTCATATGCATAACCTTGTCATTTAATGCGGTAAGTTCCCCCGAGTTTCAATTGTTTTTCAATTTAAGAACACTTAATTATTTTTCTCTCAATATTTCAGGAAAAAAGGAATAATTATTATAATAATTAGTGATATGTATTAATTTTTATAAGAGAATAATTGCACTTTAAAGAAAATAAATTTGTTTTCTATCTATTCATTTTTAATTACACATATTTTAACATATTACCTTAAGCCCGGCATTATTATTATTATCAAAGAATTTCAAACAAAAATTTACTATAATTTTAGGACTCTCATCTAGCAAGGGGGCAATCTATATATATATATAGTATGTGTGTTTGAAATTATGGTAGTGATGGTGGTTCAAAGCGTTTTTCTCTTAAAAATGCATCAAAATAAAAAAAATAATTTTTGACATCAACATATTAAAATAATTCAAAAACATAAAAAATTTCTATTTTAAGAGAATGCGGTTTGAATATAGTTTTAAAACCCGGCCCGGTCCAGCGGGTCGATCCAAGACTGAAACCGAGCTAGATTGAATAAAAAAAGAAAAAAAAAACTTGGTGTGACCCGGTGATCTGGTTGCAACCAATTAATTTTTTTTTATTAAAATAATGTTATTTTAATTAAAAAATAATTCAAATAACATGATAATATAAAATCTGATAATTCAATTAAAATTTAAAACTCGAGTTTTAGATTGGACCGATAATTGGACTGGTCTAGAAACTAAGGTTGAAATAAATAGGAGAGGGAGACCTTATTGTAGGACCCAGCCCACGTTTTCCGAATTGATGAATTGTTGTTGGAATTTTATTTTATGGTACAATACAATCCTGATATCATATCCTTGTATTTATTTGGCCAGTAAGCCATAAACGTGTTGTGCTGTACTGGACATGCATTTTGGCAATAATTGTGCGTTCAAGTGTCTTTGTATTTGTATTTAAAAAGCATTTTTAAAAGTTTTTTTTTATTATTTTTTTATAATTTTATATTATATTAAAAATAATTTTTTTAAAATATTATTTTAATATATTTCTAAAATAAAAAACACTTCAAAAACAACCACTACCACAATCTTAAAACCACATTATTTTTTTTTAATTTTAATGTAATTTTTTTAAAAAAAATAAATTTTTACTTAAAAATATATCAAAATAATTCTTTTTATTTTTAACATTTTTATATTAAAATCATTAAAAATAATATCAATTTGGTACTTGAAAACTTTTTCAAGGTAAGTATATTCTTAAAAAACTCCAGAAAGCAAAAGCTGCCATCCTTTATCTTTATATTTGAATTAGATTTTAGCGTATATATAATCTAATACACACACACATTAGATTATATGATGCATTTGTTTTGGAATTAGTTTTTATGATAATTAGATTTAAATTATTATTATTTTCCATAAATCCTTTGAACCATAAGAAAAGATGACCAGCTAATCTTCTAAAAAAAAACATGGAGCCAAGGGAAGCTTCCTCCTAAATTTATGGCTCATTACATGGGTCCATTTGTCAAGCAGTAGCTTTATCTAACTCAAAGACATTACTATGATTTTCAGCAGAGGAGAGAGAAAAAGAAAAGAGGGAAGAAAAAGAAAAGGAAAAGAGGGTGAGGGAGAGATGGGTGTTTCTTTCTTCGTGGACTAAACCCCTGTTCTTCTCTCTAGTCCTTTTGTTTCCTTTTCTCTATCCTCGTTAATTGAAACAACAGATTTCTCTCTCTAAAACAAGCTTTGTTTTGTTTCTCTCCCCCTCGAGCACCTTTTCCCCTTTGTTTCTTGATCTGCAACTATTTAGCTTCAGGTTTGCTCATGCACCTGCTCAGATGGGTCATTGCTATTTTCGCTAAAGACGGACCTGCCTCCTGATTTCAGGTTGCCCTCTTCTCTTTTGGGTTCTTTATTTTCTTGTTTCTTGGTTTCTGGCTTTTGTCTTGCTGTAACGTTCTTGCAAATCGTTGACTTTTCTTTTTCTTTTTCGTTTCTTGTGGAGTTTTAAGGTTCTTGCTATTTTAAAGATTTTTTTTGTTGTTTTAGCCGGACAAATCATTCAATTTTCAGGATCTTTTGTGAATTTTGTAGCTTTAAATGAATGTAGATTTGTTCCTATGTGCATCCTTCTGCTTGTTTAAATATTTATTCATTTCCTTATGAGGTTTCAAGTTTGCATAATCCGGGGATGAAAGATTTGAAAAATCCAATTTTGAATACGAATGCCTTTTATGCGATGTGGTGTTCTTGAATTCTAATGAATGAAGTATGATTCTTTCTTTTATTTGTGCTGAGCTACAACAATGATGTTATGTACTGTTGCAAGTTGACAAATGCATCCTATATTTTGTTTGTTAAATTAGGCCTTAGAAGAAAGAATTGCCTATAAGCAGGACCAGTTGGTTTCTGCATTTAAAGCAAGTTTTGGGGGCTGTTCTTTTTTAGGTATATTGAATCAGCTACAAAAGTGCTTTCGAGATCAACTTTTGAGAGATGACACGGGGAAGGATAAGAGAAAGGCTCCGGCGGAGCCATCTCCACCCGTTCTCTTGTTTAAGGCCAAATGTCAACAACAGTGAGGGGCCGCATCCTTTACTAGGGCCTGGGTTCTCCAGAATTGTTCACTGCAACCAACCCCATAAGCACCAGAAAAAACCCTTCAAATACTGCTCAAATTATATATCTACCACCAAGTACAATATAGTCACATTCTTGCCCAAGGCACTGTATGAACAGTTCCATCGGTTTGCTAATCTCTATTTCCTAGTTGCTGCAGTTCTTTCACTCACAGCTGTTGCCCCATTCTCACCTCTGAGCATGATTTTACCGTTGGCTTTTGTTGTTGGCCTTAGTATGGCAAAAGAAGCTCTAGAAGATTGGCGCAGGTTTACGCAGGATATGAAGGTTAATAGTCGGAAAGCTAGTGTTCACAAAGGCGGTGGTGTTTTTGGTTATAAGCCATGGCAGAAGATTCAGGTTGGTGATGTGGTGAAAGTGGAAAAAGACCAGTTTTTCCCTGCTGATTTGCTTCTGTTGTCAACAAGTTACGATGATGGGATTTGCTATGTGGAGACTATGAACTTAGATGGTGAGACTAACTTGAAGGTTAAGAGATCATTGGAGGTAACCTTGCCTTTGGAGGATGATGAGTCTTTCAAGAACTTTACAGGAATAATAAAGTGCGAAGATCCAAACCCCAATCTTTACACCTTTGTTGGTAATTTTGAGTACGAATGTCAGGTTTATCCTCTTGACCCTACTCAGATTCTTCTTAGAGATTCAAAGCTCAGAAATACATCTTATGTATATGGAGTTGTGATATTCACTGGTTTTGATAGCAAAGTCATGCAGAACTCAACAAAGTCTCCTTCAAAAAGGAGCAAAATAGAGAAAAAAATGGACAAAATTATATACATCCTTCTCAGCCTTCTTGTACTGATTTCATCCATTAGTTCAATTGGCTTTGCTGTGAAGATAAAGTTTCAAATGCCAGACTGGACGTACATGCAACCCTGGAATGATAATAATTTGTATGACCCTGACAATCCTGGCAAGTCTGGGGTAGCACATTTGATCACTGCTCTCATCCTTTATGGGTATTTAATACCCATTTCTCTCTATGTCTCAATTGAGATTGTGAAGGTGTTTCAAGCAAGGTTCATTAACCAAGACATACACATGTATGATGAAGAAACTGGCAATACTGCTCAAGCACGAACATCAAACTTAAATGAGGAGTTGGGTCAGGTGGACACTATCCTCTCTGATAAAACTGGCACCTTGACCTGTAATCAGATGGATTTTCTGAAGTGCTCCATTGCTGGTACTGCATATGGTGTACGTTCTAGTGAAATTGAGCTTGCTGCCGCAGAACAGATGGCTATGGATCTTGAGGAGCAGGATCAACAAAATACTAATGTTTCGAGGCATGGAAAAAGTTCACGTAAGGAGGATAGCAGAGGAGGTTCAGAAATCGAACTCGAGAGTGTCATCACTTCTAAGTGTGAAAATGATCAGAAGCCAGCAATTAAGGGATTTAATTTTGAGGACAGCCGGCTCATGGATGGAAATTGGTTGAATGAACAAAATCGAGAGGTCCTTTTGCTATTTTTCAGGATACTAGCAATATGTCAGACTGCCGTTCCTGAGCTGAATGAAGAGACTGGTATGTTTACATATGAAGCAGAGTCACCTGACGAAGCAGCCTTTCTTGCTGCAGCAAGAGAATTTGGTTTTGAATTTTACAAAAGAACTCAATCAAGCGTGTTTATTCGTGAAAAATATGCACACCCAGGACGATTGATTGAAAGGTGAGGTTGCAAATTGACAATTCCATGTTTATTTAGCCCTTTTGTCCATCACTCCCTTTGATTAAAGGTATCTTAACATCTTAAATGTATCTTGGCAATCTTGTAGAGAGTTCAAAATTCTCAATTTATTGGAATTTACAAGCAAAAGGAAGCGAATGTCTGTAATTGTGCGAGATGAGGATGGTCAAATTTTACTCCTGTGCAAAGGTGCTGATAGGTTAGGCTCACAACTGTCTCTTACATGGTCTTTTGTAATCTTTAGCAATCGATGCATAAAGCATCTAGAATCTTCTACCATGGTCTTTAATAGGAAATTTAGGGGAAAAATATAGATAACTTTATTTTTATCTTTGCAATCCATTTGAATTATGCAGTGTAATATTTGATCGACTATCAAAGAATGGAAGAATGTATGAGGAAATTACTGTTAAGCATTTGAATGAATATGGAGAAGCTGGGTTGCGTACACTGGCACTTGCTTATAAAAAGCTTGATGAGTCCGAGTATTCTGCATGGAACAATGAGTTTGTCAAAGTCAAAACTTCTATTAGCACTGATAGAGAAGCAATGCTTGAGCGAGTTGCAGATATGATGGAAAAGGATCTGATTCTTGTTGGTGCTACTGCCGTGGAGGACAAATTGCAAAAAGGGGTACATGATATAATTGTCTTGGAGACATAATTAAGATATTTCTTTTTGATACATTTCTGCTTATTTCCATTTTATTCACTCACCAGGTGCCCCAGTGCATAGACAAACTTGCACAAGCTGGTCTCAAGATTTGGGTTTTGACAGGGGATAAGATGGAAACTGCAATCAACATAGGGTTTGTCTCTTAAGAGTCTACCTTCAAGGTTCCTTGTAATCTATGTCAATTTTATTTCAGGAGCTATAATTCCCCCTTTTGTGCATGATGCAGATTTTCATGTAGTTTACTCCGCCAGGGCATGAAGCGGATCTGTATAACTGTAATGAACTCAGAAGTGGTAGCTCAAGACTCAAAGCAGGTGATATACTTGGCCAAAGGGTACAGCATTTTCCTTTCAGGGACTTGATTTCCTTTGATGCCTGAGTTTTTTGCCTTTCATCACCACACAGGCTGTGAAAGAGAATATTTTGATGCAAATCACCAATTCCTTTCGAACGGTCAAGCTGGAAAAGGATCCACATGCTGCATTTGCGTTAATTATTGATGGAAAATCTTTATCCTATGCTCTAGAGGATGATATGAAGCATCATTTCTTAGCATTGGCTGTTGGCTGTGCATCTGTCATATGCTGTCGTGTCTCTCCCAAGCAGAAGGCACTGGTATGAAACTTTTTCCCCTTAATTAGTGGACTTTCTTCCAGAATGTATTTTCTTGTCTTGAATCATCAAATTGACAGTGCCCTTATAGAGAGATATGCATTCTTTTGTTGGGTTTTAATTTGTTCAATTTGTTGATACAGGTAACAAGATTAGTAAAGGAAGGAACTAAAAAAACCACATTAGCGATAGGTGATGGTGCAAATGATGTTGGGATGATTCAAGAAGCTGACATTGGAGTTGGCATCAGTGGGGTGGAAGGTATGCAGGTTGGTAACATGTCTAACTAATTCTTCTGGCGTGCAGCCTCTTAAAAATGATATTGCCTTTTTCTCCGAGGAGAAATCTTTGTACCTTCTATGCTCACCTGCTGTTATTTCCAGCTGTTTCTAGGCAGTATCTGTCACTTAAAATTTCATGTCCTGCTGATATTTAAATCGGGTTGGACACGTAACATCATGCTTGTCTGCCATCTTTGGTCTCAAATTGGAACTATGATCAAAATATTATGCTGAGCCTTTGCTTTCTTTATCCATTCCAACTTCTCCATTTTCTCATAACTTCTTGTGGTTGTTGAGTGAAGAAACAGAGCATCAAGTATTGCTTATATGCAAGCTTCTAATTTTCCAGTGAAGCTTACGTATTTTCAAATGGATTTACAGGCTGTGATGGCGAGTGATTTTTCTATTTCCCAGTTTCGGTTTCTTGAAAGACTTTTGGTAGTCCATGGACACTGGTGCTACAAGAGAATTGCTCAGATGGTAATAACCGAGAGACTATATCATGCTTCCTTTTATGCATTTGATATGTTTGCATCCACTGCGCTGACGTGGACACCACATGCTTAGCTATTCTCTTTTTGTTGTTTCATTGAATGGGTTCTTTTGCTTTCAGATTTGCTATTTCTTCTACAAAAATATAGCATTCGGCCTTACGCTTTTCTACTTTGAGGCATTCACGGGCTTTTCTGGGCAGTCAGTTTACAATGACTGGTACATGCTATTGTTCAATGTCATTCTTACATCATTGCCTGTCATTTCACTTGGAGTTTTTGAACAAGATGTGTCTTCTGAGGTCTGCTTGCAGGTTAGTCCCATTAATTACTAGGCTAATTCTAATGCAATTTTTGTACCAGTTATCTCTCTGCTATGAAAATAATGTTATTTCCCCATTATGCAGTTCCCAGCATTGTATCAGCAAGGGACCAAAAACTTGTTTTTTGATTGGTACCGAATACTTGGGTGGATGGGTAATGGTTTGTATTCCTCTCTTGTCATTTTCATCCTGAATATCGTGATCTTTTATAACCAAGCATTCCGTGCTGGAGGCCAAACTGCTGATATGGCTGCTGTGGGTGCTACAATGTTCTCCTGCATCATCTGTGCTGTGAACTGCCAGATTGCGCTCACGATGAGCCACTTTACATGGATACAACATCTCTTTGTCTGGGGAAGCGTCGCCACTTGGTTCTTGTTTCTGTTACTTTACGGGCTGATGCCGCCATCTTATTCGGGGGACGTCTACGGACTTTTAGTTGAAGTTCTTGGTCCGGCACCTATCTACTGGAGTACCATCCTCTTGGTAACAGTCGCATGTATTGTGCCTTACCTGGTTCACATATCATTCCAAAGATGTTTCAATCCAATGGATCATCATATCATCCAAGAAATCAAGTACTATAAGAAGGATGTTGAGGACCAACGCATGTGGAGAAGGGAACGATCCAAGGCAAGACAAGAAACCAAGATTGGGTTCACAGCAAGGGTTGATGCAAAGATCAGACAATTCAAAGTGAAGCTGCAGAGGAGGTCTTCAACCTTGGTTTCGCAAAATTGCATGCCTTCCCCATCTTAATATAAAATCAAGTCTATATAGATTTTTTTCCAGTTGTTCTTGGAAAGTTTTTAGGGTTTTTGGCCTTAGGCTTTTTGATTCGTTTCTTAGCAATTCTTTGTCCGGTTGTAGTGGGTTCGTGCTCCCCAGATCATTTCACAGAAAGCAATCCAGTATTGTATGTACACTAACTGTATGGTTTGAAAAGCTAACAGCTTGTGAAAATAGTTGAAATTTTATTGTCTTCGCTTCCCTGTCTTCTCCATGTGCCCTTCTTCCTGTATAAAAATACACCTTGAGTTGATTGACATCTCTGAATCTGCTGGTAACTTTCTATATTCTTTGACACTCATGAACTGTCTCCTCGCCATTCCTGATTTGATGAACAATTTATCGAGTTTTATGGAGGAAAAAAAAAAGCCGGAGATGAATGTATTGTTTGTATGTTGGAAAGTAGATTTTTTTTGGAAAGTAAATTTTGGGGTTCAGGAAAAATAAATTTCGATAAAGTATTTTCTGAAGTTTGGTGGTGTAATAGAAAATAAGTTGGAAAATACTTTCTAGTGTTTGGTTATGTCATGGAAAATAAGCTGGAAAATAATTTATTAATATTTTATTTTTCTCAAATTTATTAAAATAATGAAGAATAAATTTTACAAATTAAAAAGTTGAATGAGAATGAAATTGAAAAAAAAATATAATTTCATAAATTATCTCAAATAAAATAAATAATAATCAAAATAACAGAGATCAAATCTAAAAAATTAAAAAAAAAATGAAAGATGAAGAAATTAAAATAATAATAATCAACATTTGATAAATTATTTCAAATAAAATAAGTAACAATCAAAAGAATGAGGACCAAAATTGATATATAAAAAATTTCAATAAAAAAATAATAAGGAAAAAGCAAATAGCAATAATAAAAATAATGACCAAAGTTAATATAAAAATAAAATTTTAAGAGATGAAATTGAAAAATACATATTCAAAACAAAATATATATAGCAATCAAAAGTTTGAGGATCAAATTTGATATAATCAGCAAATAATGACATTCTAAATTTTTCACAATTTCCGAAAAGTGTTTTCCCCCCTAAATTTTTCAGGAAAACACTTTCCTGAAAACCAAGCTAAATTTTACTTTTACTGGAAAGTGTTTTCCATTGACCAACTTTTCTAATGGCAAACAAACACAAGAAAGTTTGGAAAGTGATTTCTCGAAAACCATTTTTTGAAAAACAAACACAGCTAAAGGGAAAACACTTTCTTGAAAACCAAGCTAATTTTTTCTTTGACTGAAATTGACTGTAAAGTATTTTCGTTGACCAGAAAGTATTTTTCGTTGATCAACTTTTCTAATGACAAATTATATAAAAAAAATTTAAAAATTATTTTTTAAAAATTATTTTTTAATAAACAAATATAACCGAAAGCTTCTTCTTGAGATCACGAGGCGGGAGATGCTAAAGACTCTTTATTATTTAATATTTATAAATAAAACCCGCAAGAGAATATCCACCAAAATGGTAAAGAGAAAATGGTGACAGAAGGAGGAAGATGAGGAAGCAAGTATACAAAGGGATCTTTAGAAATAGGGAAACGTTGGAATATTTTGAATTTTTTATTTGAGAAACATCCAACCAAAAAAAAAAAATTTGCTCTGAGATTTATTTCAGCGTTACCTACACAGTGCACATTATCCCCAAACGAAAGTTGAAATTTAAACTCTGATAAAATTTAATTAATTAAATTATAAAATTTATTTTATAAAAATTATTAATTTGAATCTTATAAATTTTATAATCATTGAAAACTCATATGTTTATTAACTTTAGAACTTGTAGAATTAATCAAAATATACATAAATTATCTAAACATCCATGTTAAACAAAAATAAATAAAAATTTAGAAATTTAGTAATAATTTGAATCAAATATTATAACTTTAATATATATAAAGAGAGACAATTACACGTATTTTTAATTTATTCTAATTTAAATTGATTCAGTAGTTATCAATTTTAATCATTGACACAAAACTCAATGAATTAATGATTTTGAATTGAAAACATTGAAAATATCATGCGAAAACTAACAAATTTAGCTTAGATTATTAAACTCCTATGATCATAACTACTCGATTAAAAAAAGGAAAAACTCCTTGATAATAACCAACAAGGTTTGGTGTACGATCTAGTTATTGTCGTATATGTTTTTAGCTATTGTCACCAATTCTGTCAAACATTTCATTATACATATATTAAAAGTAAATGTTTTTTTTACTATAGAAAATAGTGCAATCGAATTTTTTTCTAATTTTTTTTTTATTGTAGCTGTGGTAAATTTATATTTTTTTTATTTCGAAAACAATTTTGTCTTATATTTTTTTCTTTATACTTTATACTTTTATTTTTTTATACTTAGCCTATTATCACCATTTTTTTAATAATGTTTTAGTTTTCCCATTTTTCTTTAATTTTTTTCTTGGGAAAAAATATTATTTTTTACATTTTAAATATTTATCAGTTTATATTTGATATATTTATACCATTTTTTTGTTTTTATTTTTATTTTTTTGTAATTTCTTTTGTTTACACTTTTTTTTAAAAAATTATTATACAAAAACTAAGTAAATGTTATTTTAATGTAGCAATTATAACATTGTCTCATTTTTTTACTATGTTAAAAATGAGTATGAGATTTTACATGTTTTTATTAATACATATAATCTTTGTTATATTTTATTGTATATAAGCATTAATTTTTTTATTCACAGTTATATTTTTTACTCGTTGTAAAAAAACACATTAATAATACCTACATATTAATTTATTTACATTAGAAAAGAAATTATTTGTCCTACAACTAAGCAAGTCGAATAGATATATTAAACACTTTTTTTTGTATTTATTAACATAAATAGTTCTCGATTTATTTAATTAAATGTATGTATATGCCTTGTGATTTATAATTAGAATTTTTATTGTAAAAAAAACACATTTAAAAAACTTATATATTTTTTTATAAAAAATTATCTAAACTACAATGAAATGCAGATCAAATAACTAGTCCTAGCTAAGTAGCTCCTTGTTGAGACCAAAATTGCAACTATTTATTTTTTATTTATTTTTTATTTAGATCATATTTTTAAGGTATCAAAGAAAAAAAAGTCTTTTAAATTAATGCACAATGAAAATAATAAAGCTGGACAAATTATAGAATTAGTCCTTGATGTATTTTCCCAATTCCCAATTAAGACCCAAACAATTATTTTATCAATTAGTCCCTTAACTAGATCCTTTAGTCCACATCTCTCAATTCCCCCCGTCGCCTAAATGATGCCCTTTTAATGCGTGCATCAAACAAATTGGGTGAAAAATTCAAGTAAATTATTATTTAATTTGACACTGTTATCAATATTTATAATCTTAAAAACCATTATCTTGATTAAAGCTAGCTGTCAATACTTTTTCATACTATCCAAAATATCTTACTGAAATACCATTTCGTTGTTTACATTATTAGTAAGCAAAATTGAAAAAAATTGTCTATAAATAAAGAGTATATTTTTTTTAAATTGAATTATAACAAATGAGTGAGTTTTAAAAAGATGACGACCACGATAATAATGATAATATAAAACTTAAATAAAATAAATTTTATAATTATTGCATCAAAAACACAAAAATAACTAAATATATACAAGCAAAACATTTATTTTTGTTTTTTTAAAAAAACTATCCTAATAAATTATAAATATTAATGGAATAGCATAACTTTCTAAAAAAACTAGGAAAATAACATAGATTAAATATGTCGTGATTCAAAAATGCTATATTTTATGAATATTGTGATTTTAAAACGTAATAATTACCTTGTAGTGATTTAAAATCATAATAAATTATCTTGTTGTGAAATTAAATCTTTATCATGGATATTTTAATTTCATCTTAAATATGCAATAAATGAGAAAATAATCACTCATATATATAAACAATTATGGAGCATCACCATACACATTGACCCTACATTTCAAGAAATCAGTTACGACTGTAAAGATTATAGAAGTTGTACTCCAGTTCATAGGATACGTTTTAATACATTGTTCAAAATAATTATATGAAATTATATTGTCTAAATGTAACTTAAAAAAATGCTAATCAGCTTATGATCTGTAATATTAGGTGATGTGATTAAATTTTTTTAATAATAATTCTAAATATATTCTATTATTTCATCGGAACGAGCTTGATAAACAACCACCTTTTCAAGTATTTGTTGAACAGTTTGTTTTGTAGTTTAACCTAACTTTCATGTATTGTTGTCATATAATATTTTTAAGACGTGTATTATAGATAAATTGGGCTATGTACTACTAGGGTGATAAAGTAGCAGTTGTGCTATGGTGAATGTGGATGGATATATTTTACTAAAACTTTTTGAGGTCATTGTTATGTTTTTTAAACTTCACCGACTTAATATGTTAATTTGAAATTAAGATGATTTGGAGTTAGAATCAGTTTGGATAAAAAAAAATCAAGGAAAAAAAAAATTTAATATGATTTGATGGGTTGATCGATTCAAATCTGATTAAAAATTTAATTGAAATTTATTAATTTTTTTATACTAAAATAATATTATTTTAATTTTAAAAAAAATATTTAGATAACTAAAGTTACCGGTCAAAACTTGAAATTCAAGTATTAAATCAGACAGGATAAAAAACTATGGTAACAATAACTTTAATTTTTTTTGCGTTAATAGCCAAAAACACTAACAAATTATTTGGTTTAGGAACTCAATTGAAGAATAGCTGTACAATTAAAGAACTGAATGGACGTTATCCCACCCCCTCTTTCTCTTCCCCACTCTCTAAAAATTAAGGAAAAGAAAGAGAGAGAGAAATGATTGCCTTCTCTCTCTTAATTTGTCTAAATTTAACTATAATGAAAATCAAACCGTCGGAGGAGGAGGTTTAAGTTTAGGGTTTCGGTAATTATTATTATTATTATTATTAGTGATAGAATTTGAGTATGGAGCCGCGTGTCGGCAATAAGTTTCGTCTTGGTCGCAAGATCGGTAGCGGATCCTTTGGACAGATCTATCTAGGTTTGCTTTAAAATTATTATTTCTGTTTATCATTTTCCTTAATAATCGGTTATTGTTTTTTTAATTTTCTTTTATTTTATAGGTACAAATATTCAAACCAACGAGGAGGTTGCCATTAAGCTTGTGAGTTTAGTGTTTTTTTTTTTTCAAAAAATAAATTCTTTTAATTGATTAAATTTTGGAAAATCGGAGATTATCAATGATGTATTTTGATGCCTAGGAAAATGTGAAGACAAGGCATCCTCAATTGCTGTATGAATCCAAGCTGTACAAGATGCTGCAGGGAGGAAGTAAGTAGTAGTGACCTATGGCCTATTCTTCTATTCGTCTTATGCCTGGTATTAAGTAGAGGCTTTGTTGTTGTTTTTGTGGTATTTGTTTGTTAAAGGATTTGATTAGTTATTGTGAACTTGGCAGCGGGGATTCCGAATGTTAAATGGTCTGGTGTTGAAGGGGACTATAATATACTTGTGATGGATTTACTGGGACCTAGTCTTGAGGATTTGTTCAACTTTTGCAATAGGAAGCTGTCTTTGAAGACTGTGCTCATGCTTGCTGATCACATGGTAGTAGGAGTTTATTAATAAATTGGTATCCTGTGTTTTGTTTGGTTCGTTCATGATGTTGTTGAGTTTGTAATTTTACTGTCAGATTAATCGAGTTGAGTTTGTTCATTCCAAATCCTTTCTTCATCGAGACATCAAACCAGACAACTTCCTCATGGGATTAGGGAGGCGTGCAAATCAGGTCTTGGGTTTGCACCTTTTCTTATTTGGATTTACTTATTTATTTGATTGTTGTATGTTTTTTGGTCCATCCTGTTGCTTAATGTTTAACTTTGTTCAGGTCTATGCCATTGACTTTGGGCTGGCAAAGAAGTATAGAGACACTTCAACACATCAACACATTCCTTACAGGTTAATCACTTGCAACTTCAAATAGGTCATTTCATTACATATCGCAAATGTATAGGATACTGCCAACGGTATAGGTTATTGTTCTTCAGCTGTTTGACCTTGCCTCTATGGTTTTATATACTAGATGGTTTAGAGGGCAGTTTTTGATGTACAGTGGTGGAAATCAATCAAATTTTACATGAATGGGAGTTAATTTATATTGGTTGTTTATTTCAATTGCAGAGAGAATAAAAATTTGACTGGAACTGCAAGATATGCTAGCATGAACACTCACCTTGGCATTGGTAAAGATTATGGCTACTTCTTTTCAGCCCCCCCTCCTTCCTCCCTTTGTGTTTAGAATATTAACTTGATTGCTGCCAGTTGTAAAACTAATGTTTCTTGATTGCTTTACTTCTGTATTTTGTAGAGCAAAGCCGTAGGGATGATTTGGAATCACTTGGATATGTTCTTATGTATTTCTTGAGGGGAAGGTGAACACGCCTGTCCTCCAATATTATCTCATTTCACCCTTGTTTCTTAGTTAATTTTGTTGTGACGACATGTGGTTATAGTCTTCCATGGCAGGGACTGAAAGCTGGTACAAAGAAGCAAAAATATGAAAAAATTAGTGAAAAGAAAGTGTCAACTTCTATTGAGGTATGCAGGGGTGTTAGGATAATTTGTTGATTTGGATTGTAAACATTCATTTTATGTAACTGAATTGGAAAATCCTCATCAGGCGTTATGTCGGGGTTATCCTACAGAATTTGCATCCTACTTCCATTACTGCCGGTCGCTCCGTTTTGATGACAAACCAGATTATGCATACCTGAAACGACTCTTCCGTGATCTCTTTATTCGTGAAGGTTCGAACTTTGCTTTTCAATTTTTACTATAAGATATTATATAGGACCAAGAGCAATGATGGTGATATTTTAATCTTTTGAATCCATCTTATAATTTTCCCAATTGTTTGACTTTTTTTTTTCTTGCATTAGGTTTCCAGTTTGACTATGTTTTTGATTGGACAATTTTGAAATATCAGCAATCACAGAGTGCTAATCCTCCGACCCGTGCACTTGTAAGTAACAGTATCATTGTTACTGTCTCTGGGCTTCTAGCCTTTGACTGATCATCTGTATAATCCTACTATTATGTTTGACTTGGTGTATTTATACTATCTACAGGGTCCCGGTGCTGGACCAAGCTCTGGCATTCCTCCTGGTACTAATAATGTTGATAGGCAGTCAGGTAGATATGTTGCTGCTTGATGGCAAACTGAAGATTTTGAATTTATCACCTAAATATTTCATGGGGGATTGGTTGATTTTTTTTTATTTCTCACTGGTGATTTTAGGAATTTAATGTTTTTTCCACTTGGTTGTTTTAAAAAGTCTTGATTAGGAACATGTTTTATTCCTACTCAGTATAGCTGATTTTGGTTTCTACGTAGAGAATTTTTATCATGCTTTTTACAGAAGTAGAGTGTTGATGTTGGATATTTAATTCCATTTCTTTCCCTCTTTTTTTTTTTTTAATCCTTGGTTTCCCTGTTTTCTATTTTCTCTCCCCCATCTTATCCCCTCACAATGTTTTATATCCCATGCTTTTCTATTCAAAGCTTTTCCATATGATTTAGTTTTGTGTATCCCAATGCGTAAGAAAATGTCATTTTGGGTTTTCACTTAAACACAGGTGGGGAAGAAGGTAGACCTGGTTGGTCTTCAACTGATCATGCTCGAAGAAGAAACTCTGGACCTATAGTGAATTCTGGAAATCTATCAAAACAAAAAAGCCCTGTTACAAATGATCTATCCTTATCAAAAGATGCCACTGTAAGTTCTACACTGCATCTACTTATGATTACAATTATTAAACAAATGTAAATGCCTCACTTTCATAGATGGATGAATAACGGCAAAGGTAAATGCCAGTATTGCCCTTGGGTTTTTTTTCCTTATCATTCCTGGCTCAAGATCATTCTTTGGGTGCCTATGGACATAAATGCCAGGCAGACCTTACTTTGGAAAAAGAGTTTATTAGGACCTTTTTCCTTTTCAATTAAGTGCATTTCATATTCTGGTGTGATTGGTATCTCAATTCTGTCATTGCATGTTGCCATGTGTGTGGGTTTAAGATGTGCCATGCTTGTAGAATCATTTCCTCCATGAACAAACAATCTCGTTGCATATATATTTGATGCTCAATATTGTTACTTGATAGTTGATTTATAAAACTTGCGTGGGTCTGTGCAGTTGTCCAGCTCAAGATTTTTGCGATCTAGTGTGCCATCGAGGCAACCTGTTATCTCAAGTAGTCGTGGTGCAGCCCTTGTGAATGATTCTGATCCTTCTCATCCCCGCGCAACCGATGCAAACTTTGCAGTGCTTCAGAATGGGCAAAGAATTTCACCTGCTTTATTATCTTCAGAGCAGAAGCCGTCGTTCTCTGGTAGAAATACCAACACAAAGACTCTGGAATCTACTCGAAGGGGCATTGAGAGCTTGCATGTCAAATATTGATGGAAGGTTACGTTATTAGCTGATGTCAATCACAAATGCTAGCTGCTGTAAATTTATAATCAGATACTGTAATTGCATGTTGAGTGATGTATTGTCTTGCTAACCTGTGCAACGCAGTGCGTGGTGACTGTTCTATTTTTATTTTTTGAAGGGAAAAAAAAAAAAAACAATATCCAATGTGGAAGATAGGAGTTTGTGGATGTAAAATATATTATCCCTAATCGTTTGTAATTGATGTGTTCATAAAATTAGATTACTTCCAAATAATCTGTTATTGTCTCTTCCTCTTCAAAATTCATGGAAAGTTTAGGGAATATGGTATCCATAACTTTGCTTGATAGTTAATTGAGCAAAACACGTTCAACAAGAAGCCACATCTTTTTGTATTGGTCACTGATGGCGCGAAACTATTCCCTGTCACGGTCGATAGGAGACTGAGAACTGAAAGAGCACCCAAGATTATTAATCATAATATTTAATTTTCTATACTAAATAGAAAAAAAAAAAAAAAAACTAAGAGTATAAATAACTTTTTCTAAAATAATCTTCTTGTAACAGTCTTTTCATATTGGAAAAAACTTGTCCTTGAGTTTTGACCATTCATCAACCTATATTATTGTTAATAACCATTAAAAACACCTTTATACTCTATTGATCTGTGGTAACCCAACACTATATTGTTAGCCGACTCAGATAAAATAAAACAAGAATCAATTTTCAAAATACCTTGAATCTTTATAAAATCATAACTAGTTGTCAATGGCTTGATCAACATCATAACATTTCTCACACCATTATAATTCTTCATAATCTTATTCTTCTCTTCCTTCTCCGCAAATTGAGATGAAACACCATATTTTTACCCTTTGTTCTCAACAACTACTATATCTCTTCTAGGTGTCAATACTATATATATATTATGTTGTTCGCAATGCGTGACATTCCTATAATATTATTGTGGTCTATCTAACAATAGATGACAAGCATTTATATAAACTACATCACACCAAATACTATCAAAATATATATTACCTATAGAAAATGAAACAAGATAGCATTCATCTACGATTACCTTGCTATCTTGATTTAGCCACTTCAATTTATAAGGTCAAGGGTTTTTTCCTATAGAGCCACAATTTCTTTATTGCCTCACTTGAAACCATATTATCACAAATATCACTATCAATTATCAAATTACATACATTATCCTTGATGGTACAAGTTGAATAGAAAAGAGTAGTGTGTAGCCAATCTCAGCCCGAATCACCCTTAGAAAAAAAACAAGTTCTTTTGGATGACTAAGGTAACATTATCATCACCTTGCAAAAACTCATCATTATCATCACAAATAGAATAACTTGTCTTCTCATTAGGCTCTTTTATCAAAAGAATCTTACCTGGGTGACTCATTGTTTTGTGGCACTCAAAAGTTCGATGCTCTAATTCATCATATCTAAAACACCAAAATTTAAAACCGTATCCAAAACTCAAACCCTGACCTCACATGTGGTTTGTTTAGCTGTTGATTTAAGCTGAATGAATGACTTTTGATTGTTGGCGAACATCACCTTATTATTTTTGTTAAGCTGAAAGCCACATATGTTAGTGATCTTAACAACTTTTTGTTTCTTCACAGTCAAAAGTCTCTGATAGGATTCTGAAACTGTCCACAAAGATTGCAAAACAATACGTCTTCTATGGACAGTTGTAATCCACTTAAGTACCTAACAATCCATTGCTTTTTTGTTTCTCACATATCATTCCTAGCCACGAGTTGGTAGAAATCATCATTGTAATTATCAATAGTTATCCAACCTTGTTTCAATGTATGGAGTTGTTAGTACAAAGTATGAATTTACTTGAGAGGAAAAAAAAAAAGCTCATTCATCTTCTCCTACTTATTAATATTCAGTTTGTTTTATCTCTCTTGAGACCTCTTCAATTGCTCCCCACGAAGTAAAAGTTTACCCTTTTAATTTAATGACAATGAGTTTAACCCTCATTTGCTTTGGAACTTCCATGTACTTGAAAATCCTTAATTTGTAAAGTTTTGGTAAAATCAAGAAGTTCAATTTGAAATAAAAAAATCTCTTAGATGTTTTGCCTGATTGAAAGGTTGTCTTATTTGGAATAGGTTATAGGTATTAGCCAGGAACCTATGATCACTCCTCTCTTGTTCTCGTTGGGTGTTTTCTGCCAATTATCAGGTAAGCTATGTGATTTACCTTTTGATATCATCAATACTAACTCTTGAATGTTTGTCGCATGAGGAGGAACCTTCTCATCTTCATTAACATGTTTTGTTTTGATGCAGATGAAAACAAAGGATAACAAGGTTTATTACAAGTCAAAACTCTCAAAGATCAAGAATACCATAACTATCGAGGAAACACCTAAAATACTCTATTTTTATTCATCCATGTCTCCTTTGCCAAAAAATTATTACAAGATTTTGTATAAAAAAAACATAGTAATATTAAAAAGGAAAAATAAAATAGAAAAAACCAATCCCTTCAAATAGGAAAAAAATAAATCTTAGAAAAGCATAATATTAAAGAATAGGAAAAAATAAAAATATTTAAGGAAAATATTTATTTTTCTAAAATACTTTTGCATCAATCTTCCCGGAAGAGACTTATCCTCAAGTTCATACTCTAATCAACAATCGTCATTCACTATGAACATCTTTTTGTATACAAGTCACCTTATCGTATATTCCTAATATAACACCTATGTGTAGATCATTTCATCATGGTTCCCTAACACAATACTTTTATGCGAGCTACCTCATTATGGGTCTCACCATTAGAATTTTTAATAACAATAACTGATGTAAACAATAATAACACGCGAGTTCTTGAATGTTTTTCCCTTGAGGAAGAAGCTCCTCGTACCCCCTTACACAAGCATATTCTATTCTGCAATATCATCCAACCATGGTTGTCTAGCAGCACATATCGAGCTAGCAACCACAAAAAACTTCGAGATCTGATACAAATTCTCTATGACCTTTAATCAAAACCACTAGAAATTGTTGGGCTATGATATAAATGCAGACATCAACAATACAAGAAATACAATAATAACAAACAACATAAAATTCTACCGAATAGGATTACCATGCCAAAAAACCTAATTCAAAATTTTATTTCTCCATAATCCACCGCATCATGTGATCTTCTCTTTAAAAGGTTTAAAACTTTTTAAATAAACTTAAAAAACAACATAAACAAACTAGAAAACCTAAAAAAAAAACCGTAAACAAATTAGAAAAAATAAATTATTAAGAATAATATTTAATTAAAAAAATAAATTACTTTTCCTAAAAAATCCTCCCTTATCAAATTCGATTTATTATACACTGCATAAATTCCACTGACGATCCAAATCAAATATCTCTCCTTCATGAGGCAACAAATAACAGGAGAAAGAGATTCTGATTCTCTTCATTGTTTCTTTTTAGCCATGGATGAAGATGTGATACGTTTGTGTCCATTGCTTGAAAAAATGTATATAAAAAAAAAGACATGACATTACCAAACATGAAAGGAAAGAAGAGAACACGAGAGCATCTTGTTGTTCCTGAGATACCTGTGAAAGATTAGTTGTGCTTTTAATCTTTTGATTTTTTTGTGTCAATAACAAGAATTGGTTTGAACTACGAGACAGGCAATCTAAACTAGCAAAAACATAGGATAATCAACCACAATCTCATCAACAGAAGCATCTTCTGGTCTTGGAATCAAGGAGAAATATAGCAAGAACCAGAATAGTGATGATCATAAGGTAAAGATTCCATGTTCGGAACAGTCCACTCTGTTTAGATCTTGCTCACAAGTGAGAGTGAAATATCAAGCAAAGGCGGTGTATACATAAAACTCAATTCCCATAGATTTTGGCTTCCATGGAGCACAAAGACGAAAGCTTACTACTTTCTGTAAATATATAATGGCATTTAAAATTCCCAGAGGAGAAAATACATCACACGGCATCATCTCTCTTCCAAAACAACGCAGCTCACACACTGAAGCAGTGTAGTCTTTAGGAAGGCATGCGAGAGGGAGGAAGAAGCGGCCATGGATCACCTCCATCCATGAACCACTTGGGTGCAAGTGTCCTTGATCCACCTAATGCTCTTCCTTAAGGTCCCCTTCATCTTGCCCTCCATTGCATAGACCTTGTAGTTAGCAACCCTTCTTTTCCTTTTCAGCTCAGGATCATTGAAACTCCATCTTTTTGAAAATGACCCAAGATTGCTTTTCCCTTTCTTGATCTTCACTTCGTTGCCCGGTTGATTTGGCTGTGCAGAAACCGCGTTGCTGACACTGTAAGACCTCAAATCTTTCATGTTTGCAGGTGCCGCCTTGTCTCCATGGTATCCCTCCATCTGTATCCTCCCTTCCCTGCATGACCTAGATCTGAAATGCTCCATCGGAAAGAGAAAAAACAGAAAATGTCATGCACAAAAATTGAAAGATTCAACTATCAAGATGGGGCAATTGGAGAGGAGAGAAAGGACAAGAAAATATTTTTAATTTGCTCGTGATCCTAGCCTTCTTTAGCAAATATATTCCAGTTTTAAAGGCTTTATTTTTCAGTAATAAAAATAAGTCTGTAATTTATTGTGCAATTTAACCTCTCAATATATAAGAATATATACATAAAAAATTGTTTTTATTTTATTTTAATTATAAAATCCAATT
The DNA here is from genome assembly GCA_018804465.1 of Populus tomentosa. NCBI lineage: Eukaryota > Viridiplantae > Streptophyta > Magnoliopsida > Malpighiales > Salicaceae > Populus > Populus tomentosa. The sequence goes on along the minus strand of CM031973.1, from coordinate 5,583,757 downwards.
TAATTCATCAAATCATTGGTTAACTCGAGGTTTTCACATCTCTATGTTTAATTTTTTTTTAGTTTTGTTTTTATAGTTAAAAACATGTATCAAATTTATTTTTAATTAAGGTGTTATAATATTTTTTCCCAAGTTCAAATCTTTAAATCAACACTTTGGTTTTTTGATACAATTTATGTAAAAATTCATTCCCAAAAGTGTTCGAAAAAAAGAGCATTAATTAACAAATAAGCCGGTCAAAAATACCACTAACTATGAAGGAAAGATAATCTATCACCAAGTTGGTCCTTGGTACATATAAATTATCTTTGCCCTTGATTATAACTTTTGCTAATTGTCTTATTGTATGATGGAGAAAGTGGAGACAATGGAGGATCCAATTTTCATTTTCTGTTTCAAAAGGTCGTCCATTTGCATGAGGCCCATTTGAATGGTCTTCGTTGGGCAACATGAGCCAGTTAGAATTATGGGATTTGAATTGTAGACCTCAATTAAGACAAATATAAGTTCTTATAAAGAATGGCTCGTATCATTGACTCGTCACGGGTCAGGAGTTGTATTAATTTTTTTAATATAAAAAATTTCTAGTCTTTACCATTGTATTCTGTAGTTAAAAAAGTTTTAAATCGTGGTAGGATTAATTTGATATGATATGATTAATTTAATAAATCAAAAAAATAACCTGAATAACTATTAAAATATAGTTTGACTATAAAAAAATAACATGATAAATTTTTTTTAATATTGAAACGACAATATATTGGATCAATCCTGAAAATCTAAATTAATTCTTAATCTACGATTCAGGTCTTGAAAAAGTGATAACCCTATAAAAAGCAAGTCAAAACAAACCATGAAACTTAATTCTCAATCAATCTAATATTAAATGATGAAATTAAAAAATAATTCATTAAAAAAAAAGAACAAAAAAAATAACTCAAGTCAATCTGTGTCATCTTGTCAAACTTTTGATTCAAGTTATAAAACTAAGATAACCTCATACAAATCAAATCAAAACAAATTATGAAACCCAATTCTTAATTAACTCAATTATAAAAAAAAATTGAAAAAAAAATCAATTAAAATAATAAAAAAAAAAACTCAAGTCAGCCTATGACTCATTAGGATGACCTCACAGAAAACAAATCAAAACAAATTATAAAACCAAATTTTTGATCAATATGATGTTAAAAGATAAAATTAAAAAAAATTCAATTAAAAAATGGACCCAAAAATAAAACCGGATAACTTAGATTAATCCTATAAACTTGTAATCTATGTCATGAGACTGAGATAATTCCATTAAAAAAAATTAAAACAAACATTAAATCCAATCTCCATTAAACATAATATTAAAGGAAAAAAATAAAAAACAATTAAAAAAAACAAAAGTTATAGTAAACAATGAATTCACCTTCTCTTTAATTTTTTTAATAACAATTCGAATTTTTAGTATAAATTATTGGTTCTAAAATAGGTCATTATAGTCTATATGATTTTTGTTACACGTAGGAAGCCTATCACCCTATTTTTAGCACAAATAATAGTTGGATTTTTTTTTCTTTCATTGACTTCGGCATATATGGATTTTTTATTATTATTTTAATAGGAAGTGGGTGATTTCAAATATATTCAACATAAAAGCATATGATTAAGTAATGTCGGAATTTTTAATAGGGATAAAATATATTTTTTTAACAAAACTATGGTGATTTTGCAAAGACATATTAACCTATATTTTCAACAAGAAGTAAGATTAAAAAAAAAATTAAACATAAAAATTATGAAGATATTGTCAATGTGTTTTCTTGTACTGAGAAATTTTTACCTATGAACTATAAATCTGATTCATACATTTAATAATAAAAAAATCTTAAGCATCAATAAATATTAAAAAAAAAGGTTGTTAATCCTAACTAAAAACTAAGCTGAGAACTTGAGAAATAAATACAGATCAAGATATATAATCTCGTGTCACGGGGAACCTTTCAAAAATTATTTTTAATCATGTGGCAATAATTATTTTTGTAAGAATAATTGTTGTATATGTGTGGCATCACGGTGATCATCCTCCTACATTAGAATCGTTGTGAATGATCTGGGTGAATATGATAGGAATTATTGTCCTTTATCAATAGAAAAAAAAAAAAAAGAGTTGTCTCTAGTATTTTGTCATTAGAAATCTTAACTGGTCTGAGAATCCACGTAAAAGGACTGATTGTGTAAAATAAAGGTGTTAGCACCCCTAATACGTTTTATCTGAGATAAGTCGCATTGTTTATTTGTCTGATATAAACTAAGGAAAAAATTGTGTTTTATAACCGTTAGTCTGTTTAAAGTTTAAGAAAATTCTGTCTCAATAAGGAGATCCTTATCTTGTTAGATTAAAAACATAAATTTTTGGTATTTTTAAAATGGAGGCCAATATCCTTTGAAACTTTACAAACTTGTTGTAAAATCTATGCAATATTTTTTAAAAAAACAAAAACATGTCAAAGTATTTTAGATATTTTTTTTAAAAAAATAATTAAATAACTTTAGGATTTTTAGTCACATGCAAGAAAAATATAAAATATTTTTTTGTCCTAACCCGACCGGGTTGACTTGAAATTTTTTGTTCGACCATAATATGAATAAAAAATTATGGTTTGACTTGAAAAACAACCCAAAAACAAAAATAAAGTAAAAAAAAACAGATTAAACACCCAAAAACACAAAAACTCAAAAATGCTTGAACAAAACGGATCAAACACAAACAAATAAAGAACACCAAGAACACTTGAAATGAACCCATCAATATGGAGCCCAAAACAAACCAGATTAGTCAAAACATAGGCACATACATGTTGGAAATCATGCAAGTGTCAATAATTTAGTATCCATTCACTTCAATTATCTTTTAAATATCACGATTTTATCAAAATAGATTTTCGTTCTAAACTAAAACCCTATGATTAAAAACCATTATAAATATATTATTGATGCAAATAAATACTAGATTATTATTTAATCATGCATAAGGAATGGTTCTATGCAAAGAAATGGATCAAAATTGATCAAAATCAAGGGTTTAATATTATACACAAAAATGTTTGAATCTAAAATAAAATAAAATAAAAAACATCAAAATTAAGCCTGAAATACCAAATCCAAAAAACCTAAAATAGCTTGTATGTTCAACTACTCTCTATTTATTTTTTTTTTGAAGGTTTTACCACTCACAAGCTTACTCCCCTTTTCCAAAACTTAAGAAACCTTTTCTTAGGTTTCTAGAACTTTTAAACTTATGTTCTAAGTTAATATTTCTCTCTCTCTTTTTTTTTATTATCTTTTCTTTTCCTTTTCTCCTCCTTTCTTTTCTTTTTGTTTTTCAGCCTTTTTTTTTCTTGATCTTAAGGGAGTTATTTATAAAGTTTTGTTAGGGTTTTGGGAGGTCTTTAATCTATTTTTAACCTCTTGATCTTGAAGGGAGTGTTGTGAACCCTTGATAAGAACTTATTAAGAAGCCTTTATATGTGAACACATAAAAACCAAATTGTTTTTGCATGATGGTTGCACTATCAAGACTGACTGAGTTGTCCACTTTCGAGGTCTTGTCGAAGCAATTCTGACATCATTATTCCCCGAGACCACCTGAAATTGGTATAAGGGGGCACACCTTTTATTTGGATCCAACCTTACTCAATTTGGAGGTTTGTAAATCCATATTCAAGCGTTTGAAGTTGTCAACTTGATTAGTCAAAACTACCAAAACAGAGGTGCAAGTTGACGAACGACATGTCATTCACCTTATCTTCATTAAGTCTGAAAGTTGCTTTAGTAGATTGGTCATTCGAGTGACTTCATTCTTCATGGACTCTAACTCATTTTGATAATGTGATTACAGATGAGCTCTCTCTTTATTCTCCATTTTTTTTTCTTAATCATGCATTATAGATCTTAGGCGGGGACCTATATTTCACAACCTGTACATATATGTGACAATTTAAAAACAAATATATGATAAAATGCAATAATCACAATGCATATCTCAATGTATATTAGATATGGATTAGCCTTTCTGAACTGATTTATGACTTTCGTAATTCCTTGGGCAAGATTTTTAAGTCCAACTGGTTGCTGTAAAGGAGCATTTGTCAATTTCTTATTATGGTTGAATTTCAAAACACATTAGAAAGAAAGATGGGTTGTAGCCCTCTTATAAATAAAAGGGCATCGTTTGATAAATTTTAAAATTTAAAAGTCCTATACATCACTACTCATAAAAAGCATTTCCGCTACTAGTGTTTCTAATGAAGGAAGTGATGGCACTCATTGACACGATCAAAAGATTGATGTTTTATCCCAAGTGCAGAAGTGTCGAAGTAATAAATAACCCGGCAATACCTGGTCAAACCACAGGGAGGTGAATTATATAAAATTATAAATAATAAATAATAAATAAAAAGGAGTTGAAGAGAACTTTTGAGATGTGATATTGATGTAAGTATTAATCAAAGATAAAAGCAATTCTCAAGGTTAGAGGATCCACTAATAGTATTAGAAATAAGTATAGTATAAACGCTTTTTATTAATCAACTAGAAACTACACACAAATAAGGTTCTAATTGGATGATTTATCTTTAATAGTTCATTATAAATTTTAACATGATCATATTAATTATCTTATTTTAGTAACATACGTTTAAATATTGTTAGGAATTCATGATGTTAACTTATGTTAACAACAAATCAAGTTCCTTTCATAGCACAAATGTCGGTTATACCATATAGTAGGCTATGAAAGTGCCAAGTAGTTGTTGTACCAAGGGTTGTACAACACAAATCTAGATTAATCATTTAACAAGGTATTAAGAATTAATAAGATAAAAAGAGTTAATAACAAACTTTCTTAGATATAAACATTGAAGTCCATGTTGAGTTTATATTATACCTATTCTAAAACCATTAGTGAAACATTTTCACCTTGACATAAGAAACTTAGCTAAACATTGTGAAGAAGAGAAACATAAATAAACTAGATAAAAATATAGTTGTGATGAAAAGCATAAATAAGAGATTAATGAAAGCAAAACTTAAATATTACAATAATACAAAGAAAGAAAGCAAGAATATGTTCTTGATCTAAAAACCAAGATGTCTAAATGTATGACAAATGCCTCCTTTTATAGGCTAAAATTCAGAACTATTGATTTGATGACTAATTATTGAGTGGGTGGCCACCTCTTGACTTGATGACAATCATTATCTTCTTGTCTAAACAAAACGTCATTGTTAACATTAGAATTTAAACAGATAGTCCTCATAAAAGTTCTGGAAATTTATCTCATATTTCCAACAAAACAAAAATGAGCTCATTTGGATTTCTAGAAATCAAGATATGGGCTGAAAACTGAACAGTGTTTGGACTGCAGGATAGATTCCGACTTCTCTTTTGTTGCTATAATTTGAACTTGAAAATAGTCGTTTTTAATCTTGGACTCTAATGAAAGTTTTAGGCCTATGTCTTAGCTTTTCATCCATATAAACCAGACCTAAATCCATGTTCTATAGCTCCAGTTAGGATCCAATAAACAAATGATGTTACAATTTGAATTGAGCCAGCATCTCTTGTTTAAACTTGGTCCTCTCTTTGTCTTTTCACTTTCAATAATTAAAAACATCAATCAATCCTTTAAATTATGAGATATGTCTGCATTCAAAATGAGTATTTACCATAAATTAAAGATATATTATGTTATCAAACTTGTTATTATAAAATATGCTTAAGTTAGGGAATTTAATGATACTTTAAGTGCAATATGATGATATAAAACCTTGATAAAAATACACTTTTAAGTACTAATCATATATATGTTCTTGGTACCTTATAACATTATTTTCAATTTAGGTGGCCTGTTGTTGCAACCTTTCATCATAACATGAATTTGCTCAATCTACTTTGTCATTTGTTTTATGTTTTCATAGAAAAAGGTATTATCTGTTATTAGTACTCTATTGCTGGTTGCTAAAGCTTTATTGCTTGTTTCTAGTACTCGTATTGTAGTCTTCAACCGTGGTATGTTATCCATTGCCTTTTGTAGTTCTACCCTCTCAACATCAAGCTCAATTATTTTATAGTTAATTTGAACTACTAAATTACCCCTAACTCTAAAACATCTCGTTTTTTATGCATGAGTGTTTAATATTTTTGCTACATTTTTTATAGGTTTTGTAATAAAAGAAATGGAAAAAATGGTGCTCTTTTATGGATAATATGGATAACAAATACAAGTTCTACGCAGATAGACTATTCATATAAGATTGCTATATCATCCAAAAAGTATGGATAATAATCAATATCTAAGGATTGAATTTTTACTATATCTATATCTTGCATATTATTTAATGATATAAGAAATTTAGATATTCCTATTTTATTTATCAATTCCAGATATTTATTAGGTATTCATCACTTAAGTAATAAGGTTATTTAAGAATTGAATTTTGTAATTTTTTTTATTTTTTTATATGAGATTTCTTAATCACATGGATTTAATATTATTTTTTTTATTTCAACCTTTAACATTAAATCTGGTGGAATTAGGTTTATAATTTTTTTTATTGTTTTTTATAGAGTTATTTAAGTTTTGACAAGCTAACTCGGGCTATATTGGGTAGTTTTTTTGTTTTTTTAATTTGTTTTTTAATTATATCTTTCAATACCAAGCTAGTTGATAATTAAATTATATAGTTTTTTATATGTTTTCTTTGAGTCTATACCGATCTCATGATATAGATCACGAATTTGATAGATTAACCCAAGTCGACTACAATTTTTTTTTTTTTTCAATTTCATTATTAACATTAAATTGACTCAAAATTAAACTTTATAATCATAACTTAGATAAGTCATAAATTTGAGATGCTAACCCACCGAATCATCTAATATATCATCTTATTATTATTTTTTTAAATATACAATATACATTATATTTTAAGTCAAGTTAACAACACAAATTAATGATCTAGTTAACAATACTGTAAAAGGCGTAGGGAAGATACTGTATCTTTCCCCACGCCTTTTATGTATCGGTGTTTCATTGTGTGCTGCACAAGGCACAGTAAAACTCTTAGCGGTTTTTTTTTTTAAATTGTTTTTTTTTGTTTTTATGCCTTTATGGAGTTTTTTTTTATTTGCTTTTTTCTGTGTTTTTTTCTTTTAATGAATTTTTTTTTGTTTATTTTAGTTTGTTAATGTGAATTTTTTTTTATTTAGTTATCAAACTTTCATGACACAGATCTCGGATTTGACGAGTTAAACTGGTTTGACGAGTTAATCCAAATATTTTTTTGTTATTTTTCTTTTTAATTAATTTTTTTACGTTTAGTTTAGTTTGTTATTGTTAAATTTTTTTCTATTTAATTATCAGACTTTCATGACACGTATCCTGGGCTTGACTGGTTAACCCAGTTAATTCTAGGTTAACCAGTTAATTTTTTTTTCTATTTAGTTATCAAACTTTCATGACGCGAATCTCAGGTTTGACGGGTTAACCCAGTTAATTCAGATGTTTTTTCTTTTTCTTCATTAGTTTTTTTTCTTCTTGTTGGTTTTTTTTTCTTTGTTTTTTTCTTTTTAATTAATCTATTTAATTATCACACTTTTATAACACGACCTTGTAGCCAGATTCACATCCAAGGCTCTTGGGTTCGGTGTTGCAGCCAGACTCACTTAAATTTATTATTATTATTATTATTATAAATATTACTCTTGGGTCAAGCGTTGCGGCTAGAGCCAAGGCTCTTGGGTATATTTTTGTAAAAAAACCTAACACTCTTAGATATTAGCTTTTTTTGATATTTTTTATGCAAAAAATAAAATAATAATAACCCGTGGTGCATGCCTTTGTTTTTTTTTTCTTTTTCTTTTTTAAGCTTTTTATTATGGACTGCACCGTGCAATCCACATTGAAAAAGCTGATGCCTTTAGTTTGTTTTGTCTATAGTTTTTTAATATTAAATTTTTTTCTATTTAATTATTATATTTTCATAACATGAATCCCGGGTTTGACGGGTTAACTTGATTTGACAGGTTAACCCAGTTGATTAAGATTTTTTCTTTTTCTTTATTAGTTTTTTTTCTTCCTGTAGTTTTTTTCTCTTTACCTTTTTCCTTTTTAATTTTCTTTTTTCTTTAAATTTAGTTCATTAATATTAAATTTTTTTTCTATTTAGTTATCATACTCCTTTTTAATTTTCTTTTTTTTTTAAATTTAGTTCATTAATATTAAATTTTTTTTCTATTTAGTTATCATACTTTCATAACACAAATCTAATCTAGGTTTGACAAATTAATACAATTCATTCATATTTTTTTTTATTTATTAGTAAAAAACTAATATTTTTTGTTTGTTTTTATTTTTTTTTAATTAATTTTTTTCATTTAATTTTTTTATATATAGGAGATGACAGACAAGTTTTTGTGTGCCCTCCAATGACATCGCATTTTTATAATGTAATAAGGATCCTCATCATGTAATGGTTCCTTCTTCCTCTAGCTGTTTTGGTAACCGAGAAAACAGAGCAGAGCGAGAGAAATAGACAGAAAAAAGAGAATCGTATCATTCTTTTCTTGCCTTACTAATTCATAGGAGATGACGGACAGATGTAGATCCAGTCACTTGTGTTGTGTTAGCACAGCCATTACAGGACACGTTGAGAATAAAAATAAAAAATATGAAACGACTACACATCAAAGTAAACCAACACCCTCAGCTGGAACAGAAAACTGAAATGAAGGTGGGGGAACATGCACAAGCCAAAAACCTAGAGATAAAGAGGGTGCAAAGCACAAAAGCACAGCATGCAAACAGAACTTGAAAATAATAAGTCCAACGTCAAATCCCTTCACGCTGTAATAATGAAGGGAGGGCCAACCAATGTGAGATTAAACTGTCCGATGTCTCAGAACATCAAATTTAACGACTCTAAACAGCAAAGAAAGGAAAACAATTCGTTAAAATAGTACTAGGAAAATAAGAAACCCTTTTTCACCAAAAATCTCATCACAGGAGATCAGCCACGTTAGATGGCAGCTCCTCGATGACCACATTATAAAACTTCTGGATATCAAACAGCATTCTGTCATCATCCCTTGTCACAAAGTTAATGGCGACACCCTTTCTTCCAAAACGTCCACTTCGTCCAATACGGTGAAGGTAGTTTTCTGGTTGAGTCGGCAGATCATAATTTATGACAAGGGACACTTGCTGCACATCAATACCACGGGCCAGGAGATCAGTTGTGATGAGAACTCGAGAAGAGCCAGACCGGAATTCTCGCATAATGATATCACGAGTGTTCTGGTCCATATCACCATGAGTAGCTGAGACTGTGTGGTCACGGCTTCGCATCTTGTCTGTCAGCCAGTCAACCTTGCGGCGGGTGTTAACAAAAATAACACTCTGAGTGATGGCTAGGGTCTCGTATAGATCACAGAGAGTTTCAAGCTTCCACTCCTCCTTATCAACATTGACATGAAACTGTTTGATACCTTCAAGGGTAAGCTCATCACGCTTAACCAAGATCCTCACAGGCTTGTTCATGAACTTCCTTGTGATCTCAAGGGCTTCAGGTGGCATGGTAGCGGAGAACACACCAACTTGAACTTTAGATGGCAGCAACTGGAAAATATCATAGATCTGACAGCAAGTGGAAAAACAGCATTAGAACAATAAATTATTTATAAAAAAACATTTAAGAGCTCTCAAGTCTAAGAAATAAACTTGGGATCAAGTATGAAGGCAAACCTGATCCTTAAAACCACGGGACAGCATTTCATCAGCCTCATCCAGGACAAACATTTTAATGTAATCTGGACGAAGTGACTGCCTTCTTAACATATCAAACACACGACCAGGAGTGCCAACAACAACATGAACTCCAGCTTGAAGAATGCGTTGGTCCTCACGAACACTTGTGCCACCAACACAAGCATGAACTTTGACACCAAGATAATCACCAAGTGCCCGCATAACCTTTTCAATCTGTTGTGCAAGTTCCCTAGTGGGCGCAAGGACCAAAGCTTGACATTGCACTAGACCATAATCAAGTTGCTGGAGAATACCAGAGCAGAAGGTTGCTGTTTTCCCAGTTCCTGACTGAGCCTGCTGAATCACATCAAGGCCCTTGCAGAATGGAACAATTCCTCTTTGCTGGATTGCAGATGGCTTCTCAAAACCTTGAAAAATAAATTAGGATGCATCAATCAGAACAAGAAAAAGATGGAACTACCAGAATTTAAGCATCATAGTACAAGAAGCGAAGATCTTTTTTTCCAACAATCAAAACTGTAATCATAGGTCAAAAATCAAGGTTCCAGCAGAAGAAAGAAACTAAAGGATAGGTTTGCAACTGCAACTAGGGAAGTTATATGTGTCTAGGCATCAACTCATTAAGATACCAAAAGAAAGTACATCTGCAGTTATAAAGCTACCTACCATAGGCATAGATGCCCCTCAAAAGGTTCTCTTGCAGTCCCATTGAATCAAAAGTGTCATAAACCTCATCATATGATGTGAAGAAATCTTGTCCATCATTTGCGAGCCTGCATTGTTTTCAAAGCATAAATGAATGTCAATTACATCTTCCAATCAAGAGCTGTTGCTGTACAGCTAGAGTTGTAAGGAAAAAACTTACAAATCACTCATTTTGGCATCATATTGCTTAGAATCGAATTGTGACCCTTCTGGTGCTGAACCTGCCATGACTGCATTAAGGAAATATATGCAGAGGGAAGATTTATTACTCTAATGGATTAAGGTTCATAGCATGCATGTTTCAAAACTGAACAGGTAAACATATTCTGATTTCAGCATCTATCATATGCTCCAATAATTGACAAATGAGAAAAAAGGAAAACATAGATGGCGTTCAAGCTATCCAAAAAATCTGCTTGTGGGGGGACAAGCATAAAAATAAAGCAGAAATATTCATTACCATAAGCACAAAAGATAGTGAATATTTCATTATAGCCAACCGAAATGAAAGAATAAAATGTCACAGAAGAGCCAAACTTGCAAACCATGCTAAGAGTGAAGTACAAGCATTAAACTTCTGTTTCAGTGTCTGGAGAAGATACAATAGGGGCAAACAGAAAACTGATATTTCGGACATAAATCCTTAACCATCAGACGCTGCTTCACCCACCCCTCCAAAAATTCTGATCAAGGGCAAGAAATATGACATAAGCAGCATAAATTAAATTAATTTAAAGCGTTTTGACAAAATAAGCCGCAATAATATGACATAAGCAGCATCAAAAGATTATCAAACAATCTCATAAAAAGATATTATTGTGCTAAACTTATCTCCAACCAGACCAAGTTAAAAAGAAAAAACACCTGCAATTTCCAGAACCTAACCCTAACAGCTCATAAGAAACGATAAGGAAAACAAATAGAAAATGAAAACTTCACCAACAAAAGGAAAAAACCGATCAACCCCAGATCTCAATAAGTGAAAATCAGATAGCCCAGCTATTAAAAACATTCAAGAAATCAACCAATCCAGAGATCCACGACAGCAAGCAATAACAGCATCATAGGCGCACGGACACAACAAAAGTAACAACATTTTTGCATAGAGAGAGCGAGAGAGAGAGAGAGAGACCTGGGAGTGATGGAGTGATTGATAGTAAGAAAGAACAGGAGAGAGATTGTAAGGAAGCTGAAGATAGAATAGAGAAATCAATAATAGCCCAAACTCCTCGGATCTGCGCCGTGGAGTTTGAAAGAGGCTTTGTTTAAGTGTTTAAGAGTATTTATAGGTAGGCAATAGGGTGCGCTGAATTAGGTTAAAGGTTATACTTCTTCTACAAACCCTTCTGCTTCAATTTTTTATTTGCTTTCCGATTTTGCCCTTCACTGTTTTGTTTTCATATTTCATTTATTTTTGCAAAACATTATGTAGAAAGAGGTTGATATATATACATACATACATACATACATATATATATATATATATATATATATGTGTGTGTGTGTGTGTTTTCTATACTAAAATATATTTAAATAATATTTTTTTTATTTTTTAAAAATTATTTTTAAAATTAATGCATCAAAATAATTTAAATTATATATAAAAAATTAATTTTTAATAAAAATAAAAATTTAAACAGCGCCTATAATGATGGACTTGTCGCCCAAGAAGGGACCTCATGGATATATTGAAGCAAGACGTTAGAGTATCGGTTTTTATTTATTTATTTAATAATAAATTGTATTTATAAATTATTTTATGTTAAATCTCTTTTTTGAATAAGCTAAACTGAAGAAAGCATTTCTAAATTTAATAAATTATCTTAATTTTTTAATTTGGGAAGTCAATAAACTGATTATACAGTATACCTCCCCTTGACTACCAAGTCAAACTTAAAATACTAATATATAAAGCTACCATCAAACTAGATTTAGAATATCGATATATACCAAGCTAATTTAAGGTAAATATATTAGTTTTTATATAATGTGAATTCAAATCTAAAATTTATGTAAATGGTATTTTTTTTACTGAAGAGCAGTTTAAGTGTCAGGTAAATCATTACACTTATATTTATTTATCTTTTGATTATAATACAGTAAGATTTTAAACAAGATTGTTAATTTTATTTTTTTTTATTAAGAATAACTGATATATTTTGTTTTAGTTTAAAAAACAAAATAAATTAAAATAAATTTTATCTCGTTTGAAATCTCGGTCTATTTCAAAAATTTTATTCAAATTCTGACCGAAATATTCTAGTTAATTTTGATTATTATGTTCTTGTCAAATAATTTTTTTTTAACTTTTTTTTTTAAATAAATCTATATTTTTTCTCTTAATAATTGAAATTTTGTCATTTATTTTGGTTTATTTTTTATAAAATTATTTTAATCTCATAAATTAAAAAACAAAAACATCATTCTTTATTTATTTTTATTAGTATGGTATTCAGTTAGCAGTGTTTTAATGAAATATAAATTCGTCCTCCTATATTATTCAAGGATGTTGGCATTTTTGTAAAAACTAGAATACGAATACGTGTGCCTATCAATGTTATTAAATTTGAATAATTCATGTTGTAGATTACACGAGGGGTTGAACGAGATGGATGGGATTACTCCAGAAAGCGAAAAAAGAGAATCGTATCATTCTTTTCTTGCCTTTCTAATTCATACTGTTTGTTTTTATGTTTTAAAAATATTTTTAAAAATATTTAATTTTTTTTTATTTTTTTATTAACTTTAAATTAATATATTTTTAGTGTTTTTAAATTATTTTAATGTGCTAATATCAAAAATAATTTTTAAAAAATTAAAAAACAACATTAACATACATTTTAACATAAAAAACTATTTGAAAAACAATCATAAAAACACTGCTAAAGAAGCTCATAGATCCAGTCACTTGTGTTAGCACAGCCATTACAGGACACGTTGGGAATGTATGTATATATATATACATATACATATATACATACATTAGCCTAACCATATTAAAAAAAAAAAAACTAAATGTGGAAGCCTATAAGCTTAGGCAGATGAAACAGGGAAGACAGTGGCAAAAACAAAAAAGGAAGAAATCATGTGAGCCATTGAAAATGCATCTAAAGTCAAAGTAGTTTTGATCGATAATGCACAACTGGGCATTTTTATTTATTTATTCTGTTAATTAGCTATCAAGGGAACTATGCATAAGGTATATTTTTAAATGGAGGATAATTTCAATCAATTTGAATATTCGAGGGACCAATATATACATTGTTATTATTTAAAATGACTCGTTTGTAATTACTACAAATTCAAAACCAAAGTCGCGTGCGATTTGTCTTCTCGCAGCCAGCTACCCCAAACTGACCATTTTATAAAATAACAACAACAGCGAAAAACCTAAAAAATAAACACATATTTTCCAAAAACTTTCGAGCTTTGAAAGAAGTTAATTTATTGATTACCGGTCGATTGAAGATAGCCTACCACCAGCAGCGGCAGAAGCAGAAGCAGAAGCAGAAGCAGCAGTCATGGCGTATGCTTCTCACCTATTTCAGCACTCAAAAAAGGTATAATTTATCATCAGATCTCTTTATTGTTGTTTGCTGAACGTCTCATTTCTAATTTTTTTAAAAAATAATAATCGTAAATTGAATTTCTGGATCTTTGTGTAAAATTCTTGCATGCATCTTTAGTTTGTCTTTTTTTCTTTTTTCGATTTTGACTTCAGGGTTTTATTTTCTGTAATTATTTTGTGGAAAAATCGAATTTCCTTTCTGATTTTTCATTTTGTTTAATTAACTTATGATTTGTAATAACTATTTATGTTTTTTGTGGTTTCGGCAGTTACGAATTCACCAGCGTGCCGATTTGGTGCGTTGGTTATCAAATGATTCTCGCCGATTTGGTGGTAAAAGAAACGGTATGTTTATAATCTCTAGCATTCATGGGAAATCGTTGAAATCTGTTGCTGGTGGTTATGATCAAGTAGTTTTTTTTACCCCCTGTTTGGTATTGCATTCCAAATGGTAGTTGGGTAAAATTTGAATTTTTATTTTGCTTAAAATTAAGGGATTTGGGTTTGTTTTTAGTTGTTGCAGCAAATGTTTTTCAACGGGAGGTAAGTGTGGTGTTGTTGTTGGAAGTTTTGACTTGCAGTTATGAAATTTGGGAAGTGATAAGTGAAAGAACATGGTGTCTAATGTTCATGGTTATCGCCTTAGCTATGTGGTTTGCTGATTTTGAGTGTGAATTGTGCATCTGCTTGTTGACTGTGGAGTGGAATTTGCATAAATTTTTATTTGTTTTAAGGTAAGTTTGTTATTTCCAGATGCTTGGGCAGTTATGGAAAAAAGGAGGTACTCTAGCGCTGCTGCTAATAGCACTGTAAGTAGCCTTCTATCGCACAATCATTATAATATGCTGCATGATGCTGTGATCGGAGCCCTTCTGTTGCAATTTCTACATTTCTTCCCTTGTCTTGGGTCAATTATTTATTCCTACTTTTTTTTCCTGTAAGTTGCTTTAATTGAAGTTTGTCTCAGTTTGCAAAGAGTTACATATTTTTGTTGATATGAAGGTAATGTCATTCGGTGCATCTAAGAAAGATGTTTCTGGGACGATTATGAAAGTGGGAAGCCCAATTGCTGGACCACTATTTATGAAGGATTTTGCTTGGTATGTATTGCTTAGGTTTGTTCCTCCCTGGTCACACCTTCTCTTGATGATTCCATTTTTCTGATTCTCTTCTTTCCAATCTCAGTTCACAGGTACACTGGAAGAGAGGGTTTTCATCTGATTCAGGTAGAATTTGCACATAAATTTTTATTTCTTTGTTTGAATTGCTGATCTAGCTTTGTTATCACACATCTCATTCATACCTTGATGATCTCCTTTCACTTTCTGAATTCTTGATTACAAATTACACTGACCATATCATGGCTCCTTTCACCCTTTAAACCCAGCTTGAATCGTCACCTATTATGCAAGTGGCATCAGATAACATGATTGAAATTTATTCAATGATTACATTTGAGAATCACAGTAGTTTTGTGATTGTGTGAAGTGTGACAGGCACCTTGTCACTTGTGGGGTATACTCTGTTGAAATTACTCTTCTTTTACTGCATTGCCAGAGTAGGGCAAAATGTTAGGCATGTGGTTCATCTGTACTTGCTTGATTTTAGATAATAACAGTTTTTGAATATTTGCGGAGGGAGTTTGTCATGAGTGGAGAATAGAATTCAGATGTGGAAGCATGATGGGATAAGTTTGCGGGGAATCAATGTGGAAGTTGTTATGTTTATTTATTTAATTTGTTTTTTAACAACATGGATTTATTTAAGAAACAAAAGGCTCATATCTCCTAGATTTGAACTGGAGACTGTAAAGTAACATGAATAAATTTACTTTATTCATTTTCTTTCTTCATCTTGTTGGCAAGGGTTTAAGATGGAAATCATGTTTCTGACATAGCTTCATTCAGGGTTATTTAATAGTCATTATATGTTGCAGGTCTTCCTCCACACCAAGAGATTGGAATGCCTTCTCTCTCACCCACAATGACAGAGGCATGTATCTCTCTTCATCTTTTTGGAACAACACTGTAGGCTTGGTCTGCTAAGTGACTGTTTCTGAAATTTCAGGGTAATATAGCAAGGTGGTTGAAGAAGGAAGGTGACAAGATTTCTACCGGTGAAGTACTCTGTGAAGTCGAAACAGTAGGGTCTCTATACAGTTCTAGATGTGCTTAACATGTTGTTTGTCATGGAAATATTGATGCTTTCCCTTTACATAATTTTTTCAGGATAAAGCAACTGTTGAGATGGAATGTATGGAAGAAGGTTATCTTGCAAAGATATTGAAGGGAGATGGGTCGAAAGAAATTAAACTTGGCGAGGTACTGACTTTATCTGGCAGTTGGCAAAGTTGTGCGCTGAGATCTTCTTTTTCCATCTCTTGTTTCTTTTCTTTCTTTGGGAAGTAGGGTACTCGATCATGGAAATAAGCAAACTGAACAAATTTTGGTTGTCTGTTTCCCACCTTTCAGATTCCACAATTTTCTTTGTAAAATTAGACATTTTAGTTTCGGATTTAGGTCTCTGGTGTTGGTAATACCACTACATAGTGCTGATAAATTTCTTCTCTATATTATATATAGGTAATTGCCATTACCGTTGAAGATGAGGAAGACATTGCAAAATTTAAGGATTACAATCCTTCAGCATCAGGAAGTGGTGCTACTTCTGCTAATGAGGCTTCTGCCCCCACCCCACCTGCTTCACACAAGGAGGAAGTTGAAAAACCAGCTAGTTTACCAGAACCAAAAATTTCCAAGCCCAGTGCAGCTCCTGATGGAGATCGTGCTTTTGCCAGTCCTCTTGCAAGAAAATTGGCTGAAGATCATAATGTTAGTAATTTGAAGTAGTTAGTACAACTAGAATATTTTCATTCAGTGATGGAAAGGCATTTATTTATCTTGATCCACTTTCAATTCACTCTTATTGATGCACTTTCTTTATCATGGACATAGGTACCCCTCTCAAGTATCAAAGGAACGGGTCCTGATGGCCATATTGTGAAGGCTGATATCGAAGATTACTTGGGTATGACAATTAAGCTCTCTACACTTGATGATGTTGGTTTTTTTGGCTGTTCTCTATCCCCGATGATTTGATGGATAAATGTTATATGCTGCTGTTTAGTGTGTGATGTGAATGGTCTTGGCTTTTCTTGTTCTAGTCAAAATATATATGCTTCAGTGAAGAATTTCCCCCATTTTGTAGCTTCACGAGGAAAGGAAGCTCCAGCGACAAAGCCTGTCACCAAGGACACCTCAGCTCCTGCTTTAGATTATGTGGATATCCCTCATTCTCAAATAAGAAAGGTAATATTTGTAACCATCATTGTTTAGCCTAAATCCATGGGTAAGGATTAAGGAATGTTGGCAAGGAACATTATTTCATTGGTCCACTATTTATGGATAAATATTCAGTTAGATGTTGAGGTTTGCATATGCATGCCTGAAATTTCTTTGTTCTACCAAAGCTGAAATATCTACTTTTGGCTGAAAATCACAGTTAAACTTTCTGTTTCAAAATGCAACCATGTCTTTTTCACTAAATTCCCCCAGAAATTTGGCGCCAGTCTGACAACTGTTTCTCATTAAGCTTGTATGAGATTCTTGAACTCTCGGATTCGTTTCTTGTTCATTTCTGCATTTAAGTAACTCATGATGTCATATTATTTAATTCTGTGTTGATACCATGTACAAGCTCTCACATACATTTTTTTCTTTTTGTCTACCACATATTATATCAAAGTTCGTCTTGAGGCAAAACTTGGCATCTTTTTGACAGGTGACAGCTTCACGCTTGTTATTCTCAAAGCAAACTATTCCCCATTATTATTTAACAGTGGATACATGCGTCGACAAACTTATGGGGTTAGTGTTAGATTTTGCCATCTTATAAATGCAATTAATCTTGATGTTCCATGATTTTTTAAAAAGATTTTTTGGGCACAGTTTGCGGAGTCAACTCAATTCGATACAAGAGACTTCAGGTGGGAAGAGAATATCTGTAAATGATCTTGTGATCAAGGTATACAAATATACTTCTTCATGTATAGTATTGAAGCACTTACTATATTGTTTGGAAATACGAGAAGTGACCTCATCCCAGAAATTTTGCATAAAAAATCTATCACAACCTAGTAGCAGCCCTTTTCTGGTTGGATTAACTCACTTTACTTTTTAGAGTGAGCTCTTTTGACTAGATCGTCAGCTGTGGCAAAGGGAAAGTCTTTTAGCATGGTTTTATTTTTTTCTTTTTTTGTTGAAAAAAGCTCAATTCATCTGAGTGGAAGTTTGAACTCAAACTGATGGTAGGGCTTGATCCTTGGAGTGGTTGGCCTGTGGACAGGACACAATTTATCAAAACCACAAGGCACCAACTTTTCACATTGGAACTATCCTAAGATTCTTTGAAGTGAAAAACTGAGTCAATGTTTTCCTCTATCCGAGCCATAACCTTGAGCTGTTAACATTCTGGACTTTAACATGTTTATTGATTGTCTCTGTTTTTGAAAATTTTGCTAAAGAATAATTTCATGTCACTTTAACTACAGGCTGCTGCTTTGGCTCTGAGGAAAGTTCCCCAGTGCAATAGTTCATGGACCGATAACTATATTCGCCAGTAAGTACATGGTTAATATACTCTTAAGATTAATGATTCATCTGTGATACCATATTTAAGATAATGTATTTCTTCTTGCTTATAATGCAGGTATAATAATGTTAATATCAATGTAGCGGTACAGACAGATAATGGACTATATGTCCCAGTTATTAGGGTCAGTTATTGTCCCATTTCTGTAACGCAAAAAGTTTCTTGATTTTGTTCTGGGTGTAGAGCGCTTGACATGCTTTTATGTGGTAAAATTTGCAGGATGCAGACAAGAAAGGTCTATCCAAAATTGGTGACGAGGTGAAGAATTTGGCCCAAAAAGCAAGAGAGAATAGCTTGAAACCAGAAGATTATGAGGTTGGAATTCTGTCTCAGTTGGCCAGTGGACTGTTGTCTCATGTGAATTCCTTACGAATATTGTCTTTTTCCTTTTTCAGGGAGGCACATTTACTGTTTCCAACTTGGGAGGGCCCTTTGGCATCAAGCAATTTTGTGCGATCATTAATCCTCCTCAATCAGGCATTCTGGCAATTGGGTCTGGTAAGATAGGCACTTGGTAACAACTTCCAGATCAAATTAAGCTTCCACTTCTGATATTGACTTGTCCTTGTGCAGCTGAGAAGAGGGTCATCCCTGGTTCTGGTCCTGATGATTTCAAATCCGCTTCCTTCATGTCTGTAACTCTAAGCTGTGATCATCGGGTTATAGATGGTATGCATTTCTGTCAACCATCTTTTGTCATACAAACATGTTCTTTAGCTTTATTCAACACCATCTCTTAGAATTGTGATGATATAACCCTGTTGGCGCAATTGGTCATTTTCAGGTGCAATTGGTGCGGAATGGCTAAAAGCATTTAAAGGCTACATTGAGAATCCAGAGTCAATGTTGCTGTAGAGTACTCTACGGCCACCTTCATCATTTCTTTTGACACTTATTTTCTTTTATTCGCGGTGGTGATTAACAACGAGGTACTTGATGTAATCCCCATTGTCATTGCTGAGTTCTATTTGTTTGGCGTTTATGCATCACCCAGGAAACTCCCTCTGTAGTCTTGGCAAAACAACATTTGGTGGAATAAGTGGGGAATTGAGGCGTGAACAGCGAGCTCAATTTTGTAGTTGCAGAGTGTGATAACCTTTTTTTGTGGGTAATAAACATGAGGTTTTTTTAATTCGTCCAAATTTATCATTTAAATAGATGAATGATTCAGTTATCTTGTCGCTGCTCATGATCCTCATTGATTCTTGCGGCTTTGCACATCATTTTTTAGCCCAACCAAGGTGAAATGTCTTGAGAGAATCCGGTCTGACAGTACCTCATTTTAATTTTCGGCAGCAGAAAAACTTGTGGCTTTGGACTGGTAGAATAACCATGCGCTGATGATCTGTTTCGCCTAGGAACTTAGAAAGCAGTGCCCATTTAACATGCCATGTTATACAGACTGGTAGAAGTGAAATTCCCATTCCTTCAATACCTATCTTGAAGTCTTCATATCTATGGTGGAAGTGAGCTCCCCTGCCTCGTAAGGGTTGTGTTTCCATTGAAGTTCAGCTGCCTCTACCCGTCCTGTTCTTCAGAATCACAGAGTAGAGGAGGGGCAACTCGTTTCATGTACTACCTGTTCAGGTATTCATGATTGTCTATTTTTTTTTTTATCTTATCGTGACATATTCCTATAATCTACAGGAAAAATTGATGTGGATCGAAGAAGCAAGCACATACTAGCACTTGAGGTCGCTACGCGGCGTAGCGGGGAAAGGAACTCATTCTTCCTTTCTCTGCACCCCCGGATGGATTTGATATTTTTTATATGTATGCTTGTTATCCTTACGGTGTCTTATTTATTTACTGGGCTTGCAGGGTGTCCAGTAGATCCGGAAATTAATCGTGGTGAATGATGAATGTAAGCTGACTTAGATACCTCAAATTATATATATATAAACACCAGAAATTATCAATATCATGGCTAAGAGGTTGAGCCATATGGCTTAATACTACCTTCCTGCCATCGAATCCTATTCCAAATCCCAAGCCATCACCCATTATAAGCCAAGCAATAACAGCATTATAATTATAAATACAATTAAAAGACATGAGATGGATTTAACTATTCATATGAATAATAATAATAAACCGGGTTAATATATTTTTTAAGCGTTTCGTATCAATCTCGTGCCCCAGCTGAATTCGTTCGCATGTGATGGTAATAACAAGGACGTCGCAAGTTCATGCTTGGGATGTTATTTGACAGACCTTTTTCTCAAAATAAAAGGAGTGCTTCGAATAGGATCCCATCCCAGCAGTCGACACTCCTTCCTGACCCGGCTCACCTGCCTCTGAAGCTGGAATGCCTTTCTAGAGGCCCGAGGAATCGAAAAGTTTGAAGTGGGATGTGGATAGCCCATATGTTTGAGCTTTTTTAACGGGCTGAAATGTAGCTCATTCAAGAATGGGCTTTTTTTTTTTAATCTTTTAACTCTTTTTTCCAATTAAATCCTTTTATTGAATTTTATCATTAGTATTAGGGTGATTGTAATTTGGTTATTTTTTTATCATAAAATAAAATAAATAATTTAACTCGGCACAACAATCCATAACCATGGTTGTTAGTTTTTATTAGGGTGATTGAATCTAACTTCTTTTTTTTTGAAAACTTTCACAAGTTACGTCGGGACAACTTTCACATAATTTGATTAAAAACTCGATCAAAGCAAAAAGTCATGTTGGTATTTTGCAAGTTTAAACTAATGTAACAAGTTTAATGGGATGCCCATGACTTTTTTAATTGGTCCTTTGATTTTTTTTATTTTAGCCTTTTGTATTGGGTTGAGTGTGAATCAGTTTTTATATTTTTTATCATATAGCAAAAGAAAAAAAAATTAATTTAACTCAAAGGTTATAACTTAGGCTGTAGGTTTTAAGAATTGACTAGGGTGAATATGATTTTTTTTCTTTGAATCTATCTAACAAACAAAATCACGTGGGACAATATTCTTATCTGATTTAATTTAAAACATTAAGATTTTTCAAGTTTGAAATATTATATAAAATTTAATACCAATATAAAAAACAATTAAAAAATTTTAATAACATTAAAAAAATTTGACAATTTAAATATTGATTTTTTATGTTCAAAACAATTGTGATCCAAACCGCAACAAGAGCTATGTCAAGAAACTAGTTCTTATCGCACTGAGGTTCGTGGCCTAGCAGTTCTGGCAAGGAATTCCCTGCCTTTGCACTCTAGGTTCGAACCTTAGTGTGCATGTCTGTCACCCCCGTGATGTCTTACTTGTCTACTGGGCTTGCACGATGTTCAGCAAGCTCGGAGATTAATTGTAATGCACATAAGCTGGTCCAAATATCCTAAATTATAAAAACATAATAATAAAAAAAAAACTAGTTCTTATCTAAATTATATTTAGGTTCATGATGAAGTCACATTGTCAGAATTGTCAAAAAGCATTTCAATGATTCCAAACAATGATTTTGCAGATATTACCAGGCTATATTCTTTTCAAGGTCGATGTACCAAAAGTTTTTTTTTCCAACGCAAAAAAAAAAAAATTGCTTTCATTTGCAACATCCTTTCCACCATCAAAATACTTGTATGTATCTAATAAAATAAATTAAAACATATATATATATATATATATATATATATATTAAATTACTTTTTAATGCTAATTAAAAATTAAATTGATAAATTAAAATCAAAATACATATGAAAACATTTGATCAAGTCAAGTGGGGAGCCCTTCAAAATTTTCCTTATTTAATTATATAGCAATAAAAATGTTTATTGCAAGAAGGGTTACACTTCCAACTCCATTGGAAAAAAAAATCTAATATAATTCCTTATTATTATATACTAGGTTTGTAGCTGATGTTGTGTTGCGGGCTATAAAAAAAAAATTCAATGTAAAAAAAAATGCTAAGAGAAAAAAATTCAAGACCTCATTGGTTCAATTGATAATTTAAATAATATTATAAAAAAATACAATAGCAATAAATTAATAGGAAAAAAGGAAAAAAAAAAGGTTAAAATAACCTTATCCGAGCCAACCTAGATTATAAAACAACTCAACGATAAAGAATAAAATTGAAAAAAAAATTAAAACAACAACAAAAAAAACCCAGTTAAGTCGTATTAACTTGCAAACTTTGCAACCATGAACATAATAGAATTTGGATAATCTTATAGAAAAAAATACAGGAAAAAGAGTTTGAATATCAATTCCTCATAAATCAAATGAGAACATGATAACTTCACCCAAAAAAAAAAAAAAGGAAAAGGATAAAACTCAATCTCTTGGAAATAAAATGATAAAGGATAAAAATTAAGAAAAAAATATAATTTTTTTTTAAAAAAACTTGATTTGAGCCCACCTTGAGTCAAGATGCAAAATCTTTGACCCAATCATAATATCATGGTGAACACATTTGAAAACAAATTGAATAATATGATAGAGCTTAATTATTGAACAACTTACTATTGAAGGACAAAAATAAAAAAAAAATTAATTTAATTTAAAGAAGCAATGGGAAAAAATATGAGTTAATCCAGGTTAACCTGCAAACCCCGTGACCCTGGAAATCATGAAATCAGGTTCAATCAAGAAACTTAATTCCCAACCAATTTAATTTTGAATAATGAAATTGTGAAAAAGAAATAAAAAAAAGATAGAAATAAAAAAAATAGGAATCAAATTTGATTGGAAAAAAAAATCATCAGGGATGAAATTATAAAAGAAAAATGATTGGGATAACCCAATAGAAAGGAAATGAAAAACAAGTACAAAGACTCATTTTTAATAAATCAAATATTAAATGATGAAATTGAAATAATTTAATTTTAAAAAAGATTTTAAAAAAATCAATTTATGTTAACCTTTAAAACAAATGACCCTGGTCTTGAACCTAGGATTACCCCCATAGCAACTAGGAAAAACAAATCTTAGTTAACC
This sequence comes from Populus tomentosa, assembly GCA_018804465.1. NCBI lineage: Eukaryota > Viridiplantae > Streptophyta > Magnoliopsida > Malpighiales > Salicaceae > Populus > Populus tomentosa. The sequence continues at coordinate 5,560,091 of CM031973.1, read as the reverse complement.
CGAGTTAATCTTCAAACCTCATGATCATGGATACAGGATCAAGTTAACCCAATAGAGAAGAAATGAACAAAAGGTGGGAAGAGCAAATTCAAATAAATTAAATGATGAATAATGGAATTGAAATGAATCAACTCATGTAAACCATTGAAACGGGTGACTCTACTTATGAACTCGAGATTAATAAATGGAATGCAAACCATAAAAAATAATAAAAGCAAATCTCTAAAAAAAAAGGTCAAGAAAAAAAAACATTAGTTGTAAAAATAAATAAAAAAGTCAACTCGATTACACCTTCTAAACCCTGTCTAATTTCTAAAACTCACAACCCATGAAATCCTTGAATCGGGTTCAATCAAGAAACTTAATTCATAATCAATTTAGTTAAAATGATGAAATGAAAAAAAATCAATTTAAAAAACTTGCCAAAGAAAAAAAATAGCAATAAAAAGAATGAGAATTAAATTTGAAAGGAAAAACAAAAACACATAGAGGATGAAATTGTAAAAAAAAAAAAAAATTAGCCTAAAAATAATCTCAAACAAAATAAATAGCAATTTAAATAATGACGATTGAATTTAAAATATAAAAAAATAATAACAGGGGGTTAAATTGTAAAATAATTGTAATTTTATAGCTTATTAAAAATAATAAAAAGAATGATGATTAAATTTAAAAGATTTAAGGAGGTGAAATTGAAAGACATTCATGGCTTACTAAAACAAAATAGTAATCAAAAGGAAAAAGACCAAATATGAAGGGAAAATAAATTGCAATGGTTGGTGCAAAATTTGAGTGTGGGAGAGAGAAAAAGCAAAACAAAAAGGTCATCGATGTGAGTTAAGGGCACGTGTCGTCCTATTGTAATAGAGGGATTAAAACCTTTCAAACATGCTTTGAAAGGCCCTTACGCGCCACTCAAACAACACAGGGGTTGTCTACATGCTAGCGTGTGTATGCACACGCCAATAAGTTTTTTTTAATTATATTTAATAAATATAATTTACAACAATGTCTCTAAGTACCCTTGATATTTATAATAAAATCAATGTAAAATGACAAAAAAAAAAAACCATTAGGTGGGAGTTTTGTTGGTTTTTTTTTTTTGTCTTTAAGAGCATTAAAATAATAACATTATTCTAAAACAATTGAAAATATAAAAATATCTCTGAGTAGTAGGCATTAGATTATTTTATTTTAAGGTTAAATTAATAATGTTACTGTAAAAAAAAAATTATCAATCTAATCTCATATAATTTGTAAAAGTCAATTGTGTTATGGTGAAAAGACCACATTGTCCCCTATACCTAGTTCAAAGGTTTTTTCTGTTTAGGGGTAATTTCATAATTACACTATTATAATGAATAGTAGTCCGAGTTTTGGTGAAAAACAACTTTATTATGATAATTAGTTTTTTTTTCTAATTTTTTTCAATAATTATTTTTTCCTATGCTCTTAGCTTGGTACAAATCAAAATAAATTAGAATTATTAAAAAAAATCTAAATGATTTAAAATAAAAATAAAAAAAATTTCCCCTCAATTAAACCCATTTAACCCTTCTTATCTGCTAAATGCTCCCTCTCTCTAATTTTTTTTTCCACCAGAATAGTTATGTTTTAAATAATAACTTATTAGAACCATAAATTACAATTTCAAAAAAGAAAACTATTAGATATTTTTTTGTGAATGTATTAGGAGAAAAAGAAAGAAAGATATATTTTTTGTACTCTATAGCAAGAAAATTTGCAGAACCAATTTTTTAACTAATTATAAAATTATATATATATATATATAATTTGCAGGAAAAAAAATAAATAAAATCATTAAGTAAAAATGTAGTTTATTTTTCAAAAACATAGTTTATGATTTATATTTTATTGAACAAAAAGTAAAATAAATTAAAAGAAGAATATTTGTGATAACTATAATCAGTGTTTATAAACCCGACCCGGTTGTTGACCCGGCCACATAGAATTTTCATGACCAAATATATATATATATATATATAAAGGTAGATGAAATGATTGGCAACATCATAAAAAATACAAAATACAAAATAAAATAGAGAGAGAGGGGGGGGGCAATAATCTCATTCAAAAAATAATATTGAATAGATTGATATTTAATGAAATAATATCTCAAATATAATTTAATTTATTCAAATATAATTAATTTTTATCAAACTTTAAAAAATTGTTTTTAAAAAAAAATCATGAAAGATTGTATCAAAAAATCAGTTGTTAATATCATAAAAAATATCATAATCTCATCTAAAAATAAATTCAAAATTGAATGATATTTAATAAAATAATATCTATAAAAAATAAATTAATTTTTTAAAAATTAAAAATAAAAGCCTCATTCAAGTCACATTGTTTGCTTAACTTTTATTTTTAAAAACAACCAGACATCATCTTCTCTAAGAAAACAATTAAGCTTTTGATTATAAGGACCCCAAAATTCCATTTTAAAACCTAATTTTCACATGAAAATAATTTAAAAAAATACCATAAAGCCTCAATAAACTAATCTATGGTCTTAAAATAGCATTTAATTGGTTCAAAAAAAGAATTCAATAGTTCAAAAAAAATCAATTTGATTTCAAAAAACTTCCTTAGCTCATAATCTACTATTCTCACTAAGATAAAGGGAAAAAAACACATCAATAGAACTCCTTTTTGTTGCAAGATAAAGGCCCAAAAAACATATCAATGGAACTCTTATCATTGCAAGATGAAGGTTAAAAAAACACATTAATAGAACTTTTCTCTTTGCAAGAAACCTATTGACATAAAAAACCAAAATATTTGGTCGTCACAGTTTACATATACATCCTATAGTCAATTATTGACTACTAATTATATAACTCGTACTTCGTCGCAGGTCGGATAATTTTTTGGCAAAAAACAAAAAATAAATATGCAAGATTTTCAATTTATTTTTTAAAATTAAATTAAAACTAAAAATCAATATATAAAACAAATTTGAGGCACATAATATATATAAAAAAATCAAAAAGAAAAAAAATTCAGGAGCTCAAGCCTACCCTGGTGGCCCATCGCATTTGCGTCTCTATAAAACAAAGTTTGGGCACATGAGCTTGGGATAATTTATTTTAAAGGGGCAGGTGATTAGTACTTAAAAGTGTATTTTTATCAAGGTTTTATATCATCATTTTGCACTTGAAGTATTTTAATAACTCCTTAACGAAAACATGTTTTATAATAACAAGTCTGATACTATAAGATACCTTTAATTTATGGTAACTGTTCATCTTAAATGCAGACCTATTACATAAATCAAATGATTGATTGGTAAGCTTAACTACTGAAATTTAAAAGATAAAGAGAGGGTCAAACTTAGAAAAGAGATGCTGGTTCAGTCCAAATTAGAACACTGTTCGGTCGTTGGGTCATATCTGGAGCTATAGATCTTGGATTTAGGTCTGTTTTATATGGATGGAAAGCTAAGACATAAGCGTAAAACTTTCATGGGAGTCCGAGATTTAAAAATGTCGTTTTCAAGTCCAAATTATAGCAACAACAGAGAAGTCTGAATTTATCTTGCAGCCCATACACTATTCAGTGTTCTACCCATACCTTGAGTTCTAGAAGTCCAAATGACCCCAATTATTTTTTGTTGGAAAGCTGAGACAATTTCCTAGAACTTCCATAAGTTAAATCTGTTCAAATTCTGACATTATGAATGACGTTTTGTTCATACAAGAAGATAAAGATTGTCACCAAGTCAAGATATGGCCACCAACTCAACAATTAGTCATCAAATCAATAATTCTAAATTTTAGTCTATAAAAGGAGGCATTTGCCATGCATTTAGGCATCTTGGTTTTCAAATCAAGATCATGTTTTTTTTTCTTTCTTTATATTTTTGTAATGTTTAAGTTTTATTTCATTTTATATTTTTCTTAATCTCTTGTTTATGCTTTTCATTTCCTTTACAATACTTGTGTTCTTATGTTGTTTATTTATATTTATCTTCTTCATTATGTATAGCTAAGTTTATTATGTTAAGGTGAAAAGGTTTTACTTATGGTGTTAGAATATATATAATATAAACTCAACATGAACTTCAATATTTATATTCAAGAAAGTTTGTTATTAACATGTCATATATTTTTATCTTACTAGTTCTTAATACCTTGTTTGTTAAATGATTAATCTATATTTTTGTTGTATAACACTTGGTACAACAAATGCTTGTCACTTTCATAACCAACCGTATGGTATAACCTACACATGTGCTATGAAAGGAACTTGATTTGTTGTTAACATAAGTTAGCATCATGAATTCCTGACAATATTTAAGAGTTTGATGTTACTTAAATAAGATAATTAATATGATTATGTTAAAAATTTATAATGAATTATTAAGGATAAATCATCCGATTGGAACCTCTTTGGTTTCCAGTTGATTAATAAAAAATGTTTATACTATACTTATTTCTAATACTATTAGTCGATCCTCTATCCTTGACATTTGTTTTTATCATTGTTGAATCCTCACATTAATCTTACATTTCAAAATTCTCTTTAACTTATTATTATTATTATATAATTAACCTCCTTCTGGTTCGACCTCGGTCTGGCCAGATTATTTATTACTTTGACACTCCCGCACTTGAGAGAAGACATCAATTTTTTGATCGTGTTAGTAGACAACATGTTATTTGCTACATAGAATTTGGCCACGGTGGTAAGAAACCGAGAGAGATTTGGGGCAAAGCTATTTTATTTTTTAAGTAATTATCATCTAAAACATCTCTAAAACACAATAAAACCATTTCCTAACCACCTAATAACCCTAAAAAAACCCAAAATCAATCAAATAAAAAATTTAAATCAAACTTGATTTTTTTTTCATGGATGTTTAGAGATAAAAACAACTACTATAAGACTTTTAAGTTAAATGCACTTCATTAACACCAAAAACGATGAAATTATGTTACGAAAAGTGGTCAAACTAATGGCTTTCTCTTATCTTTCTGTTTTCAAATGATTTTTTTTCTCTATAATTTAAAAATTGAAATGTAATAAAAAAAATAAACTTTTTAAAAGAATTTTAGATTGACCATTTTTTCTCTCCTTGTACACTTTGATTTTTTTTTTTTTAATCTTGTCTTTCATCAATAAATTTTGATAAATTTATTATCAAATTAGACATATAAAGCTGCAATTAAAATAAACTAAGGATAAAAATAAAAATAAAATAATTATTTTAGACTGTTATAATGTTTTGCCAGTCATTTTAACTTGGACACCTATTAAGTTTGTAGTGTTTTTTTCTAATACTTTTTAAAAGTTTTTTTTTATTTTAAAAAATATTAAATTGATTTTGTAAATATTTTTTATGACTTTAATATAAGCAAGTTAAAACTATTTATGGAATGCTATTAAATTGTTCAGATAAACAAATAAATACTGTATGGATATGAAACGCATAAAGATTCTAATTAAGTATTTAGTTAATCTATTTCGCTATTTTAAATATAAAATAAGATTTAAATGCGGAAGCACTAGAATAAAATTGTTGTACTGGAGGTGATATTTTTTATTTGGTTTGATTTTTATTAAAAAATAATTAAATTAAATTTATTTTTTTAAAAAATTAAAATTGATTTAAATTGACTGGTTTTAATTTAATTTTTTTAGGATAAAAATCAGTTCAAACCAATTTACCTTGGTTTTTTCAGTTTGGCTTTGTTTTTTTTGTTTAACTTTGTTTTTCGGGTTTCAAACTTATACAACTGAAATCAAACCGGTTAATTTTTTTTTAAAATTTTAATTAATTTTATTTTTATAATTTTATTTTTATAATTTTTTAATTTTTTACTCACCTCTAAATTCTACGCTTAAAAATCGATGCTAAGGTGTGCTTTTAAAATGGTCTGAGAGGGAGATTTAATCTCGAAAATACCCCTATCATTGAAAAAAGAAACTATCAAGGACAAAGGACCTGTTAGATTTTATAAACTACAGGGAATAAAGTGTAAACCGCATTATGACTAATTTGTAATCAAATTCACAGTAATACTATTTTAAAAAGTTAAATTGATAAAATAGTTTTTTGAATAATATAAATATAATTTTTTTATTATATTTATTTTTAAAAAAAAATTATTTGAAAAACCATTTATAAAGTGAAAAAAATAAATATTTTATTATTTTTTAATAAGTTTGATGTTATTTTTTTTTCTATATAGCAATATTTAATTGGTTTATTTTTTTAATAGCCTCACTTTATTGGTTTTGACTTTTTAAAGAGATAGGTAAAAATAATATTTATATAAAAAAAATATTTTAATATTTTATTTTGTTTTTTTCTGGAGTATATAACATAAATAAAAAAAAATTAAAATATTAATTTTTTATTTTTAACTTTTCATTTAGCTTCTCTGTAAAAGAAATCACATTCCTTGAAACACACGCTCTTCCCCTTCTTTCACCCTCTCTCGACTTTCTCAAAGCTTCCAACTCTTCCTGCAAATTTTAAGAATGTCCTACTCCGATAGTAATTCGGATCAACCCTCACCGGCTACCCGTCTCTACAACCCCTATCAGGATCTTCACCTTCCTTCCCAAACACTCTACAACCTTCCCACCTCGCCGGAATTCCTCTTTACCGAAGAATCTCTCCGCCAACGCCGCTCCTGGGGCGAAAACCTTACCTTCTACACTGGCTCCGCCTACCTCACCGCATCTCTTGCTGGCGGCGGCTCCGGGTTCTTCTCCGCCCTCCGATCCTTCGAGCCCACGGATACCCTCAAGCTCAAGGTCAATAGGATCCTCAACTCCTCTGGCCATTCGGGTCGGATCTGGGGCAACCGGGTCGGGATTGCGGGTTTGATTTACGCGATGATGGAGAGTGGCATCGTAGCGGTCACCGATAGGGATGATGTGTGGAGTAGCGTGGCAGCTGGGCTTGGAACTGGGGCGGTTTGTAGGGCGGCCAGAGGGGTTAGGTCAGCGGCAGTGGCAGGTGCTCTTGGTGGACTGGCTGCTGGTGCGGTGGTGGCTGGGAAGCAGGCGTTGAAGAGGTATGCAATGATTTGAAGGAAAGAGAGCGAGAGAAAAAAGAGAGACCAAATTAAAACAAAAGGGAAAACAGGGTTTCTAGGTATTTTTTTTTTAAAAAAATTAGTCTAATTTGTTTCAGTTTTGAGGATGAATCTGTTAGTTGTTAACTTGTTATAATGATTAAAAACCTGTTGGAATCAAGGATTTCAAAGGAAATTATTAGCATAAGAATGAAATAGCTGATGCTTCTTGTTAACTGGTCTGGTCGATGATGAATAGCATTGCATTTTAGGTTATTCAAGGGACATTTTCTTTGAAATATATGTGTATATATAAGCACAAAAAGTTTAAAATATTTTTTTAAAATTTTATTTCTTTTAATATTTGAATTGCTAATCAATATTTATTTTTGGTTTTTCTTAAAAAAGAAATAAAGCTATAACAAAATACACAACCTAATATATATTGGCAATCAAATTAATAATTAAAAACATTCAAATTGTAAAATATATATATATATATATATTAAAATGTAATAAATAAAAATTAATTAAAGCATAATTTAATTATCACCATTTAATAGTTTCAAAGAATTAAAAAATTAAATTATAAATAACTCTTGCATTCATATTATTTAAAAAAATGAAACTTTACGGATAATATATTATGATATTTAATAAATAATTATTCTCATTTTATTTTTATAGGTGCTTGATTTGGATTTTTTTAAAAAAAATTTATATTAATAAAGTTATTGAATCGAAATAAATTTATGATCAGATAATATATTTAATAGATTAATTAAAATTAATTTAATATGTTATTGGCTGAATAATATTTTAATTTTTTTTTTATTTTAAAATGAATGATGGAGAATTTATTATTTTTTTGCATGGAATTTTAATGCAATAGTGAATCCATTAAGTAACATTTATAAGAATAAGCGTGGTTATTGGCTGGTCTACAAACAAAAGTCAACTAAAAGTTGACTTAATTGACTTAGAGATTAGTTTGTGATTTAATTGACATGGTTAACAATAATTTAATCTTTTAAAAAGATTTTAAGTTAATTTAAGCTAATTTATTTAATTTATTGACTCAGATTTTGTGTCAAATCAACTCAAAATCAAGTGTATGACTATGAGAATAAAGTGTTGACATTACAGTTCAATCATGTTTTTTTATAATTTTTAAAGTTTTATTTAGCTTTAAATTAATTATTTTTTATATATTTTTGAATTGTTTTGATACATAAATGTTAAAATAAATTTAAAAAAATAAAAAAAATTATTTAAATTTATTTTCAAGTAAAAATACTTCCAAGTTTATAACACTTGTCAATAAAATTTAAGTCAGATTAATTGATAACTTACAGTTAAGCATACACATTTCAATACGATTTAAAGTGCTTACCTCCTACCTGTTCTTTTCCACTTGAGAGCAAAGATTTTGGCAACCAATATACTTGTTCCAGGATTAATGCAATAATAATATTTAAAAGGGGGTGAATTGATGCTCCACTAATAATGTCAAATAATACAAATATTCACACTAAATACATATAACATAATAATCAATAATATAATTAAAATGATTAAAATATAAGATAAGAAAAAAAATTGTAAACTCGGTTTTTAATATTATTTGATAAGCCTACATCCATATCTCAATTATCAACAATACTTGAGTATTGAATTCTTTTACGAATTCAAGTGAAACATATAATGATTTTGATGAATTCATACCAAGCAATTACATAACTTAAAGATATCTCCTCTTCAAGATTTTTTTTTTGGTGACAATACCTCACTAATATCAAGAGTTTTTTCAAACTATTAAGTGTTTACAATTATGATTTGTTTACAATTGAAAACTATATAATCCATAGCTCATTCAATAACACTTAGAAAGATTGAAGGTGTGTGAGTGTAATGAGTGTGAGATTTTTATACTCATGTACTAGAATATGAAGGTTTAAGTTAGCACAACTTAAAGTACATTAGGATTGATGATTTCTAGTAGTTTTTTTTTTTTGGAATAATTTTTATATCATGTATTCTCAAAATCTCTTTAATTTTGCATAAGAGAGAGAGCTATATATATGTTTCTAACAATTTATAGTTGTTGAAATGCTTCTAACGGCTAAAGCGATCGACCAGTTCAAATGACCATATCATTCGGTCGGTCAATTCCTACAAAATCCTCAGGATTTCATCATGGATGAATAACAATTGATCAGTTCACTTGGTATGCCTAGACGGTCAACCAATTCAATTTAAATATCAATTTTAGTAGTTTCAAACCTAGTGATATTTGGATCGATTAAATATATATATCAATCATATTTATGCATGCAATGTGAAGTGTGTGAGTTTATTTTAGTTTGCTATTAAATAAGATATAAAGATTAACAATAAACTCTAAAATGATTTTTTAATAGTTAAGTTTTTACTTGCTTTCTATCATGAACTTGTTGATTGATTTTTTTATTTAATTTTATATGTATGTTGACATGATCTTCATATAAAATCTATTTAAATTTAATCTCATTCAAATATATTATTAATCTATTTTTCATTTTTCATTTAATTATTATTATCAAAATAAAAGATATTATAAATATTAATATGTGACTCATTGGTCAATAATCTCTTTTTTTTTTTTATGATGACAATTAATGTATATTTATAGAGATAAAGATATGTATATCCCCTTATATTTTGCAATCTAATATCTTGGAGATTTAAACAATAATATGCAATTTATAAATATATCTCTCCTACTTAATTATGTAAACATTTATTTATATTTATTCTCTTTCCAACGTTTATTTTCTTATTTTCTCTTCCTCTTTGTTATTAACAAGAAATAAATAGAAAAAATAAAAAAGATTAGAGAAATAAGACATAAAAACATAATATAATATTCAAAATACAATATTCATTACAAAAAGAAAAGGAAAGTAAAATACATCTGTGATCAACAATTCAACCTCAAAAATTTCAAAAAACTTGGTTTCATTTAGCATTGTGGTCTCATTATGTTTCTGAAATTTTTGGATTTTATTTTTATTTTTAAATTAATTTCTTATAGTGTTTTTAAATCATTTTAATATGTTATTAAAAATAAATTTTATAAAATAAAAAATTTCTTTTAAACAAGCCTACAACTCGTAACTAAATTCAGATTATAAATTTAAATTTGTGTTGTTGATAATGGAGATAAAAGAACAAGAAAACCCCGTTGAAATATATCATTGATGAAGAAGGGATCAAGAAAGGAATGTTGAAAATATAATAGTAATTATTTTATTTTTTAAAGTATTTTTTTATTTTTAAAAAATTATTTTTAATATCAGTAAATATAAAAATATTAAAAAATTATTTTTTTTAAAAAATACACGTTTCTATGCAGTTAATTAGCCTTTAGATCATATCAACAAGTCGAATCACGGTTTTAAAACTGAAGTCAATAAACCACATAACTACAAACCACTGCCACAAGATGGAGCTACTTCCAGGAGAAATTTTCTTCTTCGGCCATAAGCTGCTAAGATTATATGAACTTGTACCAGACATTCCCGTGAGAAAGAAATCTCAGACAGACAGACCGAGACCCGAGAGCAGAACAGAATAAATCTAAAACTGGAACTCCATACTCAGCTCGAGCAAAAGCTAAAATTTACATAACCATAACTTTGGCACAGTGCTTGTCAAAAACACAGGAATTATGGAGTTCAGATAAACTATAGCTATTCAGTACACACTAGTTTCTATTCTTGTACACACATTGAGCCCACGAAAAAAAGGAATGGACCAAACTATGTATTATTTAAAGATGTACGTTTCTAATATATAGGTATGCAGACTTGAACTAGATGATGGAGTGAACCTTGCTTAATATTTGCTCTTGAACTTCCTTTGACCTTTCAAGTCCACCACAATCACAGAGATATTATCCTTGCTTCCCTTCTGGAGGGCAAGCATCGAAAGGTAATCAGCTGCTGCTTGGGCTGCGGGATCTATAACCTTGCCCCTTTCAAGAAGAGTAGCAACCCCATTCTTTTTGTGCCATAGCAGAATCCGCCTTCGAGCAACTTCACAGGCTTCCTCGTTTGTAATAACATCCCATAACCCATCACTCGCTAAAATGAGGCACTCATCATCTTTTGCACGAGGAAGAAACATGACTTCTGGATCGGGAATTATCCATGGTTTTAAATATCTATCACCTGTTAGATAAAAATGATCAGGCAAGTAAGAGCTACCCTTGATTATAACTTCCTCGTGGATCAATCCTCAATTAATGTTAAATATAAAGCTAAAGCATCAATGGCAAAACAAAATGACTCTAAAACAAATTGCCATTCAATGTTCTAATAAAGGAAAATAAAAGGAACTTCTAAAATTTGATTTGTATAGTTGATAAAGCAAGCTGGTATAAACTTGGACCTTAGGATTAAGTAATTGAACCATGGGAATAAGCAAGCACTCATAATTGTTTCAATTTAAGCAGGTTTTACATCCATGCTAAAAGTTTGGTACACCTACCAATCGACCTCGACATAGCAAGAACACCAAAGACACGATGTCCATTCCACTGTATCACCTTGCCTCCAGATGCCTCAATCCTGGCATATTCATCTTCTCTGTTTGGCTGGAAATGATAGGGGAAAAAATTGTTATCCAGACAGTTTTTTGTTCTTATTCATGTAAAGAACATGTCTTACTTTGTGATCCACTGATAATGCCATTGGTTCTTTTCCACGACAAAGTACTGCCCTTGAATCTCCACAGTTTGCAACTATGATGTGGGATGAGCAGACCAAGGCAACTACAGCTGTAGATCCAACTGTTTCTGGCGCTATGGGATCAGAACTGGAAATAGAAGCATTTCCATCACCTTCAATGATGCCTCTAATGCTCTCTCCTCCAATCTCATAATCAACCTTATGAAAGCAGCTACTGAAAGCTTTCTCCCATTGCAGCTGCTGATCTCCCCAGATAATCCCATCATTTGAATTGTTTTTAATGTTTCCAAACTCTTCAGCCAATGCCAAATGGATTCGGTCACGACAATAATTAGCAACCTGCATGAGACCCCTCCGAATCATGCTCACATATCCAATACTGAGCAATTATTCACCTTATGGAGTACCTCAAGTATTAAACCAATGGAATGTGTTTTAAATATGCACAAATTAAAGTCATTTCTTCAATTATTTGCAACACAAATGTATGCTGCAGACTGAAGTAAAACAATGTTGCCAATAATAAGTCATTTGAATAGGTAAAGAATTGAAAAGATTAGCAAAGAAAAAGTAGTGCTGAAAACGAGATGCTAGGATTCTATATGCATGAGGTATCAAAACAAAAATACATCAATCTAATTACACATGCTCAACTAACAATTCTTTCCAAATCCTCCAAAAATCATACAGCTTGGTAATATACCTCAATAAATCCCACATAGATTTGGAACTAAAGTATCATATATGAGGGGAGGAAAACAAATATCTAGCTTTATAGATGTACCTGTGCGCCCCCATGGCCATCATAAACACCATAAAAATGACTAGTTAGATGTGTCAAACTCTCGCTGATGCCATCAACAACACGATCACCAATGAGCATCTTGATAGGAACTTTTGCAAATCGAGGAACAACTGCAACAGCATCTTCCATTTCTGATCTTCTTCCACATATAGATACAGAACCCCAAAGAGGAATGCAATCAAGCTCATAAACACTCCGGGTAGGTCCTCCAATGAGATTCTTCTCACTAGGCAACTTAAGAAGCACCGCCGATGCCTTTATGTCAGATCCATCAGAGATTTCTGCATTTGGGCTGACTGCTCCAATAAGGAGTTTTGCCGTAGGCACCTGCACCTCATTTATTGACTCCACAATAATAGCCTTAGCAATAATTTTGGTATTTTCCATTTTAACAGACTTTGGTAAGCTTATTTCAGATGCTGCATTCAATACCAATATCCCCTTAGGGATAATTCCATTACTGTCTTCCACGACTGACAAAACTTCATCTTCCTCAGTTTCCTGGATCACAGCATCACTAGTTATGGAACCATTTTTATTCTCAAGCAACATATTCAGCAAAACAGTTTCTCCATCGCCACCATCATCCGGTGTTGTCTTGGTGGTCAAGTTCAGCTCATTCTTAGCATGACCACAACTTTCAGCTCCCCCAGAAAGAGACTCCTCGGAGACCACCTTTCCAGAATCAGACAGCAAGCTTGCAGTCCCTGTTACAATCTTTAGCCGTGTAATTTCTACATGGGTTGCAATCCCTGAGTTATCGCACATTGAATTGCCTAAACTAAGCGTCATTGCAAGTGCTGGAGACATCTCTTCCATCAAGTCCTCCGTCTATATGTTTAATAAAAGTTACAACACAAAGAATACACCTAATTCTCACACAATCTACCGATTCTCATCCTCTTCATCTCCTTCCACCTCTGAACATCCGATAAAGCTTGGAAATTCTAACAACACTTGTTCCATCAAATGAAATCTCAATGACCCATCAATCTTTTTTCCACAAAAAAAGATATGCAGAAATCAAATCAAGGAACCTAAGCAGATCAGATCTGGTGAGAAATAATGGATCTGACTCTCTAATTCTTACTCCAGTTATCCTACAAATCCATAGCTAATCAAATTCTTCATTTTTTTTACCTCGATAACAAAATCCTATCTCCACCAACCCTAAAAATCAAGATCAAGACTTCACACTTAAACCCAAGAAATAGAAAGCAAGATTACTGGTGATGGGAATTAAACAGCCAATAAAGGAGTAAACCACCTCTCCAAATAATCACAAGAAAAATCTTATAAAGGTAAGATCTTTTCCACGTAAAACTTAGGTTCTCCTGGATCTAAGGCAACCCCATCTCAGCTTCTCTTGAATTATGCTTCTCCTCTCTACTGTTGTTCTTCAATAAGCAGGAACGACCTATCTCCTCTATACAAAATAACAGAAAGCACATATATGATCTTCAGACCCTCTCTCTAGACAATGAAAAAAAATAATCCCATGTTGTCAAAGAAAGGATTGAAGGGTTGATGAGCTTACCAGTTGAAATACTGAAACAATGATGAGTTTTCAGCTAGGCCTCCCTTGCTACCAGATTTTATTTTCATTTTTCCTGTTCTCTCATGTCTCGTTTCTGGGGCGAAGAGAGAATATGTGGAAAATGCTTTGCTTTCCTTGTGTTTTTAATTATTCTTTAGTCCCTAAATATTTGATTTGATAACATATCAGTCTTTCATCTTTGCAAACTTGTTACTTAATTCTTAATGCTATTTTTTTATGGTTTTGAAATAATAAATTCATTATAAACCCTAAGTATTAGGTAAATCTACTATTACAGATTAATATTAATGATTTGAAATATGTTAGAAAATAATTATTAATTTTTAAATGACTCATTTAATTTATTAGTTTTAATTTAAATGTAAAACCACCCATTATTTAGTTGGATTAGTTAAAAAGCGTATAAGTTAACCTGAAAATTTATATTAATAATAATAATAATAATAATAATATGTGGATATAGGCCTGGAGATAAAAGCCAATATAGGGAGTAAGCTAGATTTTTCATGGAGAGAGTCAACAAAAATTTAAGTTACAACTTTTCAAACATAAATAACATATAAATAGAGTTAGTTAGATATTTACTCAATGAACAGAGACCAATGTAATCCGATGCTGGGAGGGACACGTATAAATGTAATTAGAGTCCTTTTGGTTTCTAGCATAATTAAAAAAAAATAGAATAAAATAATATATTATTAAAATTATTTATAAATATAACATAGTTTAGAAGTCGCAAATAACTTCTACGATTCGCAAGTCACGCTCAAATTACAAAATTATTGGATACACAATTTAATTAAAGAGAGAAAGGGAGAGAGAGAGAGAAAAAAAAAAAAAAGACTTCAAAGACATACCGAAACTCCTACAATGATAACACCATTAGTAACGTTGGAAACATATCGACAAAATGAGTCTAACAATATTAAAGAAGGTTACCAACGGTGATCGAAATAGGCCACATAAATGATCCAAAGACAAGTGAACCTTAACACTTTTGGATAACACGTGTCACTCATTTTATTCATCATTTATGACCTTATTTGGTGTCGTTAAATTTTTCTCATCAAGATCTTTTCAACGGTACTGGTGATGTCATAATTAAAATTTCAGTATGTCTTCAGGGTTTATTTTTTTTTTTTTTCATTGTTATTTTTCTATCATCTCTCCTCCTTATTATTTGTGAAGAGAGAGGAGAGAAAAAAAAGGTGAAAACAAAGAAAGAAAATAACTCTAGAAGCATATTGAAACTCTAATGATAACATAACTGGTATCGTTGAAAAAATCTTGATGAGATGAATCCAACAACATCGAATAAGGTTATAAACGGTGAACGAAGTGTGTTATATGAGTTGTCCAAAGCTATCAGTGTTTACTTGCCTTTCAGTCGTTCTTGTGACTCATTCTAGTCACCATTGATGACCATTATTAATATCGTTGGATTCATCCCGTTAAGATTTTTTCAACGGTACCTGTAGTGTCATCATCAGAGTTTCTATGTCTACAAAGTCGTTTTCTTTCATTTTCTCTCTCTTTTTTCTCGTATCTTTCTTTATTGAGTCATGTTTCCAACAATTTTATAATTTGAGAGAGTCACATATCATACTTGCAACTCAAGAATCACAAATGTCATTTGCGACTCTCTAAATGCTATTTCCCTATAAAATTTTGCACTATGTTATTTTATCATATATTTTTTACTATGCTAGAAACCAATAAGACTCAATGTAATTATCTAACATCATTTAAAGAAGGTTGTCTTTGTGTGAGACAAAAAAATTATTATTAGCAAGGTTGTCAAACCACACATCAATATAAACTTATATTATAAAAACAGAGCATAAAATCATAATTTTTAATTATTTTTTTCATACAAACATTAACCAATTTCATCAACAAAGATATAGTGTACTTGTTCTTGCATAATAAAATCCTACCAAGCAAGATCTAAGAAAAAAAAGTTGGAAGTGGTTGATAATACTATGTGTCTATGAGAAAATATTAAAAACAATTGTCTTCACAACTATGCTATCTTGTTGGCCAACACTAGTTCCAATGCTCCCTCTAAATGCATGACCATCTGTAGTAATAATTTTAGGTTATCTGATGTCTTTTGTCTTGTTGAATAATACATCATTTTTAGATATTGTTATGTTTTCTTTTAGATGTTGTTATATTTTCATAAGTTTAAGATCTTTTTTGTCACATTATGAATCTCAACAAATAGATTGATAAAGAATTGAGTCTTGCATAACTTGTTTTTGGGAGCATGTTCCCCTGTTGTTTATGTCATTGTATTTTTTATTGGGAGCCTATTCCCTAATTGCTTCCTGTATTTTTGTACATGTATATGAACTTGTTGGTTCTCCAGCATGGTTACTTTGATATTATTTCATACTTACATTTTGATAAAGAAGAAGAAGAAGAAGAAGAAGAAGAATTGCAGGCTTTGTATGAACTAAAACGAATGAATCAAACAATTCAAAGTATGATTTTTTTTTTATCTTGAAATCTGGTTCATTGTTAGATCATATCTTAGATAAGTTATGAAATTTTCTATAGAAAAATTATAAAGCTTTAAACTTAAAAGATTTTGGTATTAGGCATAAGCACCTGGTAAGTCAAACTTCAAAGTATGGTTAGTCACTCTTAACTGTAAGGATATCCTTATAAAATAAACATTTTTAAAGTCCTCTTCCATAATAGATGATTTTTTAGTTGTTAGATGAGGTTTAAGCAAGACTATATTTCCTTCATCCTTTCACTATTGATTGAAGAAAGAATCCATGGATACAAGCACTTGCAAGGCTTATGTGTTAGTGAGTAAATACAATGGTATGCAATGAGGAAGATAAAACTTTGAAATTTGAAATTATTGTAAAATCATAAAATCAGTCGTAAAATCATGATTTTACCTGATTTTACATTATTTTAGTCTAACATTATTATTTTTTAATCTTTTACATGATTTTGCACAATAATTATATGTTGACTAATAAAATCATATGATTTTACGAGTCAACTTGCAACTTTAACATCCTTGCTTATTACATTCCATGAAGACAAGTATTGAATTGATTTTTCATGAGGCAAAAGACATGTGTTCTCTCCACTCAAAAGTACATTGCTCCTTCAATAATTTCTATATCTATCTCCTTGTACTGATCATAACAACGTTAAAAATTAGAAGAAATAAAGGACAGTGTGTTTGGTATTATGGTAACTTTTGTGGTTGTTGTTTGAAAAAAATAAATTTATAAAAATCACTTTTGTGGTTGGTTTGATTAAATATGTGTTTGGTTAAAATTATGGTTGAAATTGATGATGTAAATAAAATCACCAAAAAGAACAAGAATTAATTTCTTATTTTACATTACATTATTAATACATTGGAAAAATAACAATAAAAAAACATAGGTTTTATTGTCCCATTAAACTTGTTGCACAACCGTCTCGAACATAATCCATACATTAGGACCTCTAGTTTACATGAGTTTGTGAATGTGGAATGATTAGTACTTAAAAATATATTTTTATGAAGGTTTAATATCATCATTTTGCACTTAAAGTATCAACAACTCCTTAACTAAAACATGTTTTATAATAACATATCTAATAATATAAGATACCTTTAATTTATGGTAAATGTTCATCTTAAATGCAGGCCTATCACATAAATGAAAGGATTGATTGATGAGTTTAAGTATAGAAATTGAAAGGACAAAAAAAGGGGCCAAACTTAGAAAAGAGATGCTGGTTCAGTCCAAACTGGAACACTGTTCGGTAATTGGGTCATATCTGGAGCTGTAGATCTCAGATTGAGGTTTGTTTTATATGGATGGAAACGTAAGACATAGGCCTAAAACTGTCATGGGAGTCCAAGATTTAAAAAAGTTGTTTTCAAGTCCAAATTATAGCAACAACAGAGAAGTCTGAATTTATCCTACAGCCTAAACACTGTTCAGTGTTTAGCCCATATCTAGAATTCTAGAAGTCCAAATGATCTTAATTGTTTTTTCCTGGAAAGCTGAGATGATTTTCTAGAACTTTCATAAGTAAAGTTGGTTCAAACTCGGACGTTATCAATGACGTTTTGTTTAGACAAGAAGATAAGGATTGTCACCAAATCAAGACGTGGCCATCCACTCAACAATTAGTCATCAAATCAATAGTTTCAAAGTTTGGCCTATAAAAGGAGGCATTTGCCATGCATTTAGGCATCTTGGTTGTTCAGATCAAGATCATGCTTTTTATTTTTCTCTTTATATTTTTGTAATGCTTAAGTTTTACTTTCATTAATATGTTATTTATGCTTTTCATTTCATTTTCTTTACTTAGTTAACTTGTACCTTATTTATATTCTTATCTTGTTTATTTATGTTTCTCTTCTTTATTATATTTAGCTAAGTTTATTATGTCAATGTGAAAAGGTTACACTAATAGTGTAAGAATAAGTATAATATAAACTCAATATGGACTTCAATACTTATATCCTAAACAACTTGTTATTAACATGTCTTATCATTTTTATCTTATTAATTCTTAATACCTTTCTTGTTAAATGGTTAATCTACATTTGTGTTGTATAACACTTGGTACAACAAATGCTTGACACTTTTATAGCTCAAACGTATGGTATAACTTACACTTGTGTTATGAAAAGAATTTGATTTGTTGTTAACATAAGTTAGCATCATGAATTCCTGACAATATTTAAAAGTTTGGTATTACTTAAATAAGATAATTAATATGATCATGTTAACAATTTATAATGAGTTATTAATGACAAATCATCCAATTAAAACCTTCTTTGTGTGTTGCTTCCAATTGAGTAATAAAAAGAGTTTATACTATACTTGTTTGAAATACCATTAGTGGATCCTCTGACCTTGATATTTGTTTTTATCATTGTTTAATCCTCACATTAATCAAACTTCTCAAAATCCTCTTTAACTTCTTCTTCTTCTTCTTATCATTATCATTATCATTATTATTATTATTATTATTATTATATAGTTAACCTCCCTATAGTTTGACTCCAGTCTTGCCAGGTTATTTATTACTTCGACATTCCTACACTTGGGAGAAAACATCAATCTTTTGATCATGTCATGGAACCACATCGATTAATATCGTAAGGAATAAAATTAGGATTGCGATCAAACTCGGTAAATGCCACACATCTTGTTATAACTTCCTTCTAATATAATTATATAGTGTTATGGATGCTACAACAATCTGAACTTGTGTTTTGTAAGGAAACACATACATGTTCTGCAAAATTCTTTACCTTTTTTTTCCACACTCCAAATGTATATTCTATTACACAATGTATGGACACAATTGAATATTTCTTCTTGACTTTGTGGTTGGCCTCGCTAATAAAATTTTTGAAGATGATATCTCTCACCTCTATATGGCCTTAATAGATCGTACTCATTTGGATATCCAAAATCAACAATATAGTACTTTCCTACAGTAACAAAATGTTTCTTTATAACTTAATCCCCATTACTTACTGAAAAATTAACTATCATAATATTTACTTTGTTTCTTCCTCATTACTTTCTGGTGACCTTGGAATTTTGATATTAGGGCAATCGCCCCAAGAAAAATTCTTATATCATGTTTGCTACCTTCTCATCCAGCCTAAACAAATATACATCGCATGTCAAAGTTTCATGAAACCATTAAATTATGTATTGATATATTTTTTTCTGCCAATAAATGATATTTGATTTTTTAGTGATACACACGCACACATATATATGCCATCGATAGATCCAATACAATTCTACAACAAAAACAAGAAGCAAAGAACATCATTTTGAATGTAACAAGCTAGAATTCATACCAAATACTAATCAATACTATTTATACATAAAACTACATTAAAGTTACCATGAGATGAGGCATATATCATGGATTCATGATGATTTCTCATGATGTGTTTAAAAATATCGAGTCTTGTGGTTTGGTGATTTCTACTCCTAGTAAACAAACTGATCACATAACTTTATTAAAATACTTACTAATAATTTCACTGAAATGTTAAAATATCTTATTAACTTTTTTATTTGAAGCATATAATGCTAATGTATAAAGAAACATGTCGACCTTTTCAATAACATTTGTCCTCTTTGATGGTTTTAATTCATATTAGGTTTTTAAATCAAAATAAAGACTTTGAAATGTTGATGTATTCATCCTAAATATATTAACATAATGTTTCCAATGCCTATGTAAAATTCCATTCAACATCATATTCATGTGTTACAAGAAACCATACAAGTTTCTTATAAATATAATTATTATAATACATAGCAAGAGCTTTAACTATGCATAATACTAGTTTATGACGATCATACTCTCTCAGCCGAAATGAATTACCTTCCTCATCATCATCGTTTTCATTGTTATCGTCGTTGTCATCATTGGGATTGTTAGCATCACTACCATTATTATAGTTACCCCCATCATTATATGAAACATATTCAATAACACAACTCATTACATTATCATAATCCCTATCAAATAGATCATTAAGACATTATGCGTACATATCTATAATAAAAAATAATTTTTTTAGTGAAATTAACTCTTATTTGATCAATAATTTTATGTTGTTGTTGAGTTGTACTATGGACACCTACCATAATAAATATATCACCTTTTAAAAAAAATTAATGGTGAGACTTGAACCTAAAACCTTTAATTGATTTTTTATCCAAACCATCCATTGAAGGCAATATTAAAAGTAATTCGCTTAGCATGTCATAATTTACTTAAGGCATAAAAAGACATAAATCATATACTTATCACATGCTTTCAAGATATTAAAAGAGGGTAGCTGAGCATAAAATATAAATCTTAAGAGTTAAATACAAATCATAAAATGCAATATGTTTGTTAATTTGAAGACATGTTTTAACATAATGATGTATTGTTAATTCAATATTTATTAATCGATAGACATTATACATGTAATTATTCAAAACAAAATAAGATATCGCTTTTAAAATGTAAGGTCATAATGAGTCATTGTCTCGGACTAGAAATTTAAGGTCTTATGAATTTGTTTGTTTGATTTCTAAGTAATTTTGCATTTACATTCGGTGGTTTGGTTTTGGATAAGAACATGATTTCCCTTTTCTAAAACATGATTCTAACATTCCTAAAAATGTTACAAGTTCAATAATAAATATAACAAAATTGCTCTATGGAGGTGGGTACAAATTTAATTTAACAATCTTGTTTTGTCATCTCATAACTCAACATTACAACAATATATAAATATTAATTACTTGAAGAAACTCACAAACAAACTCCATGTTCATTTGTAAAAAATAGCTTTTTAACATATATCTTTGACCAACAATAAACAAGCAAAAATCATGGAATGCAATAATTGTTATGCCTACTACAATTTAAAAAACAAAAAGTGTTACTTACATATGTATCTTAAAACAAAATGCTACACAACTTATTACTATGACCTTAAAATTTTTAACTCATGAATATGAAAGAATAAATTTGAAAGTGATATTTGAACCTTTTAAAAAACAATAAATTATATAAGAGTGTGTCAATATGTTAAAACAAAGTTTAACCATTAGTTGTTTCAATTCCAAATAAACTTTTAAACCTAACTATTCTCACCTAAACTTTTCATAGAATAATAATTCAAGTCAATACTACTACAACTACAATATATACGGTCAACCTTAAGTTATGTAAAGAAGTTATACCACACATATTAAATTTAAAACAAATATCATTACCAAATATAATTTACACAATACTACAGTGTCTATATTAATTTGAAATAAAAATATATTACATGTCTATCAATATAACAATAATAAAGGAATTCAAAATCATTAACAACATGGTAGCCATGTCTATTATAATATTGGCAAGCAGTAGGTAGAAGTAGCAAGCATCATCCAAACTATTTTTGATATATATATGGTTTATAAAGAATTTTACACATAAACAAATAATAAAATGTATAGCATGGAAAAGAAATTGCAATTACTTCTCTAACATAAACAAAATTGAAATAGGAACAACAATCAAAACACAAGAATATTGAACAATGTTAAATGCATAAAAGTTATATGTTTTTTTTTTAATTTAAGATAAGTCAAACATTATTAAAAATATATATATATATATATATATATATATATATGATTTAACTAAGATAAGAAGATTGAACTTAACCTTAGAGGTTTGATCTTTTTTCAAACATTAATTTTAATTAGGAGAATTTTCTTTCTATATTTCCCATTGGTTCCTATGTTTCTCTCTTTCTTCTTACTAAGAAAAACTTAGTTGCAAAGATGTACAACTCGTTGCCAAAATCAACACCATTAATGGAGTGAAACTCTTGCATCACTTTTTCTATGTTACACCCTTTCTTATCCCTAAAAGTGGATGTGCAATCACTCATACTAGACATACTATCAACTAATTGATCCAAGTGTGAAAAAATTACGCTCCCATTTGAGAACCCTTCTTCCTTTCTTTTTTCACTTTTATGTGTAGATTGTTAAGTGACTTTCCTTTTCCCACCATTACCGCGGTTGCCATTACTATTTGCAACATTAACACCAACAACCATGTTACTCACATCATTAATAAAATTTGGTAAACTATCCTCATCTGAATCTCCACTTCCTTTCTTAAGATTGAAATCTCATTTTTAGTATTCTTTAATCCATCATCCCTATCTTTATCATCATCAAACAAAATTCCTTGAGATGGAACCTAAACAAATTGTCAAGTTGCAACAATATTGGTAAATATAATGCCATATTTGCAACACAGGATGGCTCAATACCATAATGCCTAAACTTTTTATCTCCTTTTATTTTCCTATAATAGAGAAAATAAATGCAATTAATAAATTAAAACAAATAAAAGAAAAACTTAAACTAGATTAATGTAATTGCAAAGCTGAATTAACACCAAACTTACATGATCTCCACCACTCATCAGTTACAGAAATTATCCCTAATTTACTACTCCAACCAACTCAGGTTTTAGATATTAAGTTTTTCCATATCCTTCAATTTTTTTTTTTATTCCATCTAATTTATTCTTTAATTGTGCTTTTTGTGAATGCATGCCTAATTTGGTCTTTAAAGGTAGTTATAATGAATTTCCTTCCAGCTTTGTCAAAATACATGTTTGGTCTCATGCCTTTCTCAAAAACCTTGATACATATGTCATAAAAAGTGTGCACTATCTCTCTAGTCTAATACGCTTTATCTTAACCTTAAGAACCTTCTTGATAGATATGTCATAGAAAATATGCACTATTTCTCTAGCCTAATATGATTTATCTTGACCATAAGAACCTTCAATATCCTTAGTTTATATGTTATTTCTTAGCATACAATTAAACAATTAATGTTCTAGGTGTAATATAATCATTAATAATGAGCATATGTATATGGGTAAAAAAAATTCGAGGACAATAATGTATAAATAAAGTGTTTGTTGATAGATAATATGAAGAAAAAAAATATATAATAGGCATGGGGAAGGTTGAAACAAAGTAGTATAACACATAAAGGAAGTATTAAGCTAGTGACAAACATAAATATTACTGTCTAAGAAGAAAAAAAGAGTTGTGACATATCATGTTTAAAAAAATAGTGAAATATTATATGAAATTTTCATCAAATGAAAATAATAACAAACAAAATTAGCAGCATGATAAAGAATAAACTTTAACTCTACAGCCAAAGAAAAAAAAAACATGACAAAACATATTAAAAAAAGAAAAGAAGAAGTATGATAAAAACAACAATATATATTGTACCCAAACCAATAAAAAGAAAAAATAGCAATCTCATATGGTGTAACTATAACTTATAGAAAAATAATGATAAATATTGACAGCCTTACTAGGCTGATAACGCCAAGGGATAGATTCAATTTGTTATAGGAGAGTTCGAGAGCTTTCATTCAATGAAAAATGATATTATTCAACCTGATTTTCAATCAAAGTTATTCTTTTTTAAAACTTTATAATGAAATACTAAAATATATTATTCATTTTTAAGTTTGTTGTCAGTTAATAACAGTGGGATTGGTGATGAGTTTTGAGTTAATATATATATATATATATATATATATATATATATATATATATATATATATGAACTTTGTAGTTTAGTGAATATTTGCTTAATTATGGATGACAAAGCAACCAATTAGATGACGACTTATCTTTCAAACCTTAAAGAAGGTAGTAACACAATGTTGATCACACAGGTGTTCAAAGACATTTCACATTGCAAATGACAATTGATTTAAGTGAACATATAGTTTTGAATTCTAGGTTGTTTAAGATCAACATAGATTACCTAAAAACCTAAAGATAAAATTGAAAGATAACGCAATTAAAGGTAAAGAATCCTAAAAATATTATGTAATCTATATAATCATCAATATCACACAATTGATTTCATTCTATATATAGTTTTGAAGTGAGGATTTTGGAGGAGAAATTGGATTCCCTGAATGGCAATCCCTATCTACTATTTACAGTTATGGTTTGGGTTTTCTTCTTCTTGTTGAACCCCAATAATTAGCATGCTATAATTTTTGTTCCTACAATAAGAAAAAATAAAAAGCTTTAACTTAATAATGAAAAAGGTGATGATTTTTTTATTAAGAAATAGTTACATGACATCTGATATACACGGATTGAAAATGGGAACAAGATTGTTAGGGCAACCTTACCAAGATTTATTGATGTTAATTATAGTGGTTAGTCAATATAGAAGAGAAGAAGATAAAAGCAAAGTAGATTTAATAGAAGGATATTATGAATCTTGAAAGAAGATAAAAGTAATTTTTGCCCATATAAAGTTTGGCGACTTGATTTTTGGGTAAAGATTTTCATTTGGAGAGAACAAATTGAGGTGTAACCTTAAATCATCAATCTCAAAACAAAAGAAAAGCAAAATAACAAGGTAGGTAAGTCCAAACATCACTCAATGAAACACATAAGAAAAAGAGGCTGACTGGGAAGATGATGAAGGTATTTTGATCTATTAA
Source organism: Populus tomentosa (assembly GCA_018804465.1). Lineage (NCBI taxonomy): Eukaryota > Viridiplantae > Streptophyta > Magnoliopsida > Malpighiales > Salicaceae > Populus > Populus tomentosa. The sequence goes on along the minus strand of CM031973.1, from coordinate 5,534,870 downwards.
TAAAACAACAATTCTTTTCTCTTTTTCTTTTTTTATTTGTCAAAAGTTATTGATAAAAGAGATGACTTAACTGAGGTTGCAAATCAACACAAAATCAATTTTGGAATGCTTATTTTGAATGTATGGCTAGACCACCAATTTCAATAAATTCCATATTCTAAAACCATGGTTTATATGTTAACCAATCTATGTTTTAATATTTAATTTTATATAAATCTTACTAAAAACTCTTTCATGAAATCTTGGTTGTAGAAAAAATAACAATTTATAACTCTTTTTAAATTTTCTTTTTAAACCGTAACTATAAAAACTATCACAATACTAAACATATATGTTAAGATACTTAGAAAACCCAGAGAAAACAGAAACAAAGAACTTTGTTTTGGAATATGTGTCCCATGAGTTCCACTATTCTTCTTATATATCATTTCATTTATACACAAAAGTATGTGTTATAAATAGAGTCTAATTGATTCCTAATATCTAGCCTTTATTCATGGAAAGATAAATATTTACAAAGTCCTAAAGTTATATACGATATCATCCCTCCTTAAATTAATGCTAGTAAGTCAACTAGCAATAATTTGCCAACAAGAAATTTTTGTCGCTGTCAAGTCATGGCTTTTGTGAAGACATCAACCACTTGGAGATCAGAAGAGATGTGAGGAAGAGATATCACTCGACTTTCCAAGGTGTCTTGAATAGAATGACAATCAACCTCAATGTGCTTAGTACGTTCATGGAAAACAGGATTGATGGCAATCTAAATAGTACTAATGTTATCACCATAAAAGGGAGTAAAAGTAATCCAAGGAAACCCAAGCTCCTCAAGAAGACCGTATAACTATACAATTTTAGAATAAGCAGTAAACATGGCACAATACTCAGCCTCGATAAAGGATTTAGAAACATGATCTTGTTTCTTACATCTCTAAGAAATTAAAGCATTACCTAAAAACATACATAAACTCGTATTAGATCGACGTGTATCTAGACACCCAACCCAATCAGCATCACTATAGGCAACAAGTTGAAGAGATGAGCCGGTAGGAAAGAACAACCTACGAGTAGGTGAGCCTCGAAGATAGCGGATGATGAGTCGAATTGCAGCAAAATGGACTAACTAACCTGATGAACAATATTGGAGATATCAGGTCGAGTAGTGGTCAAATAAATAAAACTCCCAACCAGGCGCTGATAGAGAGTAGGATCATCTAGAAGGTCCCTTTCATCTTTCCTATATTTGACATTTACCTCCATAGGAATATCAACAAAACAAGTGTCCTCTAAACTAGCCAAAGTAATAAGATTTCGAATATACTTATGTTGGTTCATAAATATACCATTGGCTCGATGATGAAATTCCAATCCTAAGAAGTATATGAGCTGACCAAGATCTTTCATATGGAAAGTTGCATATAACAGTTGCTGAAGCTTAGTAATCAAACCAGAGTCAGTGCCAATAATGATAATATCATTCACATAAACCAAGAGAATGATTATAACCAACGTAGACATGTGAAAGAGAGAAAAATCATATTGACTTTGTGTGAAATTAAAGTAAAAAAGTGTATCACGAAATTTCTCAAACCAAGCTCGGGGTGCTTACTTAAGCCCATACAGAGAATGCTTTAGTTTATAGACATTGTGAGGAGAAGAAGTAGTCATACCAGAAGGAAGCTTTATGTAAATCGTTTCTTACAAATCATCATGAAAAAAGGCATTCTTCACATCCATCTGATGTAGTTGCCACGACTTTGAAGCGGCAATAGCTAAAATGGTTCGAACTGTAGTCATTTTAGCATCAGGAGCAAAGGTCTCCTTAAAATCAACCCCATATTCTTGATTGTTACCCAAAGCTACGAGGCAAGCTTTGTGTTGGTCCAAAGAGCCATCATAACAAATTTTTACAAAAAAAAAATCCATTTACTCCCAATAGGTTTTATTGTAAGAGGACAAGGAATAATATCCCAAGTGTGATTCTCCTCAAGTCCTTGAAGTTCTGTTTGCTTGAATGTTGTCAACACTCATGTTGCATAGCTTGTTTATAGCAAGATGGAATGGAAATAGTGGCTAAAGTAACAACAAAAGAGACAGGAGAGAAGAAACCATACCAATCAAAGGGTCGAGAAGGACGAGTAGATCAACGAAGGGTGACGAAAGTAAGAGCAGGATTAGGTGTCGGGTCAAGATCGTAAGGGAGCACAGGGGAATGGAACCATATTCATGTTGACTATGTCTTTCATAAATAAAACCAAGTTTGAATGTTTCCATAATTGCTGTGGAATTATAACAACTAGGCAAAAAAGATAAAGATGCAAGTGGTTGCTCAACATGAGATGGAAAGAAATATTGATTATTTTTTTTTTAAAAAAATCACATTCCTAGAAACCTGTATACGATGAGCATATGGATCATAACAAACGTAACCCTTTTAAGGGATAACATAACCAAGAAAAGCACACTTGACAGATTGAGCAGTAAATTTATGTCGTTCATGAGTAGAGAGATGCAAAAAATAAACACAATCAAATGTATGAAGATTAGAATATAAAGGAGAATGACCAGATAACTTAAAGAAATGAGAAATAATGGGTGCAATACCCTAAACATTACTATGAATAATGTCAAAACATTGTGAGGCACAAGATGTATAATGAGAAAAATGTAAAACTTTTCTTTTGCCAAGTTTGCATGATGTACAATCAAAAGAAAGATCATGAGAAAAACATGCTTTATTTCCCAATAATCCAGAATTAATCAAAGTATGAAAGTACATTAGAGTTTGGGTGGCCTAGACGTCTATGCCATATCTTATTTCCAAAACCAATAACATTACATGCAAAGAAAAGTGAAGGGAAACTAGGAATAATAGTGGAAGGAGAAATATAAAGAGGAAAGAGTTGGCACACTTTAATCCCTTCACGATCATCTTCCCTAACACTTGATCTTGTACAACACAACTAGAATGAGAGAAATGGACATCATAATCATTTTTAAATAATTGACCAACAAAAATAAGATTTGTAGAAAGGTTAGGAGACACAAAAACATCGGTTAAGAAAAGGGAAAGATTACCAATAACACTGATAGGCAAAAAGCTACCATTAGCAGTGTTAATTTTCAGACTGCCCTCATAATTTCTAACATTAAAAAAGACAAACAACAATATTGGTCATATGGTTAAAGGCCCTAAAGTCAAGATACCATGGCTTAAAAGAAAATTTATGATTACATGAGAGCCCAAAAACATAAAAAATAGAAAGGATTATCTGGTGTACCATTTCAAGAGTGAGTGTGTTCGGGTTCGCTAAAGCTGTAGGAGCAAGAATAGGAACAATTGGCGAGGCAATAGGCAATGCAGCAAAACTAGAAGCACCAATGGAGGCATTATAAATAGTACCCTACTTCCGTTTAAGTCAGATGATATGACCTTGTTTCTCGCAGTAGTTACAGAACTTCTAAGGACAATTCCAAGCAATATGACCAAAAGCTTTACAACTAAAGCACTGGACAAAACACGTCTCTACCTTTATTCCTCTCCTGTGCTGCATAAGACACAAAAACAGGTGCATTAACATTAGCCTGATGTTCCATGGCAGTCTGAGTGACAATATGTTGCTTCTCATGAAGAAGTTTACTCAAACAGGTGTCCAGAGATTGTACATGATGATGATTCATCAGATTAGAACGTGTAGTTTCAAAATCAGAACGGAGCTTCATCAAGAATTAATCTCCCTTGCTTGTGTCATGCACTGCTTGAACAACATATAAAGCTGTAACGGAAACATTAGCATAAACAATATCTAAATAATCAAACCAAAGATTTTAAAAACCATAAAATATTTCTCAATGGAGAGACTTCCTTATATGAAATTAGTCATCCCATACTCTAAATGAAAATGTTGAGCCGTGTTGTCTTGATTGTAAATTTTATTCAGATAATTTCACATGATAACAGCAATTGTATGAGACCTCAGATTGAGAACTTTGTTTCGGAATCCATGTCCTGTGAATTCCACTCTTCTTCTTATATATTATTTCATCTATGCACGGAAATATATGTTGTACATGGAGCCTAACTAATTGTTAACATAGTCCTAATGTTATATAGGATAACAATACACTCATATCATAGGAGTGTATATAAGACAATGCCTAAATATATCTTCAACAACTCCCAAACGGCTTTGGTAAAGAGGACTGCACTTTAATGAAACTAGAGTAACGAACTGCAATTCTCAAATGATCAAGGGAGGCTAGTCTATCACAGCAGTCAATACTGAATGGTGCATTATACATCGAAAGTTTCACAGAACAACTGTTAAAATTGTATTATGTTATCTTCACCTCAACCATAACTAGGGTTCATACTTTCCAAGATACAAGGCATGCAGAAAATTTGATGTCCAGTCTGAAACTGTTCCTGGAACTAAAGAGATTAATCTCAGCATAAAACCCTACCACTTTCTGCCAGCATAAAACCCCAGAGATCAGTCTGCATTTAAAAAATTTCCATGGTGGAAAATGACAGTAATTTATCGTTTCAGAAACTTCCTCTTCGGTTGTGGAAGCTCGAGAGGGACAGAAAGGGTTACCAAATACTTGTTCTTCTCGCGTTCCATCTTGCAACCCCCCAAATTGCGATACAATAGCAGGATTCATTCTTAGATCTTTACTTATTATTGCTGGAAAAGTCCGGAAATCATCAGCATATAGAGTGAGAACGAAAACATAACTAACGAGAAGATCAATTTTGTCAACTGACAGCCTTAAACATGTCGAAGAATTTCTGCCGTAGGATGCTCGGAAATTGATGGTTCCTAGCAGAAGAGGCACCATCCATAGAATGCTGGTCTTCAAGCTTTATAAGATGAGTGATGTCTGAGAAAATACACGATAGTCTCTTCTCCCCCACCTGGTCCCAGAACAGGCACAATAAAAGCATCAGCGCTGAACTATTTCCAACCAAGAGATATAAACACAAAAGAACACCTCATGATTGATAATGGGAATACTATTTGTCTATGGAAATTCAGAAATTTTCATCTAAATTTCACTGACCTTGTGTGCATGCAGACATCATGAACAATAAAGCCCAAGGAAGGGTATAGTTCTTCAGATCAAAGCCAAATGAGATCATAAAATCAAGAACGTCAAATTCCAGCTATTTACTTAGCTACGATGACAAATCATCAGGTATCTAGCATGCACACATTAAAGTCAGATTCTGCGAAATTTGCTTAAAGTTAATCTCTGCTTGATATTTAAAATGAATCAGGAAGAATCTAACCGCACAAGTTTTTCTTAGTGAACTACAACTACTACTTCCAACTCTTCAAATGCTAAATCCTCATTCGCTATTTTATTACAGTGCAGTTTCAAACTTTAAAAGTTAGAATAATCAGTGAATTTCCATCAACATGTAGGCAAAAATATTCCATTTTACCTGAATCTCCAGCAATTTATGGATCCTGTTGCAAACAAAAGTTGGGTAAGCATTGCTTGCTACTTCTCCTGCTTGCAAACTCCTATAAATATCTTCGAGGAAATCCCACTCTCCGCTGAGAATAATCCTGTCCAGTGGATAAGCCTCCTGGGGAGTATTGGCAAAAGAATCATATGGTGGAATATTTCGAGCATCGGGGCCACTGGTGCCTTCAAGAGCTTCCTTGTTTACTGAGGCATTTTCTATTTTCCTGCCCAGATCCTTCTGGGATAGAGGATCATCTCCCTCCTCAGGAATTCAGTGCTTCCAACAGAATCACACACTTTCCAGCTAACAAGATGTTCTACCTAGGGATCCTATTTTGTAGAAACACTATATCAAGAAATAAATTAAGGATCCAATTTGGATGCTGTAGCTCAAACTAATCCTTCTCGCAAAAAAAAGAAAAAGAAAAAGGAAGAATCCCAGAAACAAACTAAGGATCTAAAGTGAACCGTTTCAGAAGAACATAAAATGCAAACTGCTCAGAGATGACAGGATACACAAAGGAAATCCCTTTTGAAGATACAAACATTTAGCATACGTTTAGATAAATGATACACATATCCATCTATCTTTTTCAAAAGTAAGAAAAAGCTTCAAATATTCCAGATGTACAAGTTATATACATAAAATCATTTCTTGTATGCTGATTTGTAACATAAATGCGCAGAAGTTGTAAGTCGTTTAAGCCCTTCTATATATATATATATATATATATATATATATATATATATATATATATATATATTTGTTGTTCCAGGTTTTCTTTCGCAGCAACCATTAATTTGCTAAAAAAAAAAGTAAGATTTATTGTAAATCGTTTAAGCCCTTTTAATATATATAAATTTGATAAGTTAATTTAAATACACATGAGTAGTTTTTTATATCTATTTTAAAAAAAATTAATTTTTTTAATCTTTCATTTAAAATTTTATTAATTAAAAATATAATTTTATAATTATTTCAATATACTTTTTATAAAGTTATTATAATATCAATTATTGAAGTTGTAAATTTATAGTTTAACTCATATCAATTTAATATATCATTTTAAAAAAAATATCATTCAACTGTATTAATTTTTAAAAAATATTGCTAAATCAAAATTATATTTTGAATTAATAGTTAATTTTTTTTATTAAAAAATATATTATCAACGCTTAGAACAATTTTTTTCTTGCGTGAAAATAATAGTTCTTCCGATACTCTAGTGGTGTGCAGTACTAAATGTAATTATCCCTAAAAAAATAAAGGGCTTTGCTATTAAAGAAAAGGGCTATGAGCTGCTACTGCTAATGGGTTGGGTTGGGATGTCACAATGCCGAACAAGTGCTTTCTTTTTAAGGCCTATTGGTTTGAATTTTGAGGTAGTAGTTTCTTGATTGGCAGTATCAATCTTTCAGTCTAAACCTCCGGTCTTATGCTTAGAACGCGCTCACTCACCCACAAACAATAGCATCAGCAGCCGCATATTCTCTTGATCTTCATCAAGATGGAGGAATTACTAAGAAACTAGAGCACCCTCTTCTCATTTCTTGTGTAAAGTTCACTTCTTTAAAGGTCATACTGTAAGCTCTCTCTCTCTCTCTCTCTCTCTCTCTCTCTCTCTCTCTCTCTCTCTCTCTCTCTCTATATATATATATATATATATATATATATATATATATAAATTCGTGGTATTTGTTTCTTGGTTTTGATGCAAAAGTAAGCTTATTTATCATATGTTTCTTGATGGATGTTTTTTCATTGTTCATTGAAATATGGATAATTTGTTGATATTTTCAAGATCAAAAAGTAGTCCCCGCCCCACCCATGTATTAGCTTTGTTGTTTGCTGCGAGTCTTTATGCTAAAATAAGCTTCTCTAACCTATATTGATGCCAGGCTAGAAGTTTTGAGAGACTTCCTTCGCTGAAATATGGGTTTTTTTTTTTTAATCATTTTCAAGTTCTTGCTGGTTTTGGGGGGTTATCGCATGATTGTTTTAGAAATTCTAGCTAAACTAAATTTCTCTGAGAGTGATTGATTCATTTTATTTTATGTTAGAGAAAGGGGTTTATTTGTATTGCCTCTGTAGTGGATGTTATGATTTACTAGAACAGTTTGAATCTAAACGATTGTTTTTGTGGGATTTAGTGAAACACTTTGTGATGGACACAATCGGAGTGCTTAAAAATTGCCACTTGATGTTGGATTTTGATTGGACATTATTTTGTACAACTGGATTGATTCTTAGATTGAACTTGTTGTTGAGCTTGTTTGTATTCTACTTTAAGCAATCTGGTGATTCTATTTTCTTAAATTCTCGTAAACGAGGCTCTCCCATTCTCCCACGTGGTAGTTTCTTGGTGGGACCTGGTATTTTGTCAATTCTTCCATATTGCCCTTTTCTCTTACATATTCACGGAATCTATGATTGCATAAATCAATGTTTTATTTTGTTATGGTTATGTGATGGATTTAGTTTTATTTATGGGGGTTGCGAATTTATCACCTTTGCATGGCTACTGCAGCTTCAAATAATCCTCTCTCATCTTTCTTACCTGAAGTAGCTTTAAAGTATTGCTTGTAAGACCTTAGTAATTCTATCTGTTCATTTGTGATAGGGGAATGCACTTTTCACACAAACCATTCTATGGCCTTATATTTGTGCAATAATTCTGTAGTTTGATGGGAGCCCAATCAGGGAGGGGTTTATGTAACAATTGGTACAGATGCATGTCGATGTTAGTGATTGTCTAAGGTTTTCGCTACTTGGAAAATTATGCTCATTTTTTACAATCTCTCATTATCTTTCATGGGTTCTGGTTACTTCTTAATTCGTAGTTGCTGAATTTCTTTTACCTGCAAAATGCTATTTGTTTCATTTAAGTCACACAACTTCTGTTTTAGGATTTAACTCTTTTTCATACAAGGTGGGATCTACTTTTGTTTTCATATGTTAAAATTCTAGATTACTTGATTGATTTGATTACTCTTTGTATTCTTCATTTTAGAGGCGTCATTGTATTAAATGCATTAAGTTCTTTGTTGATACTCAATATCCAGCATGTTACATTGTTTTTAACATCCAGCATATTTCATTTTGTTTTGTAAGTCCATAAGGGGGCATCGACGGGAGCTGAAACACCAGCTTTTCTATTTTATTTCTGGGATAAATGAATAAGGGTGCTCTATTCCTGCATATTTACTATTTTTGGTGCACAGTGCAATTTATCCTTTTCAGAAAAAAAGAGCCTTTCTGCTAGTCTTACTGCAAGCCATACAGTTAGCCTGTTTGGTGCTGGCTTAATGCTGTATGTGTTAGTTTGTGAATCTAAATGTTTTGGTCAATATGCCTATGCTTAGTTGTTTATACCTGCTAGTTAAAAACTGTTGGTATTTGACAGGGGCGAAAATCTGTGGCCATAAAGAGAGTTTGTCGCTTCTCTATATTCTCAAGCAACTAGGTTTTCTTTGCTTAAAGGAATCTTGGACATGGGAAGTCTTTAATTTCCATATCATGTAACAGGCCATTAAGTTTAGCCAGAAAAATAAAAAACAAAAACAAAAAATAGAAACCACTATTTTTTTTTCTTTTCATATACGCATATCATGGTGGTGGAAAAATTATATGTTCTGAACCTCATCTGACTGCATCGCAATCTGCAAAACTTCAGTTTCATGTTTAGAACCATTTAGGTCCATTACTGTACTGTGAAGTAACTCTTTTGGATGGATTGGAATCAATAATTCTTTGACATGGTGAATGAGTTTGGTTTTTGCAGTCCATAACTTTTTGAATTCCAAAATTATGTGTGTCATGAACCTCATCTAACAGCATTGTGAACTATAAAATTTCAGCTTCATTTCTAGAATAGTTTAGGTTCATATTGTATTGTGAAATGGTTCTTTCAGGTGGTTTTGGACCAATTACTGTGGCTTGGTGAATGAGCTTGGTGAATACAGTAACTTTTTAATCAGCGAATGGGAGATTCAAGATGCTTAATGCTTGTTATTATTCTTGAGACCTTTGAAAAATTTGTCTAGACAAGTTGCTTGAGGTGTTTTGTTGAAAACAGGGCATTCCACTGATGCCATGAACCATATAGAAGATGAGTATGTTCCCATTAGAGATGTGGAGGATGCCCAACTGGGAATGTTTGACAAACCCCTTCCTTGCTTTGGCTGTGGAATTGGATGGTTTTCGTGAGTATTGCTTCCCTTCTTCTCCCTTATTGCTCTCACTCATGGATGCTTCTTTTTACTGCTGCCTCTTGCTTGGATTTGTGTTCCCATTCTTTTCTCACGGATGCGCCGTTTCTCTGAAGCCTTTTGCTTGGATTTGTGTTCCCACTGATGTGGTACTTCTCAGCAATTCTCTACTTTGGGAAGTACTATAACAAGGATCCAAGGGAGCGATCTGGCCTTGCTGCGTGTGCAATAGCTGTGAGTGTTGAGCTTAATTATTAATTTTTTTTGTAGCATGGTTTGTCTCACTATTTTCGGTCATGCAGCTGATGTAACATCAAATATGATACTTGTCTTCTATTATTACTATCCCATTATTAAAAATCCATAGCTTGGGAAAAACATGAACTCATGGGTTCTAGCATTGGAATAAAGGCTTGACAGAGAGCATCATGATGCCTGTGGGTTAGATTGCCATTTAGTTCCAAGTCAGAATCACTTTTAAAATGCTACTCATTCTGTCCTTCACTTCATGATGTTTCTTCTACTGCTTGTTTTACATGGGCTGCTCCGCTTAATTGATGAAAGAAGCCTTTCCAAACCCAAAAGAGGTACAGATTGAGCTTTTCTTTGTAGTTTCCTATCATAGAAAGAGCAATGCTATGATGAGGTGACAGTTCACGTCCTTTGTGCCGCGCACACATTTTTCAATCACATGAACACTTTTACCCTGAAGTATTTCATGATAGGTATCAAAAAAGTTGTCTGGAAACTGGAAAGTACTTCATCTTGGGAGAGACCAGAGGTTCAACGGGACTGTGCCAACCATTGTACTAATTGATGCTCCCAGACGTGTATTGAGTTATCTATTGGACATGTTTGGGATGAATCTTTGTGTTTTATCTAGTTTGTTCATGAAGTAATATGCATGCACTTACCTGTCTTTTATTTTATTTGATTTCCAATTACTATGAACATTGCAGGCTATAATGTTCACAGTAGCTGCGGTGATCACTTTGCTCGTTTATTTGTTGTGATTCTTGCCTCTACAATTTCATCTTGTGGCTGCAGTGTAATGGGCCAAGAGGAAAAGAATTGGAAAGCACGGTGAATGATCGAGCTATCTTAAATCTGTAGCTGCAACTAATTTCTCCAGTCTTGTACATAATACAGAAGTGTTGTATGATGATGGGCAAAAAAAAACAGAGAGAAGAAACGAAAGAAACAACGAAACTGTTAAATGCCCTCTTAGTGGAAGTATGTAAAGTGTTTATACCAAACTTACAGAGCAAATCACTCTGTATTTATGCGATGATGCTTTAGAAAATGCGACATTTCTTGTTATATTATTTCAGAGTTTGCTGGAAGCAGCAGCTATATCAAATTGTTGCAAATTGACAATTGAAGGAAAGTGACTTCCAATATGAAAATTCCCCATGTTTATTTCATGCATGCCTTGCATTTTTTTGAAGCTACTCAGGATCTTAAAAAGGCACTTTGCTTTTTCGCAACTGGGATTTAATGTCTATCCGTTCCATTTCCTCACTGCGGTTGGATGAGGTCCATAATGATGCATCTAGCAGCCAGAACTGCAATTCATGTCCATGAAAAGAAGACGATTTGGTAGACGATGTGGTTATATGTAGTAGTGATAGAACTTCTGCCTCTGGATTTCATTGTTAGTCATATTTGCCTTGGAATGAATCGGTTGGTTGATTATTAGTGATGTTATTATATTCATGTGAATATATATATTTTATTATTAATAAAAGCTTAACTTATTTTTAATATTTTTATAATATAATATTAAATTAATGAATCTATTATTTGATTTATAAATCTAGATTAAAGATAAAGTTCAGAGCAATTAGAAGCTGCTTTTGATGACAAGGTCCGAAAATGGAATCGTTACTACCCATCTTTATCAACATAAAAATATTTTATAAAGGATAAAAATATTTTATAAAGAAAATTATAACATTGTTATAATTATAAAACTTTTATTGTATCAAAATATTGTTTCTAAAATATTTATGGTCGATACTCCCTTAAATATGAGATATTTATTAGAGTTGTAAAGACTGATATATATCATATTTTATATATATAAAAGAAAACTTTTTATAAACTAAGGTATAAGGGATATCTATAATTACTATGTAAGTGTTTGTCATAAAACATGTACATTGAATTGATTTGTATGAGAATTTTATATGGAGAAATCATTTATGTTTATGGGAAGACTTACATAATGATTATGCAAGTGATCCTTAGATTTGAGATTACTAAGTTATCTTATATAGAGAATATTAAGCTTTAATCCTGTTACATGTTATCTTAATTGAGGTGACGAAGAAGCAAGTATTTAGTATAACATGAACTATATAAAGGTACTTGAGTGATCAAGAGAGGATTTATTATAATCCCTAGGTGAATTAGAAAAAAAAATGTTTCATTTGTTCTTAAATAGTATTGACTGAAAAATTCTTGACCAAGATGGAATGAGATTTGAAAAAAGTTTCAAGTCTTATTCAAACAATCAATGACTATTATATATAAAACAAACATGATTTAACATGACAGACAAGCTCAATGCCTTAATGTTAAAAATGAATATTATTGATAAGAGAATATTAATTATACTAAGAAACTAGTCACTAAAAAGTTAAGTTAAACCATTAATGATTTTTTTTAATATTTAAGGGATCATGACATATTGTTAAACTATGTACTTGATCTTCAAATATAAATTAATTAATTATTGATTTGATGATAAATTAAATTGTTTAATTTATTTAATTTTATTTAATTAGAATAATTTCTATTTAGGCCAAAATATTAGGAACCCAAATGGGTCACACACATTAAGAATCATTAGTCAGAAATTAAATTGAGATAATTAATCGAGTGTGACTTTATTAAAAATAATTTTAAAAAGTAAACACTAGAATGTATTTAATTCAGGGACTATAATTCTAGTTCTAGAATAATCAAGTAGAGACTTGATTAATTAAATTTCTAAAATTATCTTTAAATAATATATGAATATTATTTAAAGAAAAAATTGATATTTTATCAATTTATAGGATTTTTCAGATTTTTTTATAAATAATAAGCTATGTTTTTTTTTTTTAAGTGATTATCTGTTTAACAAAAAACTACATAAATCACCGAATAGAGAGTTAATATTATAGACATAGCAATCTCTCTTTCTCTTAAATAGGGATTTAAGAGATTTCTTACTAGTGATTTATATTATTATTGATTTATTCTAATTTCATGATCTAGGTTAAAAGTTTTGTATGTATTTTTTGAATATATATTTTTTTTTAACAAAAAATATTTGTGTTTGATTTTCAATATATTATTCTAATTCATCAATAAATTGTTTTATGTATACAAATGAATTTTATTTTTTAAAATAAAAAATATTTATTTTTTTATTATATTTCTGATAGGTTGGTCTTGCATAATTTTTTTAGGGTGTAAGTTTATTCAATTAATTTAATTTTTTTTAACTTTTAATTCACAGGTTTTTTTGTTGTGATTTTATATTTTATTGATTTAAATAAATAAATTAAATTAAAATATTTGAGTAAATATCTTATTTTATATGATTAAATATTTTTATTTTTATCTATATTTAATTTTTTTGGTTGATTATTAACAATATTTTTTTATTTATTTATATTGATAATTATTAATTAATTTAATTAAATATATATGGAGGCTTTTAAATTTTTAATTTTTTTATATATAAAATAAATATCAAAATAACTTGTATACCTTAGACGGACTCTTTATATATATAAATAAATAATAAAAATAAAAATAAAAGAGTCCGTCTATCTTCGCCCACAAATTAAATCGGAAAAAATTAAGACAGGGAAACGAAAACAAGAGAGCAGGGAACCCTAGGAGTAGGAGGAACAAGCAAAATTCCCATTAACCAGCACCCGAAAACCCTAATTAATTCCTTCCTTCCTTCAACTAAGACCCAATAAACTGCATTATCATTATCTAATTTTGTAGACAGATAGAGATTGTGAATGGAGGCAATACCGCACCCAATTCCGCGAACTGTTGAAGAAGTTTTTAGTGATTTTAAAGGAAGACGCTCTGGTTTAATCAAGGCTCTCACTACCGGTTTGTTTTTATTATTATTATTATTTTCGGACTAATTTAGCTTCTTTTTTATGCTTTATCTCTATATTTGCTTAATGGGTTCGGTTTCTTTGTTTCTTTTTTTAATTCACTCTTGGGTTTGTTTCTTTGTTTTCTGCAGATGTTGAGAAGTTTTACCAGCAGTGTGACCCTGGTGAGTTTCTCTCTCTTTTTAATTTTCTTTATTTCAAAGTTTTGAATATTTTACGTGAATTTTGTTATTTTAAGGTGTTTTTGATGGTTTTGAGTATCAATTTTCCTTTTTTCGAATTTGGGTATGTTTGAGTTGAGGATGTCATAACCTTTGTCTCCCTATTGCTGTTGCTGTGTTATTAAGCTATGTTTTCACTGCCTTAATACCCCACAAACCGCAGAGTGATTTTGTGAGAAGTGAAAGTACTGTGTTAATTGTGCTTACTGTGGTTTTGATTTTAACCCCATACAGTAGTTGTATGTCTCAGTAATTTTTTCCAGTCTAACTTCCTAGTTGTTTCTTATTCGCAAATGAGTGTTTCATGTATAGAAATCTTAAAATCTGATCAGCTGAGGCATGCTGTGACTGCAAACTTCACTGCTTATGTCTGCGTAATCTGATATAATCTCCATTCTCTAGTGTTTTAAAGTGGCCCATTACTTCCTTTAGTTCAATAGTTTCTGGTAATTGACACTGTTGTTCACTCATACTGCTGCAAGCCTGACATGGGATTGCTTTCTTTGACAAACTAATTATTGATCATGTTATGTTTACTATATTTGCAATAATCACCTCAAATACAGATTGCAGAGCTTTTCAATTCAGTTTAAAATCACAGTGAGCAATTTGCTATTTCATTATTTCACCTTTTTGAGAAAACTTACCAGTTGGGAATTTAAGACATCCATGTGCATGGGTGATTGTTCTCGGGATTTAGCTTGCTCTGCTTTTGGACTGAATTAAAGAAACTATGCTTATAGACTCTGGAAATAATTATCATAGCATGTGCATGTGTGTGCTCATGTGTGTCTATATATCATCTTTAGTATGGAAAGTGCTGGGCGAGAAAGTGTTTGTTTGTATCATTGTCTCAAAAGAAAGAATTAAGCAATATCTTTTTTTATTGATGCAATGTTCTGTTTATCTTAAGTTGCAGGAATTTCAACTATTATAATTTATAGCTTCTTCTGTGTGCTTTGTGTAATGAAATGCTTTTCAAGTAGCAATTTTATTCCATTTATTTATATTTATTTGATTCTTTTTAGTCAGATTGGGGAAGATATCTCTAACCTGAACTTTAAAAGAAGGTTGGAGGTCAATGGTTTAGCGGGAATTATAGTGTGTGCACCTAGTCCACCTATTATATATATGCTTGTGGAAATCTCTGTGATTGATTATATTTATTTTGAATGAATAAATGCATCTTCGTGTCTTACCTTAGTTTAGTTTCAAGATCATTTCTGCATTTATAGCTGGGTAGGGATTTTTGGGGATATTGATACTGGTTCTCATAGTATATATGCTTGCTTTTAGCGCTTTCTCAATAGAAAGTGTTTGGGAAAGTGACATAAATTCTCATCCTAAAATGCATCTAATTCCTGGACATTTATGGTCCTTTAGCACTTGAAAAAAAAAAAAACATATTCTTAAATATCATCCCTTTTAAGTCACAGAGTTGGCATGATAATTGCTTTATTCATGATTTTGAATTTGAGATCAGCTACATGAAGTTCATAGCTAGATATAATCTATTTTGCACAGTTATTGTTACTACCAAATGATTGGTCAATCTTACAGTTGCTTAAGCATTTGCATGAGTTATCAGCTAGCATGAAATTTCTTACAAGTTTGAATATTTCAGCTTTCTGATGATATATCAAATATGACTTTGCAGATAAGGAGAACTTGTGCCTATATGGACTCCCAAATGAAACATGGGAAGTTAATCTGCCTGTGGAGGAGGTGCCTCCTGAGCTTCCTGAGCCTGCACTAGGTATAAATTTTGCTAGGGATGGGATGCAAGAGAAAGACTGGTTATCCCTTGTTGCAGTTCACAGCGATTCATGGTTGCTTGCTGTTGCATTTTATTTTGGTGCACGTTTTGGGTTTGGGAAGAATGAAAGGTATGGTCCAATTTTCTTCTTGGCAATATGGCCATAAGTTACTGTTTTAGCTTACTGCTGATCTTGCCAAGTTTAGATTTAAAATTTACTAGTGCAAACCACGTCATTGTATTTTCCCTGAAATGTATAATTTCACCTGGGCATAAACTCTTCTGGTAGGTTTCTAGTTCTGTTCTTCCTGTCAACTGAGTAAACTGCCCGGTATCTGGCATGTTGCTTGTGTCTTATCTGCGCGTTTTGCTTTGGATTGACTTGTTTTTGGATTTTAATTTAGCTTTCACTTTGCTTGTGATCTATCATCCAGTTATGCCCACATACATAGTTGGCAGTTGACATGAACCCAGGAAATATCTAGTGTTAGAAAAAGCTGGGAAGAGGAGGAAAGCATGGTTGAACACATCTCTCATTCTTATATTATGTTGCTCTCAAATGAGAGGAAGTCCTATGGACTTGGATTATAATACTTTCAAGACCCATATTTATACCAGCCCAATGATAATTTTAGAGACTTGAAGGATAAACACACCATTACTGATTTGCATACTTGTATCTAGAAGAACTAAAATATTGTATTGATATTTTTGGAATGGAATCATTTTCCTTCTATTTGTAGTTTATTTGTTTCCATGGGCTCAAATCACTCTGGTGCTTCCTTTCTCCTAAGAAGTGCTTTTATTAGAAAAGGGAGCTGATGAAATCTTAGCACACTTTGAGATGAAAGTGCGAGCTTTCTTTCTTTCTAGCTAGTTGAACATGATGATTGGATATGGGGTTAAGTGTTTGTGCAATCATCAAACTAGCGATCAAAAAACTATTTACATGATTTAAACCAGTGATCAAGAAATTATCTACTGGACATTCACTCCATTTACCTTGTATCAGTTATTCTGCTTGAATGAGAGATTGTGCAATAGCTTCTCTTCTTTTCTAGAATTTTCTTGTCTTTAAAATCAGATGGAATTTGCTTGGTTTGGGCATGAACTACACATGGAATACAAGGTAATGAAATCTTTTGCCGGGGATCTGAAAGATCTAACAACTCTTTGTATATTTCTAGTGATAAAATTTTACATCTCAGTCTTAAAAATATTGTCATTTAGACTCCCAATCCTTCAATTGAACTTCTTTTCCTCTTATTTTTCTTTTGATCTCTTTTCTTGTTATTTTGTGTTTCTTCTGTTCATATTTTATCCTATTCTCTGCTTTTAATTCTTTTCATATTTATTTTGTTTTTTTCCATGTAATAGAGTTGAACATTTCCTGTCACAGTAAGGAAGGCTTCACCCTGCTCTTCTTAATTTCCCAGCACAAGAGCAATTACTATTTCACAATGAACATATCCCCATGTCAATCCACGAAACATCCCCCTTCTCTAACGAGCAACTTGCAATGCAATAAATAAATAAAAGAATGTCATTCTAATTGTAATTGAACTCTGATTTGACAGGAAGAGGCTTTTCCAGATGATAAATGAGCTCCCCACAATATTCGAGGTTGTGTCCGGAAATGTTAAGCAACCTAAGGACCAGTCTGCCACTCACAACAACAGTGGCAAAAGCAAATCAAGTGGGAAGATGGTAAGTTATGAGTTGCATTTAATTCTATCAGATACTCCTTTCTCAATGCTGTTCTGTTTACAATTTCTTTTACTGTTTGAATGTTGTCTTTAAGCAATCCCGGCAACCTGAGTCCCAGACTAAGGCAGTAAAGGTATCTGCACCACCCAAGGAAGACTATGAGAGTGGGGAAGAGGAAGAAGAAGATGACGAACAGGGTGCTACTTGCGGAGCATGTGGTGAAAGCTATGGCACTGATGAATTCTGGATTTGCTGTGATATTTGCGAGAAATGGTTCCATGGGAAATGCGTCAAGATTACACCTGCCAAAGCTGAGCATATCAAGCAGTACAAGTGCCCAAGTTGCAGTGGCAAGAGGGCTAGAGTTTAAAGTTAGATGCTGAAATCGAAGATGGACATCACTTAAACAAAGCAGACAAGGGGTAGAACTTTTTCTTTAACGTTTTAAAGTTGATCAGAGCCAGTTGCCTACTTTAGTCAATGAATTCGAATGACTGCAGATTGGATTTTTAAGTTTGGCTACTCATGGTTCCTTTTGTCAATCTTTCTTGGGAATTGTGTTTCTGAATAGCCGGTGGCAACTATAGCTGTTCTATTTATATGTTGCTGCATTTTTTTGGTTTGCGTGGATGCCTCTGTACGAGTTCCTCCCTAGTGAACTCCCCCTTCCTCCAGATCGACGGGTGGAAATCTTTTCTTTTTCTTTTTCTTTTTCTTGAAAAATTTTTTTCCAACAAAAGGGGATTTGAAGCGAGGAGCTCCAAAGTATGGGAACAAGTGTAGCTGGATCGAGCAAGGGAGGCAAGCAATTCACCCTCTGGAGCTTGAAGAGAGCGCTAGTAGCTCAACATTCTGAACTTAAAAGAATTTTTGTTAGATGCTAGTTGTATGTGTTGCTATTGTTCCATGAGATAAACAGATTAAGGAAATTGCAAGTATTTTTCCAGTCAAGACGACGTGTAATCAGGTCCTTTGTGTGATTATTACGGCTCGGTCCTTGAGGAGCGCCGGAGATGCTGAAGGCTAGGTTTACTGGTAATGGGGTGAGCTGAAAAACTTGTGAAGGCGACGGTCTCACTCACCAAGGGGTGTGAGTTCTCGTGGATTGGTACAAACCATGGTGCTTTGATTGTTATGGTCTTTTTAGAGAGAGATGGTTCATTTCTGTTTGTAATTTGTAGGTTATCATGAAATTTGAGTTAGTAATGGTCTTCACTGGTTGGCATTGAATAAGTTTGGTGTCTTGACTTGACCATGGCCATGGGGGTGGTAGCTGCCACCCATTTTAAATCGTTTTGAAATGGTTTCAGGCAGCTATATCTATCATTGTTGTCAAAATTCTAACAATGCAAAATTGTTCTAATTTCTCAAATACCCAGTAGAATCAGATTTAATTTATACAAAATTGGTAAATTCAGCCTCCTTAATTTTACAGGTTTACTAAATTTATCAAGTTATGTCTTAATTTAATTTTAAAATATTTGTTAACTAGTTTTGCAAGATTAGACATATCTCTTAAATCATATATCAGAAGAACTATAATTTTATAGGAAAATACTAGACATATAAAACTATATTGTGGTAAAGTTTCAAGTTAAATAAAGTTCAGGAACATATTATTTCAGATAATTGAAGTTATCAGATGAATTTTGTCAAATCTTCCAAACTAGATCTTCATGTACTGTTTGAGATATATCTAGAGCTATTAGTGGAGTTTTGTTGCAATTCAAGTTGTGCTGGAAATTAGACATCTCAAGCATCTTAATCATATATAATAGACACAATAATTTATTTAAACAAGAGAGAACAATATGTTTGAAATCATGACTAAAATCTACCAAGAATATGTGAAAATTGAAAATTCGGGCCACACTAATGAATTTCAGTATAAAAACTTTGTTTTTATTATCCTATTTTATTTATTTATTTATTTTTGAATAATTAATTTTAGTTTGAGTTTATTTTGGTGCATTAGATATTGTTTATGAGTTTATTTTATTATTGAACTTATGTTAGTTAATTACTAGTTTAAATCCATTAGCTTGCAAACCAAAATGAATTCATTAGAACTTGTTTTGATGGAAACAATTAAGTTATCATCAGGTTCTTGTGTACTTCCTACCATTTAATAATCCCCTTGAAAAGTTTTATTATGAGATATTTTATTTATTCATGTCATTAATTTCTTGAATCATATTATCCATATCTCTCATTTTATTTGAATACCCATTGATTATATAATATTGTTGATTTTATTTATTAGATTTTAATATAATTTAATTTTTTATATGAAATTATTAATATATAATTAGTTAAAAAGAAATTAATTATAATTTTATAATCTAAGTTTACATTATATTTTCTGTATTTATTAAAAAAAACATTATTAATAACCTTGATATCAATGGCACCATGGTGACCTATTCCAGACCCTAAAAATGAAGTGATGTGGATGTCCTCGTTCGTCGGTTCCTAAGGCTCTATATAATAGTATACCTATATATATGTATATATTTTGTGGGGAGGGTATTATTATATATGACGTGGGTTTGCCAATTGAATGTCATAATGAGGCCGTTTCTATTGGTGTAAAAGAGGAAAATTAATACCAACCGGTTCTCAAGGGACATCAAGTGATTAAGATTTGCTGTTTTCTATTTAACGTGGAAATAAAAAAATGGGTCGAAATTGCCAAAGTGCCATTGAAGTCATTATTTGTACCTTTTTTTTTTTTCTAATATTAAATAAATCTCCACGACATATAGAGAGAGTGAGGGACACTCAAATAACCAAATCATTTACGATTTTTCGTCCTCGAAAGGGTATAGTTACATCAATCATTGAATAAAAAACAGGCCCCAGGAAGGCAAGAACATGAAAGAAGCCAAATCCCTCCCGTGTTCAACAATACATGTATCTTTCAATAGATTATACAGATATTTTTAATATTGTGGTAGTTTTTATAATTATAATTTAAAAATAATTATTTTATAAAAAATATTTTTATTAAGATTGTTTTAATAAAATATATATTAGGTTAAAACTGTGGTAGAAATTGAAATTGAATAAAAAATCATTTAATATATTTGATTAAAAATACATTTTAAAGTGAAGTTTGATGATAAAATGACTAAAAAGAATATATATTAATGGTTTTTAATTAAAATAATATAGATTTAACTACTATTACATCATAAAATAAACAATACTTTATGAAAAATATGTTTTATTATTCCATTAAACTATCTGTAATTTTATTATATAAAAAATTCATCTGACACATTCATTTAAACTGTAAAATTCTTTATCTATGTTTTCAAACTCCAACGACACGTTCAATCACATTATATAGTGATGAATGTGCATGATTGAATCATTTTTTCTGATTTATTGTTTGTTCTCAACACTGCAAATCTTGCAAATGACATCTCTCAGCTTGATACACGAGAACCAAGCACTATGGATTTAATTATTCCAAGCCTTCCAAACATAGTTAACACATGAAGACCAAGCAATTATAAAAAACATAACAGGAAATTCATTTTTTCTGCAAAAACCAAATGGCCCTATTAACACGAAACTTTTACCCCTTACCTACCTATTCATCATGGAAGGAGCTAGAACTTGCCGCCATATCTTTAGTGAAAGAACAATAAAAGAATGGCATCGGCTAGGGGCAAAGCCTTTTACAAGGCTAAGAAAGGCTGTAGCCCAGGTTAAAAAAAACTTAATAACCCACTTTTCTTTTTAATTTTTACACAGCAAACCTATGTCCCATTTTTCCTATTTTTTATACAGCAAACCTAGTGTCCCACTTTTCCTTACAACACAAATTAATGAGCAGCCATCAGCCGCTCACTTTACTTTCCCTGCAGCGCTAATTAATTAGCCACCCACCTTCCCTTGCAATACTAATTAATTAGTTATATTTTATAGCAAATCTATCTAAATATAAATAATTAATTGGTTCACATATCTTCCAAATAATTTGAGGTTTTAGCTATTTTTTTTCTTTCAACAATATACAATTTTAGCTTGGATTTTGAAGAAGAATCTATACAGAGAGCAACAATAGTGTAAAATCATCAGATAAAAATTTACAAGCCCTCACTTTTCATTTTGAATTCAATGTTTCACATTCATTACAGTAGATTGTTAGTGGAGTAAACATATCTTAGAAATGGATGCATGCTAACACGCTAGTAGTCTAGTACTAATAATTTACTTGTTATTTCAAAGTTAAGTTCTCCAAATCTCCCAATAGTTTGCATCACTAATTTATCCTTGTATATTCTACATTTCATGAATATTCTATTATGAAATTAGTATCTTTTCATCTTGCACCTGACTTCCCCAATCCCTTTTACTTGAATGGGTTATAAATTATAATGTAAAATCAAGGAAACAAGAGAGAAAAAACTATGTTTTCATTCTTTAAACCAAACGAATAAACATCAACCAGTAAAGGACATTCTCCTTCCAATATTGATGTCTCAAATCATAGTGAACAACCCCCTTTCAAATCTTAAAGAGTTGAAATTGATGTTAATACTCTTGAACGAGATCCTAGGTTGCGAATTCCAGTGTGGAAACATCCTATTAATTAACAAGATGAAATTAGAAGAGCTTATATCAAAATGGATCCATATCAACCTAAGTTAGCAAAGTATCCAAGGACTAAATCAAAAAGACAGTATCGTTGATTTCAATACACATGGTTTGATCAATTTCCTTAGCTAAAGTACTCTCCATCAAAGGATGCAGTGCTTTATTTTCCATGCTTTATCTTTGAAAACAAAGTGCCTTGTCATCTCACATTCACCACTGAAGGCTTTAGAGGTTGGAAGAGGGTTAATGATGGGTTAGATGTGCACTTTTGATACATGTGGGAAGTCCCACTTAACCACATGATAATGCTGTGAAATCTGCTGAAGATTTAATGAAAGTAAGTAGACATATTGATAAAGTGTTGAATGCACAAACTGTTAAAGAAGTTCATAAAAATCGGTTAAGACTTATGACAACAATTGAAAGTGTTCGATGGCTTAGCTTACAAGCATGTGCATTTAGAGGTCATGATGAATCTTCGGCTTCTAATAATTAAGGTAATTTTTTTGGAGATGATAAGACTTATGGGGAGACTGAATGTTGACGTTGATGATGTTGTCTTAGAAAAAGCTCAGAAAAATACAAAGTATTCCTCACCGACTATTCAAAAAGAGATTTTGCATATTCTCGCTAACAAAGTGAGGAAAAAGATTTGTGAAGAAGTTAGAGATGCAAAATTTTGTATTTTAGTTGACGAAGCCAAATATGCATTAAATAAAGAACAAATGGCTATTGTTTTGAGATTTGTTGACATTCAAGGTTTTGTACGAGAGCCTTTTTTTAGTATTGTGTATGTTTTAGATACTACTTCTTCAACATTTAAAAAAGAATTTTGTGATATGCTCACTTAATATAACTTGCATATTTTAAATATACGAGGTCAAGGGTATGATGGTGCTAGTAATATGCATGGCGCATGGAATGGACTTCAAGCTCTATTTCTCAAAGATTGTCCTTATACATATTATGTACATTGTTTTGCTCACCGACTACAACTGACATTAGTTGCAGCAACCGGAAATGAGATTTCTATTTGGTTATTTTTCTCAAAATTGACAGTCATTATCAACCTTGTTTGTGCTTCTCCCAAACATCATATTGAGTTACATTATGCTCAGACTATAGAAAGTGCACATATGGTAGCTACTAGAGAACGTAGGATTGGTAGAGGGGCTAATCATATTGGTAATTTACATCGAAGTGGAACTACTCGTTGGAGCTCTCATTTTGATTTTATTTATAGCTTAATAGATATGTATGGTGCAACTATTACTATGCTTGAAAGCATGGTTCAAGAAGGATCTTCTAATTCTATACGTGGAGAAGCTGGTGGTTGTTTAATTATGATGAAATCTTTTGAATTTATATTCATCTTATATTTGATGCATAAAATAATGGGGATTACTGATTTACTTTGTCGAGCTTTGCAGAAAAAATCTCTTAACATCTTAAATGCAATGGATCTTGTATCAACTACTAAAGCATTGCTTCAAACTTTGAAAGATGCCGAATTTGATCTTCTCCTTGCAAATGTGCAATTTGTTTGCACAAAATATGAGATTGACATACCACATATGAATGTTTCGTATAAAACGGCTACAAGTCGTTCATGTCAACAACAAGGTTCAATGACAGTTTACCAGCATTATCATTATGATATATTTAATTCAACAATAGATTTTCAGTTGGAAGAATTAAATTCTAGATTCAGTGATGGGACATTGAAACTCCTTGTATTTAGCTCTATTTTAGAACCTAAAGACTACTTTAAATCATTTAAAGTTGATGCTATTTACAAGCTTGCTGAGAAATTTTACCCTGAAGATTTCAATGAACAAGAAATGTATTATTTGAGATCTCAGCTAGAGCATTATCAGATTGATGTGATTCATCATGAGAGCTTTCAGAATATGTCTACCATTTCTGAATTATGTCAAGGATTAGCTGAAACAAATAAGTCGAGTACTATCATTTGATTGACAGGTTGATTCGTTTTGTTTTGACTTTGCCTGCTTCCACTGCTACTACAGAGCGGGCATTTTCAGCTATGAAACATGTTAAAACTGTGCTTTGCAATAAAATGAAAGAGGAGTTCTTAGTAGATTCAATGATGATTTACATTGAACAAGAGCTTGTTGAAGATATTGATTCGGATTCGATCATAGATGAATTCTATTCTACAAAACATCGAAGGGTACAACTTTGATGGTATAATTTATTTTTATTTTTATTTTGAATTTTATGTACTTTAAATTTTATTTTTTTATATATTTTATATTATGTATTTGAATTAAAACTTTATTGTTAACTTGACAAATTTATATATCCGAGTAAATGATTAATCTTAAAAAATAATTTATGTATTTATATCATAGCCCAGGACAGGAAAAATTCATGGCTCTGCCCCTGGTCTCGGCCAAAACTTTTTACTGAAAGCATAGAAAACTGAAAGGCAAGTTGGCATACTCATTGACTGATATTAATTCAAATCTGCATCAAATCTGCAGGGAGAGTGGTGGCGCTTGCTAGGTTGGAGGAGACGATGCAGCAAAAAAATCAGAGAGATGGGTTGCGGTGTTTCAATGTGCTTTGATGGGGAGGCCAGATTTGTCCAAAAATTTCAACACAATAAGCAACCACAGTTACATTGTTTGATTTACCTCATGACCAATTATTTAACGTGAAAAGCATCTTTGAGATACTTCTCATTAACTGAGGCCAGACCTCATATTTATCATGATCCACATGCAAAATCACAGTCTAATTTTTTACCAAACATTAATTAACCGCACAATCCACCGCTCTTCAAAACACCCTCTAGGAGAAAGGAAAAAGTGAGCCCACCTCCTCCGTTCAGCTGCCCTCTTGGAGTAAGCCCACCTCCTCCGTTCAGCTGCCCTCTTGGAGTGAGCCCACCTCCTCCGTTCAGCTGCCCTCTTGGGGCCTCTTTCAAGTTGAAGACAGCTGCAGGTGGGTGCTCTGAGCTGGGGGATATTAATTAAGGCTTCCATATCTTTGAATACTACGAGATCAGTAAACTGCATCTTTAATTGGTTATTTATAGACTGCGGAAACCAATCAAAAGCAGCCACTGCTAGCTCACCCACAAGATCATGAGTATATTATAAGGGCCCAATATTGCCACTAAACCTAGCTTGGTGCTTGAATGGATCAGATGTTGGAACCAGCAGAAATATTACCACCGGCAGTCCAAGCTATATATATAACCATTTGCTTTGATATTGGTGTGTTAGGGTTATTATGTATACGATAAGTTGCTGAGAAACATGTTGTTCTTTCTATTCTCGGACGCACAGTTAACACAGGGTTAGGGTTTACCCATCATTTTTCTTCCTCTTTTCATTTACGTTTATGAGGGTAAGTGGAGGAGAAGGGGAAACAGATTTCAAACATAAAGGAACACTGGTCTCCTTCCTTCATTAATGTCAAGTTTTTTTATTATCCTTTCGTTAATTTGCTCAGCTTCGATGAACTTAATTTGAACCAGTTCGGCAAGCCATGCCTTCAACTAGGATCGGTCGCAATCCCATGTTGACAATCACCTCCACGATATCATCGAACCAGTTTGGCAAGCCTTCAACAACCCTTGAGGATTTTTCTCAAAACACTAATTAAGGCCTCCTCCACTTCTCTCCGATATTGATCTGCTCGTGCATCTGAACGTGTCTTCATTATCATATCCCTATTCTGGTGGGATCAGGACGTTTTCCATCACGAATTCGTTGAAGCTTTTTCTATCGACATGATCTGGAGGCGCTAGTTTTTGCATTATAATGGACGAGTGCCGTAGCTGTCAATGTTTGGACAAGTTCTCTGGTGGCTTTAATTAACCATAAATGTTGTCCTTAAACAAATATATGAAGACGAACGATGCCTGTCTCGTTTGTTTTGGACTTCTCCCGTCAAGAAACAAGAAAGGGTACCATTTAGTGCCCGTTTGGAAATTAATATCAGTATTTTAGACCGCGGCTATATATATATGTGGCTGTAAATATTTAATGATATTTTAAAAGCTAATATCATAATTTCTTTTTATATGTTATTTTCAAAAATTATAATCTATAACTTTTCAAATAACGTATACGTAATCTTCTCAGACCGCCCTTAAAACTGCTTAAAGAATGGTCGAGTAAAAGCTAGCTGCCGCTTGAGCCACAAGAATTCAATTGAATAGTTAAAGTCCTTGTTAAGTGGTATTCCATATATATATATATATATATATATATATATATATATATATATATATATAAAGGAAATCCTTTTTCAAGGTAGAAATTACATGATTGGGATTTTTTCTAATTTTTTTATGACAAATCTCTTTTCTTTTTCTCTTTTTTTCTTTTAATTTTTCTTAGATTTTTTTTCTTTTTCATTATACTTGTTATATTTATCACTTTATACTTAATCTATTTATCACCAATTTTTTTTTATTATCTTCATTTTTTTGTAAAATATTTTAGTTTTTTTTTCTATATATGTTTTTTGAATAAAAAATATTATTTTTATTATTTATACTTGGAATATTTATCACTTTACATTTGACTTATTTATATCATTTTTTTTGTTCTTATCTTAATTTTCCTTTTTTTTTTCCTTACATTTTTTTTTATAAATCATTATACAAAACTAAAAGTAAATGATGTTTTACTCTAGCAATTACAAAAACATAAACAAAACAACTATATAGCAGGTGACCTAGTGGTAAGAGCTTAAGATCAAGGAGTTTGTTTTTCCTATGGTCTTAGGTTTGAGTCTTATGATTGCTAATATGATAGTTATTGGAGGCTTACATGACTGTTAACTTTAAGGCCCGTGAGATTAGTCGAGGTACGCGCAAACTGGCTCGGACACCCACGTTAATAAAAAAACAAAAAAAAACGTAAACAAAACAACTTAGATTGAAAAAAAAAAAAAAAAAATGATGAAACTTATTGCAGATTTCTATTTATATATAGGTTTTTATAATGAATATACATTAAAAAAATGGGACTTTAAGTTGTTTTGTTTGCTTGCAATATCAAACCACTTAGAAAAGTGGGACTTTTGTATTAGATTCTTTACATCTCCATCCCTAAAAAATTATAAAGCCCTTGGACTAAAACAAATGGATTGTCCATCTTCAGATTAAATAATTACTCTGTTACTTACATTTTTTTAAATTAATCATAGAAAATCTACAATAATTCTCTAATCATAAAATATTTACTTATACATAACAATCATGTATCAATTATGCATATTAAAATATATATTTTTGTATCATTAATATTGAATCTTGTCTAGATCAAATTAAATTATTTTTTCTTACACCCTATAACTCTTCTAATATAGCAGACGGAAATTAAAGAAAATAATAAATAAAAAGAACACATGAATTTTAATGAGCGAAAAAAGGTTGCAGATATGAATCTCAAGCTCGCATGGTTTTTTTTTTCCTAGAATAATAATCCTTTAATTTTTATTTTTAGAAGGTTTATAAGGCTTTAAATAGATCAGAAACTCTACCTCAACTAAAAAACAAAATAAAAATTCAAATTTATAAAGGAAAAAAGTATGAAATCTGAAAATAACAAGGAAAATCATTACTCACAATTAAAAAATTAAATAAAATTTTAAAATTTCATAATTACTCTAAAAAAAATAACCTTGAAAAATCCTATAAAAACTTGAATATAATACAATAATTAGATAAAAATTTATAATTATTTTAAATTATTATTCTAGTTTAATTCGACGAAACCTTGTCTTCTCTTGCATTTATAAATATTCCACCGCCACTCTTAAGATGACACCGATGAAACCTTCTCTAAAATTGTAATTATTCCACCGGCAGGCCAATTACATCATCGTACCAGGTCAAGTTTAGACAAAATAACAGAGCAAGTACATATGTAGCATAGGTTAATAAAAAACTCTAATAATAACCCCCGCAGCTTAGGCCAATCATGATAAAAAAAGAGCAACTCAACATTAGGACAGGAGTGATTTGCGGCCTAACTATATTGATTTGATTGCTATTAATTGATATTAATTACGAGATTTGTGTTGAAATCGTGTTGACTGAGCATAGTAATATCCTATAGAGAGAGAGATGATCCTGTTGCTCGTACTTTCAGCCATGATTTTGTTTTTTATTTTTAGGGAAAACTGCATTCAAGCCCTCCAACTATTGCGAAATTTCTTGTTTGATCCCTATCTACAAAATGTTTCAATTGCACCACTGGTTGGTATATAAATTAATAATAAAAATCATTTAACTCATGCTTTTCAAATTATTTTTCATCTAAAAAGCATTAAGTTAATGATTTTTAGGTGTTTTTTTTATGATCTTGATGTTCTAATATAAAAAAGATCTAAAAAATATTATTTTAATGTTTTTTTAATTAAAAAAAACCCTGCAGTATGATACTAAACAAACATTATGTATAAATAAATGTCACTATTAGAATCCTATCATATTTGAAGATAGTTAGTACAAATGCATTAAATGGTTGTAAGCAAAAGTTGTGCTAGTATTAAGGATATATTTGTGATTTAACTGGGGTTTTAAAAAATTTTAATTTCTTTTGCTTTAAATATTTTTTTTTGGGTGTTTTGGATCATTTTAATGTGTTATTGTCGAAAATATTTTTTTAAAAATTATTATTTTAATATATTTTCAAATAAAATATAATTAAAAAAAAATCTACCACAATACTAAATAAATAAAGCAATTTATTTGATGTGGTACTGAATGCAATACTTTGTCCTATGTATATCCTTCTTTGCATCAAATATATTTCTACCAAAATAGTACTTTACTACTTTCGAAGTTGGAATAAAGGGGCCTTGTTATTATTATTGTGACAGAGACAATGGATTATTAAAGAGATTATAATTCAAAAATAATAATAATAAAAAAAATTGTAATAGCTGTTATAATTATAATTTTAAAAAAATTATTTTATAAAAGTACTTTTAATTAAAGTTGGTTTGATATTTATATCTGTTTAGTTAAAAATATAATTGAAATTAAAGTTAAACAAAAAATAGTTTAATGTATTTGGTTTAGAATATTTCTCAAATTGAGATTATATATATATATATATATTGATGGTTTTTAATTTAAATATTTTAAATTTAATTATTGTTATTACATTATGAAATAAATAATACTTTATATAAAATATTTTTCACTGTTTCATTAAACTATCTACAATTCCATTATGTATGGAATACATCTGACAAGAACTACAGTTTTCTTGGTTTTTTAAGCGCGCAACAACATCAAGAACAAAATTGGGATTGCGATCAAATTCTGAAAATATTACGCCATCATGCGATCTCCTTTTAATTTATATAGTGTCATTAAATAATGTTAAATACTAGTTTTTTTGAATAAAACATAATTAAAAAAATAGATTATTTTTATTGTTCACAATGCAAATGAATAAATTCACTGTACTGTTCATGTGAACAATGCAATTGAATAAAGATTAATTGTGTTTTATATTAACATACTGCTTTTTCTACGTGAACAATGCAAAATTTCACTGCACTATTTATGTGTTCACTTGTGTGCAGAGTGAATTAATTTACTCTGCACTATTCACTTAACAAAAGTGAATAATGCCAGCAAAGCAGCTAAATCTTTATTTTTTTAAAACTATGTATCATTGCTATTTTTTTATAGGTTTCATGTTTGAAAAATGCTCGTTTAAACTTGAACTAATTGTGTTTCATTACTATTTTTTATGGGTTTCATGTTTAAAAAACACCTATTTAAATTTTAATCAAACATAATTAATATGTGATTTTTTCAAAACACAACAAACACACTCTTGATTTTAGAGGTCTTGTAAGAACAATCCTTCGATAAAAATAAATAAATAAAAAATTCAGAGCATGTTATGTATACTTGTAAATATACCATTACCATAAAGAGAAGGTTGGAATGTGTAGAAATTCAGTAGCGCAAATCAAAAATAAAATAAGATTTGAATTCTCTAACAAACAGCTACGCGGAAATAATGTACATTTTTGGTTTCAATTAAAAATATTAGATGAATTAAACAATGTTTTTATTTTATATTGAAAAAACTGAAAAAAACTATTTTAATATTTCTCAATTTCTTAAAAATATATGAGTTTTTAATAAAATATTTTTTTATTTCTACTTAGCAAACCTGTCTCCTATAGATTTTTTTTTGAAAAGTAAAAAAAATTTAATAAAAAAAAAACAATACAAGAAAAGAAAAGGGAAAACATGATCCAATGGAATTAGAATTAGCAACAAAGTAACAAAAAAAAAAAAAGGGAAAAAGAGAGAGAATTGAGGCTTGAACTCAGGGGCGTGTTTGTTTCATGTTTAAAAAGATATTTTTTAAATTTTAAATTGTTTTAATGTATAATATTAAAAATAAAAAATATTATTTTAATATATTTTAAAAATTTTTTAGAAAAATACTACCATAGCTTTCCATTGATACGCATTTTACATTCTTTCTATTTCTGTGCTCATCACATCTCATGTACTTTGCCCAAGAAATCTCTCCATCACAAACAAAGCGACAGAAGAAGAGAGACACAAAAGATTCAAATTCAACTTTCAAGAGAGAATTCATTTGGGGCGCTAACTGAAGCAAACCCTACTGAGAGAAAGAGAGAACCATGGTGAGAGCAAGAGGGAGTGAGAGTAAAAAAGAGAGAGTGAGAGTAAAATACAATCACATTCACAACTACTGAGATCATTCATTTTTCATTTCATTGCTTAGCCCCACTCTTCTGAATCATCATAGTGCAAGTAAGTGATCAAAGACAAACTCTGTCAGATCTGGAATTATCTCTCCCACCAAAAAGAAAGGAAGGAAGGAAGAAGAAGCACTCTTTCTTTCTCCGTTTTCACTACTCTTTCTAAAACCAAATGATTGATGTGGGGTGCATTATTCAAGAAATGGGAATGTGGGTCTAATTCAAATTCAAATTCTTTGTTTTTCTTGACCCTCAAGAGTGGTTCTTGTTAGTTAGATAGTGTGAGTGCCTGTTTCGTCGCTCAAATAATTTTGAAAATAAAGAAAAAAAAAATGTCAGAAATGAGATTTTCTGATCCAAGCAGACTTCACTTAAAGAAGGAGCTCACTCAAATCAGAAAGGCAGCTAGAGTTTTGAGAGATCCAGGTACAACTTCTTCATGGAAGTCAGCTAGATCTGCAGCAGCAGCTTCTACTTCTGCTTCTGCTTGGAAACATTTTGAGAATGCGAATGCAATCCAAAATGGTGGTACTGCTGCTAGTCATAGTAACAATAGCAGCACCCATTTGGGTTCCCATTTCAAGAGTGCGCTCAATAATGACGGGAGCGACAAAAAAGTGTTCCTTTACAATTGGAAGTCGCAGAAATATTCCAGTGAGGAGAGCGCATTGCCAAGGAATGATGCTGATGATAACTGTGAGTCTTGTTCAGTTCAAGAGAGCCTTGATGATAGCCTGAGTGATGCAAGAAACGTCGGGGATTCGAAGAGTGACACGTATTTGGGTGAGACAAGGTCTGCTGCAATGATTTTCAGACGTAGAGACGCAAATCTCGTGTCGCCATCCATGAGAAGAGCAATGGGCGTCAAGAAAAAGGGTAAGAAAACTAATACTCGTCTGGATGTTCTGTCTAGATATCAAGAAAAAGAGATGAACTTGAGGCGATTACTTAAGGGCCATCCTTCAATGGGTTTGAGTTTAGGTTTAGGAAGGGATGCTATTGTTGAACAATCTGATGATACTGAAGAATATAGTAATTCAGAGGATTTAAGAAAGATTTCTGGGGCATCGCCATTTTTACTAAAACTTAAGCATAAGAACTGGTCACATTCTCCTTCTAAATTTCTGAGAACTAGTCGAAAAGAGGACTCTTCTTATTGTCACAGCACACCTGCATTGTCAACTAGTTCTTGTAACAAGTGCCGTAATCGCAACCCGAGCACAGTTGGATCTTGGGACGCCACCACAACCTCAATGAATGACGGGGATGACGAGGATGGTGATCACTTGGATTTACCTGGTCGCCATGGATGTGGGATTCCTTGCTATTGGTCCAAACGGACGCCAAGATACAGAGGTGTATGTGGGAGTAGTTGTTGCTCACCTTCCCTTTCAGATACTTTAAGGAGAAAAGGAAGTAGCGTGTTGTGTGGTAGTCAGTCAATGTATCATAGACGCCTACGTTCATGTTCATTTTCTAATAAGCGCAGAATTGGTTCAAGAACTGGACAAGCATTTCTCCCTTTGCTTGCGGACAGTGGTGATGGCATAGGAGGGTCATCGATAGGTACTGGTCATAGCGATGATGAGCTTTCTACAAACTACGGGGAACTTGATTTGGAGGCATTGTGCAGATTGGATGGTAGGAGGTGGTCTAGTTGCAGGAATCAAGACGGGTTGGAGATCGTGGCTTTAAATGGAGACGGAGAAGATGAAGGCACGGTTCAAAATATCAGGAGTTTAAGCCAGAAATACAAGCCAGCTTTCTTCAGTGAACTGATTGGGCAAAACATTGTTGTTCAATCACTTATCAATGCTATTTCTAGGGGAAGAATAGCTCGGGTTTATCTTTTCCAAGGTCCACGAGGCACTGGTAAAACATCAGCAGCTAGGATTTTTGCCTCTGCTTTAAACTGCATGTCTACTGAAGAAATAAAACCTTGTGGGTGCTGCAGAGAATGCAATGATTCCAGTTCTGGGAAGACCAGGGATCTATGGGAAGTTGATGGCACCGACAAGAAGGGAATTGATAAAGTTAGATATCTTCTGAAGAAAATTTCGCGTGAGCCTCCATTGGGCTCTTCACGTTACAAGGTTTTTCTTATTGATGAATGTCACTTGTTGCCCTCTAAGATGTGGCTGGCATTTCTCAAATTTCTTGAAGAACCACCACAGCGAGTTGTGTTCATATTTGTAACAACCGATCCTGAAAATGTACCTCGTACTGTACAATCACGGTGTCAGAAGTACCTCTTCAGCAAAATTAAAGATCGAGATATTGTAGCAAGGTTGAGGAAAATTTCTAACGAGGAGAATCTTGATGTTGAATTGAATGCCCTGGATTTGATTGCTTTGAATGCTGATGGTTCTCTTCGAGATGCAGAAACAATGTTAGACCAGTTGAGTTTGCTTGGGAAGAAGATAACTACTTCTCTTGTAAATGAATTGGTGAGTTCTGTCTACCATTCTGTTCTTTAACATTTTCTGCTTCCATTGGTTCCCTTAGACCATTTTCAAATCATGGTAGGAGAAGACTAATAGGTGAATCATTAACGAGTATCATATAACTACTGGACAATACTTGTGACTCTCTGTGTAACGAATGCTTGAATCACTTGGACTCAATATGTACTTTCAATCTTTTCAGGTGGGGGATGTTTCAGATGAGAAATTACTGGAACTTTTGGAATTAGCAATGTCTTCAGAGACTGCTGAAACAGTGAAAAGGGCCAGGGATTTGATGGACTCTGGCATTGATCCAATGGTTTTGATGTCTCAACTGGCCAGCCTCATTATGGATATTATTGCTGGGACATACAATGTTGTTTATGCCAAGCATGGTGATTCACTCATTGGTACGCAGAATTGTGAGTAGCACTCCCTTGCTTTTATAGAGTGGCCTTAGAGCTCATCCATATGCATATAAGAATTATGCAGAGACTTGTAAACTTAGTGCAGAGTCAGTTAATGAGATTAGATTTAGCTCAGCTTTAATAAGGTAGTTCGTGATTTTTGTCCCTGATTTAATGGCCTTTTTTCTAGGTTACTAGTTCATTTATTTGGATTTTAACCTCTGGATTCGACTGGTATGACCTTGATGCATCAGTTCACAAATTTATTATATAGTATAAAGAAGTTTATATATGTTTTGCACATATGCATATATTGCAATTCTAGTTTTTTGTCAGAATGTTGTTATTCTTGATGGATGCTTCGACTGTTTTTTTAGTGACTGAAGCAGAACTGGAGAGACTAAAGCATGCTTTGAGGCTTCTTTCAGAGGCTGAGAAACAGCTAAGGATCTCAAGTGACCGCTCAACATGGTTCACAGCAACTCTTCTACAGCTTGGTTCCACACCTTCAATGGATCTCACTCTGTCAAGCAGTAGTAGGAGGCAGAGCTCCAGGACAACTGAGGAAGATCCTTCAAGTGTTTCAAAGGAATCCAATGTTTACAAGCCAAACTCAGATGCTCAATATTTCCCCCGGAGATCAAGTTCGCCTTCTTCCTTGTACAGGGCAATAAATGGACATTCCAGCCACCAAGGGGAATATGAATTTAATGCCAAACCCCCTCGATTGAAGGATAGAAATGATGAAATGACTGGAAATAAGGTATTTAGGTACAAAAACTCAGACAAGTTGGATGATATATGGGAGAAATGCATTGAAAAGTGTCACTCACAGACATTGAGGCAGCTTCTACATGCTCATGGAAAGCTTCTGTCCATATCTGAAGTGGATGGTAAGTCCAATACTTTTCCATGTTCTTCCAATATCATTTGCTGGTAGAACTGTAACTGAAAATCATGGTAAAAGAAAGAACTGTAACCGAAAATACAAATACTCTCCTTTTCATTTCGCCTTCCTTTTGATTTAGATCTAGAGATCTATATCTGATCAACCTTTCGTTACTCCAAATGTGCTTCTAGTGATTCTCAAGGACTTGATCCGTGGGATGGAAATAACTGAAAATACAACAACTGCTTCCCCTTTTGATTTTGCCTTCCTTTTGATTTAGTGCTCCTAGTGGTTCTCGAGGACTTGATCAGTGGGATAGAGATTCTAACTTTGTTGTCTATACGGTCAAAAATAGTTGTTTCTCCTTCTGCTGGATAAGCTGATTTGATGAATGATACTTCTTAGCGTTGTTGGGCCATTCTATAAGGTTATGTGCCTAATTTGTAAATGCAAGAGTTGTTTCCCCTCTGCGTGTGCGTTCAAGTTTTCTATGAACCATGTGAGGATCTTATAATCACATGATCTTGGCAAATCCAAATGAACATGGTTGTCAAATCTAGATTTGAATCTTGAATCAGAAAGCTCTTTTTAGCCTCCAGACTTTTCTTACCATCTGTTTTAAATTTCTGCATTTTGCTTCTGAGTTGACTCCTAAAATTCAATGAATCCTAATGAATCGAATTGAATCTTGACTGAATTTCTTGATTTATGCATATCTGCAATTCACCCCATTAGTCCTTCGTTTTGTATGTGAACTGAGACGAAGCATGAGATCCTAACAACCATACCAATGAATCCCTGTCTTCTCCTTTAATCAGCCGTACCAGCTTCTGATGGGCTTGTCATCTATTATATGTGTAGTTCTATGTGATTCTTTCTCAGTTACATATTTTTACGCTGTCAATATGTTCCTTTGATTTTTTTAAAAAACTTCCGAGAAGTCAAGTAAAGTGGACAAGTCTTCCTGATTTTAGCTGTTGCTTTGTTACAAGTCTAATTCTGGAGTCATGAAAACGCAGCAATGACTAAGAAGAAAACCTCTTCTGGAAAGAATTAAGTGACCGTTGGAGATGAAGAATTCAAGTGTAATCAAAACGCACTGTTTAGATACCATTGCTGCGCACCGTTTTATTTGAAGCAAGCATTGCAACATGTGGCCAGGAGAACATTAGTGAATGAAGAATTGGTTCTTCAGGATAGTACTGTTTTTCTGTAACAGACATACACAAGGCAAAAATGAATGAATTATAGAATCTGATACAACAATTTCTTCTTCCTTTTCTCCCTCTGTCTCTCTTTCTGATGAATCACCTTCTTCTTCCTTCAATCTCGCAACACTCTCGGCATTGTTAATAGCTCTTCAATATTTCCAGTAAGTCCATAGTTCTTAACATTAACTTCTGGGTTCCATACTAGCTGGTGCCGTTTCCATTCAACTTGCTCCAAACTTACCCTTTGAATTAGTGAATTTGGTATTCCTAATAGAAAATCAAGAAACCAAAAGTAACGTTTGCATCATACACCATAATGATAAAATTTTGGGCTATAATATATAGCTGTGAATAGAATCACAGAAGAATGATCTGCTTCAACTTCTATTTTACCTTTGTTTCATCTTCCATTATTGCCTTCTCTGTTTCTGGGTAGATCCCAGGTTACAACTGTTCTTGTGAGTATTCAACCTACGTTGACATTAATGTTTTTGCATGCACATATAATAGAAAGATATCAGTGGAAGATTTACTTCTGGGTGCCCACCACTCCACAATCCCTATGTCATTACCTGATTGTTTGGACGGATTAAGTTGTTCTTCACTCATTTTGATTAGGTTTTTCTTCGTTGTGCAAATTTGACTTGATCTGACTGCTGTTTATACCAAGTTTTTGGTGGTAAGTGTTGAGTACCAGTTAGGATAAAATAAAAGAACACGGTGAAGTGAAAAGTTACTTAAGCTTTGCTCGAGACAGAAGTTACTTAAATTGGTTGAATGGAATGTTTTCTGCATTAGGTGAGAGTAACAATCGGGTGGATTGATTTGATATTTAAATTCCAATGTGTCCTTGATAAATGAGTGATTTATCTCTCTGCATGTCAACGCATATGTTTCTTGCTCTCCCTTTCTGCTGTTATACACAATGTTCGTTATGGTTCTTCTTGCAGGAGCCCTTGCTGTTTATGTTGCATTTGAAGATGAAGATATTAAAGCCAGAGCTGAAAGGTTTCTGAGCAGTATCACAAATTCAATCGAGATTGTCCTTAGATGCAATGTAGAGGTTAGAATTGTTCTTGTGTCAGATGGTCTGGATTCTTTGATTTATGCAAACCAATCTGAGTTACAAGAAGGTCATAGGCAAACAGAAGCGACTTTGGCAATTGAACGGGGTGGGAAGGCTAATTGGTCTGGACCGTCTGGTGCAGTAGTTGGTTATTCAGATTTAGAATCACAAGAAGAATCCGCAAAATTATCCAGAGGAAGCTTTAATGATGCCAATGCTGGAGAGAAGCAGGAAATGCCGATGCAGAGAATAGAATCAATTATCCGTGAGCAGAGGTTAGAAACTGCCTGGTTACAGGTGGCAGAGAAGGGCACCCCTGGATCATTGAGTCGTCTGAAACCTGAGAAGAATCAGGTGTTGCCCCAAGAGGACACTTATCAACAAAATCAAATGGAGTCCATAGATTCAGCGAGACTGTCATCTCCGAAATGGGAAGATGAATTAAATCATGAACTCAAAGTATTGAAGATGCAGGATCAGAGGGTGCTCCACAAGGATCAGATAGGTAAAATGGTGGGTTATTATCCAATGTCACCAAGCTTGTTACATGGCAGCAGCTATGTGGCCAATGGAAGCAAAGAAAGCCTGTGAGTCTTTTGCAGATCTATTTTAGATTTTCCACAACTTATATTGTTCTTACCAATTCTTTTCAAGCTTTTGTCCTCAAAACCTAGTTTTGTTGTACTTCGATTTCCTAAAAATTTTGCTAGGCAGTAAGCTTATATGCATTTCACAAGTTATGCAGGCTATTTTCTCTCTCGGTTTCTGTAGAGCTTTTACATGCATTTCAAAAAATAATCTGAAGAACCACAATGCTTTTTGATTCTTTTTCTTGGAAAACTCTTGCAATATTTAAGGGCTCTATATCGAAATAATCTGTGTCATAATGCTTTGGAGGTTCATGAAGTTTTACATTTTTTAATAGGATTTTTGTATCTCATATTTCCCTACAAGCACAGTTCGTTTTAACATGATTAATTAAAAAGTTATGAGGTATATTTTCTCCTTGTATTGGCCAGTTTTGAATTGAAACTGCTAACTTACACAAAATGATGGAAATCAGACATGAATTATCAGGTTAATTGCAGTAAGTTCCCCCCTCCATTGTATTCCGGGTTCAGAAGGAACAGTTTTTACTTGACTAATTTATCATCAAATCCTTGACTGAATCATTTTAGCGTATGATCTACTTTTGGTGCTTAGTTTAGGTATTTCAGATGTCAGGCACTGCTGTTTCAACTATTATCACCAGAAAGTGGAAGATATCTAATGCAGATGCTTGGATGACGTTATGCATCCTTTTGTCTAAGATAAGTTGATGGAGAAGCAAGAAATGTCCAGTTTAAAAGATAAAGGATTGCCATAACCTATTAATGAGATTCATCTGACCTACCATAATTGGTTCAAATGGAGGCTTAGTGGAGTTTGTTGTGGTAATTAACTGCTTTAGCAAAAAATGATAGTTCTAAAACGTTGTTGAAGATAGCAGTTAGAAAGTCAGTGGGTGCTATGATATTGCTATTTTGTCTTTCCTCGTTCATAATCTGTATGTTTATATGGCTTTTGGATGGTCGCTTTTTTGCTTAAACTGTGGAAAATAATGTCATGGAGAAGTGAATGAAGTAAAGCTCGACGTGGTGGCGCATCGAAATGAATGTGTTGCACACCTCTCATGCTCTTTCCTTTTTCTTCAGGGGATATGAATCGAGTTCGGCTGGTGGAGGTTGCAGCGGCCTCTTCTGTTGGAACAACAACAGATCTAATCGGGCAAAGGTACACTGATGTCTACCTGCTTTTGTTTCTTCAATAAAAAGACAACATAGGAAGCCAAGTATTTGTAGGGAATGGGACTGCATGCCAACTGAGCTACATCTCATTTACCTTTTATCATTCTGTTCAGTGGAAGTGTGTTTGCCTCTCACTTACCATGTTTTATTTCTGCACTTAAACAGGCCAAAGGGACCCCAGTTGGACCTCGAGGCAGAAGTGGGCGATTTTCATTGTTTGGTGAGTGTGCAAAGCAAAAGAAATCTGAGAGCAGAAATACAAGATAATTGGAACATCTCAAATACAATGCCTGGAGTAAACAAAAAAGGTGTTTGCAACTTCACATATTTTTCTGTATTTATTCTTTTCTGGTTTCAACATGCAACCACAGAAAAGATCTAATGTAAAGGTTTTGTGTT
Source organism: Populus tomentosa (assembly GCA_018804465.1). Taxonomy (NCBI): domain Eukaryota; kingdom Viridiplantae; phylum Streptophyta; class Magnoliopsida; order Malpighiales; family Salicaceae; genus Populus; species Populus tomentosa. The sequence goes on along the minus strand of CM031973.1, from coordinate 5,495,810 downwards.
GGCGCGGGGCATCTCTGTAGCTCCAGCAATTTTTCAGTGGGAGAATAAAAGAAACTTGGGATGATCTTCATGGTTGCTTGGGTATTAGTTGCACATTTTACTCCTTTTCACTCTCCTTGTTTTAGTTTTGTCGTATAGTTATCCAACTGTTCATAGTGGGATTGAGAGATTCTTGATTTTCCATTGAATTATTTCCCGAGCATACTTCTTGTATCATGTTGTAATATAGCTAGTGTACCCGTGTAATGTTTAAGTGAGCACTCCGAGTTAATTTTTAATGTAAAAAAAAGGCTAAATGTTATGGATGTGCATTTCTGATATCATGAAATTTTTTAGATGAAAAATAAAAAGATGATGTTTCCGCGGGTAAACTACTTTGAAGTTTGATTATTTTTTTTCTTTGTAATTTAAAATTTGAAGATAAATAACACTTTATAATCTTAGAAGTTAGTGCTATAAAAAAAATCAATAAAACATATATATTTATTTACAAGATTGTTATTATATTTGAAATAATAATTAAAAATACCTATTTCTTTCAAAACATAGTTTTGTATAACCAAATAAATAAATAAATAAATAAATAAAAGTAGAAAACCCTAGCCCCCATTATTTTCCATCTTCCTCTCCTCTGAGTCTCTCACTCATGCATAGCTACCAACACGTCTGGCCTAGCTCTCCTTGCAACGGTAATCAGCTATTGGGTTGACTACCAAGCTACCAAGTTGGTGTTGTGGTTTGCTTTAATCCTATGATTTTGATAAATTTTGATTTATTTTTTTGTATTAAATTATTCAGGCAATTTGATTAGTCAATAATCTAAAATTTATTTATATTATTAACAAGTTTTTAAGAGTTTCAATTTCAAGATTTTAGTGATAATTGATGGATTTTGATACTTCATTCTTGATCTATATATGTTTACGAATAAAATAATGTCTTTGTTTGTTTGAAATCTAGTATGGGTTGGGTTTTACATTACTGGGTTTGAGTTTGAATATTTTTTGTGCTTTTTATTTTTATTGTGTTTGATCCGTTTTGTTTAAATTTTTTTAAGTTTTTATTGTTTTTTATGCTTAATATGTTTTTGGCTTTGTTCTTTATTTATTTTTGGGTCAACCTAGTTAGGTCAAATATTTAAAGCTCTATTTGATTTGTCGGTTTTTTTTATAAAAAGATTTTTGGCCTAAGCAAGTGTTTGAAAAACACACCCTTAAGCTTGTTTTGATAATTTTCTAAAGAAAAAAAATTAATTTTTTCCAAACATGGTCTTACAAAAAAAATAAAAAATAGTAATAGAAAGTGATTTTTTTTTTTGTATACGACCTAATTTTTATAATAAAAATTGTATTTTTTTTAAATTAGTAATTTTTTTAGAAAATACGTATGTTGATTTTCCTTTGCATTTTTTTTTAGAATTTACAACAAGTTTGTAAAATTCTTTAAGGATTTGGTCAATATTTCAATAATTCTAAAAATTTTGATTCGTGAAAATTAATGTTCAACACCCTAGTATAAATGATGGACTTATAGATAGGTAGGTATTTAAATACCAGGAGTTGACTAGAAAATTTTCAAAATTATTTTTAGATATTTATCAATTTTAATTGGGAGTATTTTTTTATCAAAATATACGAATTTAAAAAAAATAATTTCACCTTCCAAGATAGGTGAATCCTGTCAGGGCACCTACATAAACCCTTTTCCATAAGAATTTATATGGGTATATGAACCCATAATAAATTTGAAATGTCAAATTTATTCATAAGAATAAATCTTTATCCTGAGCTATAGATTGATCATCAGTTAAAATCCCATCAAAACTTTTAAATCATATGAAAACCACACAATGCAGGTTACTTCAGGTAAGGTGTATTAGGAGTAACATATATGTGGTTTAGAAGAATGGATAGCAAGAAACCCTTTAGTTTGATAACCATTAAATTGGGAAGAAACACTTCTTTCCTTCAGTTCATTTTAAACAACATTACAAGATATCTATTAAAAACAAATAGATAAAAATCAATCCAATAAAAATTTATGCGTTAATGTTTATATAAATAATAAATATCCATATACCAAACATAAAAGAACAATGATTGTTTATAACAAGCATGGAAAGAGAGTTGAAATTAATCAATATAATGGAATTAACCACATTAGAAGAGTTATGACCAATCAGGAGTTTTGAAGTGGTCAATAAAGGGATCAAGAAAAAATGATCAATCAGGAGTTTGAAAATGCTCGGAGAAACATAAAGTCTAATTATATTTAGAGCGAGTGTCCTTAACAAAATAACTAATAGGAAGTTACAAGATTAACTTATGATTCATTTAGTATCAATAGAGAAAGAATTTAGTTTATATTATGATTTAATAAAGTCTCTTTACATGATACTAATATCGGTATATAATTAGAATTTACATGTTTATATAGTATTCATTCTTTATACTATTATATAAATGATCATACAGTCATTGTGAACAATGACTAGCCCTATTTATGTAATTTCAATTATCTTTTTTTTACTAGTATTATTATTGTGTGATATAACTTGGAGTAGATAATCTTTTCTTCGGGTTTGAAGTCTTAGATCCCTATATTTCACTTGATTTTATGAAGTTGCTACTTGCTTCCTATCAAGATTAATTTTCATATTATTTAGTTTCTTCTCCTTAGAAGGTAAAAATTATTAACTAGTAGCATATTGATCAGAAAAATATTTAAATGATCGATAAATTGTTATGTTTTATAGGTCATGGTTCAATATTTATTTTAAAAGCAAATAATTATACCTAAAAAAATAAGCATACTCATTGTTGTTGAATTGGACAAACAATCAATACAAGCACTAGATATAATGATGTCATACTATGGTCACAACTAGCTACAAAGAACTCCAACCAACTAGCCATGGTTGCTCTTAAATGAGCATCTTTTTATCAACCTATAAGTCTCTTTAATACTAATATAAAAGCTCTTTAATGTTGCATACATAACTATACAAGCATCCTTTCTATGAATCTAATGCCATTATATAATGGTTAAAACTAGTTGTAACAAATTCCAATAAGCTAGCAATAATTGTTACTGAAAGAATATCTTATTATCAACATATAAGTTTCTTTCACAATAATATGAGGGTTTTTTAGATGAAGATATAGAACACAACAAATAAAACCTATCATAATAATATCAATATATTTTTAGTAGATGAGATTTGAATTAGTTAAAGGTTCATTTCTTACATTAATTTTTAATGAAATGTACTATTTTTGTAATTTTATATATACAAGTTAAAGTGTTTTTGTAATTCTATATTTTCAATGTTTACCTAATAATTTTTTATTTTCTTGTTTAATTTAATTTTGGAAAATAAAAGAGTACAAACCAATGACAATCCCACTTAGGTAACTCTAGCAATGCGGGCCACTAAAATAAAAAAAAAATATCATTTTAATTTTTTTATTAGCAATAAAATGTTACACTCTATGAGTACTTATTATATCAAATAATTATTTTAATTTAAAAATTTAAGTTATTAAATGATGTTTTTAGTTTTATATTACTCTGTAACATATTCTATCAAGTAAAAAGCTTTTGGACTTGGAATTTACATGGACCCACACTACTTTATACTTCATTTTATTAATTAGAATAAAAATAGTGATATTCAAACTTATAAATGTTTAGTTACTGATACAATGTCAAAGAACTATTTCAACCCAAAAGCTAAGTTGTTTGGAATTGTGTTTCTAGTTGCATTTTAAAGGTGCATGTGAGATGAAAAAAATCATCAAATTGATGTTTTTTTCTTTAGTATTTTTTGATAGTTTAGATGTGCTGATCTAAAAAATAAAAGAACATAAAAAAATATTTTGGTATATTTTTAAGCAAAAAACATTTTAAAAAACACATTGCACCATGATACTAAACACTTAAGCTCTTAGGGGAGGGCTTAATATTTTGTTTATATTATTCTTTCACACATCCTCTTAAATAAAAGTCATTTGAGTTTAAAACTTGAATAAACTTATATTATCTTGTGCTTAATTTTATCATATAAAATAAGAGTAATGAGATTCAAACTTTTGACTACTTAATCAATAAAACTTTGACACCATGTTAAAAATTAAAAAAAAAAAACTTTATTGTGAGAAACTTTATTTATATGATATGTCATCACAATCAACCAATTACCAAGTATATATAGGAATACAACTAAATAATTATAAAAATATATTGCAATATTTATTTATTTGAAATCCTTGATTTTATCTTTTGGTGTAGTACTTGATTTTCTTCATAACCAGTGATTAAATCGATTGGATTTCAATCAAAAATATATTGTTTTCATTTATTTTCTCAACATGCCTTATCAAATTTATAGAGATTTTACAAAATTCATCATAAGTTTGATAACTATATATAAATATAATATTGATATTTCGATCAACATTTTAAAAAATAATCTCAATAGACTAAGGCTATTAAAGCCAATAACAACCATAGAAAAAAAAATTTATGGGACAATATATAACTCTTTGTAGGCCATAGAAAAATCCAAGTCAAACTATAGATTGAAAAACATAATATAAAGCTATTACTTCATAAACAACAGAAATGCCAGAAAAAACATAATAAAAAATGGTCTTTAAATTATGATTCTAAGAGCAAAAAAAAAAAAAAACAAGGCTAGTAAATTATAGGATTAGAATTTAATTCATTCAAACAAATATAGGTTGATAATTATAAGAGAAAATGACAAAAAAAAAATAAACAAAAAAAGTAATAAAGATTAAAATTGATTAATAGTTGGTAGTCACTATTAGTAAGAATTTATTTTATCATATAAAATTTCAATAATAATTTTATATTACTTTTAAACATAATATAATATTCACATGATGACCAAATAATCATCTTGCAAACAAAAACCACAAGGTAACCCTAACCCACCATAATGTTGCATACATAACCATAACCATATAAGTATCCTTTCTATGGATCTAATGCCATTATACAATGGTCAAAACTAGTTGTAACAAATTCCAATAAGCTAGCAACAATTGTTATTGAAAGAACATCTTATTATCAACCTATAAGTCTCTTTAACAATAATATGAGGGTTTTTTAGATGAAGATATAGAACACAACAAATAAGACCTTTCATAATAATATTAACATATTTTTAGTAGATGAGATTTAAATTAGTTAAAGGTTTATTTTTTTACACTAATTTTTAATGAAATGTATTGTTTTTGTAATTCTATATATACAAGTTAAAGTGTTTTTGTAATTTTATCTTTTCGATGTTTACCTAATAATTTTTTTATTTTCTTGTTTAGTTTAATTTTGGACAATAAAAAAATACAAACCAATGACAATCCCACTTAGGTAACTCTAGCAATGCGGGCCACCAAAAAAAATATGTCATTTTAAAATTTTTATTAGCAATAACATGTTACACTCCACGAGTACTTATTATATCAAATAATTATTTTAATTTAAAAATTTAAGTTATTAAATGATGTTTCAAGAATAGTTTTATATTATTCTGTAACATATTCTACCAAGTAAAAAGCTTTTGGACTTAAAATTTGCATGGATCCACACTACTTTGCACTTACTTTTATTAATTAGAATGAAAATTATGAGATTCAAACTCATAAATGTTTAGTCATTAAGATTCTGATAGAATGTCAAAGAACCATTTTAATCCAAAAACTATGTTGTTTGGCATTGCGTTTCTACTTGCATTTTAAAGGTGTATGTGAGATGAAAAAAGCATCAAATTGATGTTTTATTCTTTAGTATTTTTTGATAGTTTGGATGTGCTGATCTAAAAAATAAAAGAGCATAAAAAAATTATTCTGATATATTTTTAAGCAAAAAATATTTTTAAAAAACACATTACACTATGATACCAAACATTTAAGCTCTTAAGGGAGGGCTTAATATTTTGATTATATTATTCTTTAACACACATCTCCTTAAATGAAAGTCATTTGAGTTTGAAACTTATATAAACTTATATTATCTTGTGTTTAATTTTATCATATAAAATGAGAGTGACGAAATTCAAACTTGTGACCACTTAATCAATAAAACTTTGATACCATGTTAAAAATAAAAAAAACTTTATTGTGAGAAACTTTATTTATATGATATGTCATCACAATCAACCAATTACCAAGTATATATAGAAATACAACTAAACAATTATTAAAATAAATTACAATATTTAATTATTTAAAATCCTTGATTTTATCATTTGATGTAGTGTTTGATTTTCTTCATAATTGATGATGATTAAATTGATTGGATCTTAATCGAAAGTATATTGTTTTGATTTATTTTCTCAACATACCCTCTCAAACTTATAGAGATTTTACAAAAATTTTAATAAGTTTAACAACTATATATAAATATAACATTGATATCTTGATGAATATTTAAAAAAATAACCTCAATAAAAATATCAATAACAATCATATAAAAAAATATGGAAAAAACCAAAAAGAAAAATCCAAGCTAAACTTTACTTGAGCATGTAGCTTGAAAAACATAACATAAAGCTATTACTTCATAAACAAGAGAAATTCCAAAAAAGACATAATAAAAAATGGTCTTGAAATTATGATTCTAAAAGCAACAAAAAAAAAAAGCTAGTAAATTATAGGATTAGAATTTAATTCATTCGAACAAATATAGGTTGATAATTATAAGAGAAAATGACAAAAAAAATAAACAAAAAAAAATAATAAAAATTAAAATAGATTAATAATTGGTAGTTGAGTAAGAATTTATTTTATCATATAAAATTTTAATAATAATTTTATATTACTTTTAAACATAATATAATATTATGATCAAATAACCATCTTGCAAACAAAAATCAGAAGGTGACCCTAACCCACCATGAGAGGAAAGCTCCATGTCCATGGCTGGAAATGAGCCATACATGACCAAGAAAACAAACAAACCCCCACCCCCCCCCCCCCCCCCCCGCGGGGTATCCCTGAAGGGGGGTTGATTCGCAACGGGTTTTTAGTAAAAATAATTGTCCAAATCTTGAGGGCAAAAAGAAAGAACATGTGGTTTTAAAACTCAGTTAAGGTCGCCAATTACCGCACGTGTCGTCGCGAACTAGTCTTCCCTATTCATCCTTCTCATTTTCAGGCACTTTTCTTGTCTACTTTGTACAAAGGAAACCGTACAGTTTGGTACTTGTATTTTTCAACTTGTTCTTGACCACTTCCAAGAAGCCTTCAATCCTATGTATGGAATTGTCATTATATATATATATATATATAAAAAATCTTTCGAGAGATGAATTCGAAAAAAACAGTGTGTAATATCGACGTTGGCCCAATCAAATATTCATGTCGAGAACAATAATGGTCCAAGTGGCATTGTGGGGTCTGTCTGAAGTGGCAGGATCCAACTTGCAGGTACCGGAAAAAGCTGAACAAGAGAGGATTCAAGTAAAGGATTGAGTTCTATCCACTTGGGACCCACCGAGTCCACAACTTCTTTTCTTGAAAGGTTGAGCCTTGCTTTTTGGGGTGAGGAGAGAAGAGAGATCCTGTTTTGTGGAATTTCAAGGCAGCCCTCTTCTCTAGCCAAATCTATCTTTTCCCACAACATAAAATCATCCCATGATTCTTTCTCCCTTTTTATCCTCCCTTTACCCAGCTAGTAGGAACTGACCATTACCCTTTTGTTTTTAACTATGAGTTCTCCATTATTCTTTCTAGAAAGTTTTGATTTTTTTGAGGCCAGCTGCTTTTGGCTACTTGTAAAATTTGTGTTTTTGACAATATTCTTTTCATGTTCTCCTGCTGTTTGTTTTTGGTTTTCAATCTGGAGATTTGCTTTTCTTGAGAGTAACTCGAAAAAAATTGTAAATTCTTCAAAGAGTAGCCGCCTTTTGCCATATGGCTTAGAATGCTCTCGCGTTTTTTTATTCATGGTTGAATTTATCCGCCAAGCTTGCTTTCTGGAACTACGTTGATATTTGGGTACTTGTACAATAGAGTAAATTCAAAAGGCATTTTTTTTTATATAAAAAAAGAAAAATATTTGATTCTGGGTGACCCACTGTTTTCTTGATCAAGGATTTTAATTTGCTATCTAGATAGGCATTTTTTTTTTATAGTGAATCCTGCTTAAAAAGGATGGTGTTTGGAAATTGCTGAAAGAATAAGTATATTCGTGTAGAGCAAAAAAAAAAAGTGGAAAATGAGAGGGGCAAAGGATGAGGAAAAGATGATGAGTCCTATGTTTCCAAGACTTAACGTGAATGATGCAGAGAAAGGAGGGCCGAGGGCACCTCCAAGGAATAAGATGGCCCTGTATGAACAGCTCTGTATTCCTTCTCAAAGGTTTAGCTCTGGGTCAGGGTCCATGCTGCCTGTTCTACCTAACAACGGCAGCAGCTTGGCCCCTTCAATCTCCTCAAGCCATGTGAGTTTGATAACTTTTCTTTCTCTTTCCCGGTCTGAATTTATCTTACTTTGGTCAGTAAGTTTGACAATGATACACCCTTGCTTCATGTCTTTGGTAAGCATCTACGCAATTAACATCTTTTAGATTCTGATTAATATGAATTACATGCTGCTTTCGCCACAGAGCATGGGGTTGGTTCATGTGGTAGTGCAGCTATCTGTTGCCCCAACCCCGAGGAACTGGTTTTGTAGACTTAAATGTGATCTTAGGATGCCGTTTTGATTGTTTAGTTCATCTACTTTTGTGTTTAATTTGGCTTATAGAATAAAGGAAGCTGCTTCGGGAAGAAAAAGGGCCTGGATTTTTTCTATTGATTTTTTCTGCTTTTTCATAATTTTGGCTTTGGGATATTTATATGTGTTTTCAAAATGCATTCTTGTCCATTTACTTTTTTTTTTGAATTTATAATTCTTTGGGTTGATTTTGTTATCATTGCAATGGGTATATGGTTGTGTATCATGAATTTCCGTACTTCTGTGCGACTTGTGTTGTTGGATTACAAATGAGTTATCTTTGTAGGGGACTGGCCATGAAAGGAGTGTTTTTACTCCAGTTAGTAACTCCCCAACACCTTTGCATTTGACTGAGAAGCTTTTTTATTATTCCTCTGGAGGAGTTAAGTCAAGCGCTCTGATGACAAGTCAAGAAGAAAAATTTGTGGAAGTTACAAGTGATCAAAGCTTGAATACCTCACGGCCATTGTCATTCAGTGCTACTTGCAATTCACTTCAATCACATAATGTCTCCAAATTTAAGAACTTTTCATGGAAGAAGCTTGGAGATGAAAATGACTCTAGATTTCATAGCTCTGCCCGGTCAGGATCAAATCTTTATTGTAACAACAGTCAGCACAGTAAAGATCAAGAAAATCAGCATTGTTTGAACTTGAGCTTCTCTGTGCAATTTCAAAATACTACTGAAACCCAGAAGAAAAAAACTGGCACCATAAATGTAAAGGAAATAGACCATATGAGAATACAAATAGAAGACAATGGAAAAGTATTTGAGGCTTGTCAGAATTCCATGGAAAAATTTGCTACAGTCACATCAATTAAAGATAAACCTTCAGTATCAAGCCCATCAGGAAAAATTGGAAGTACCAAATCATTAAAGCGAACATATTCATCTTCAAATCAAGAGTATAGAAAGAATTCAGTGAATGTCCTCGAATGCTTACCTGGTACAAATGAACAGTTGAATCAAGAGCTTGCCACAATGCCAGACAAGACTGTCATCGGGGATAATATTTTGGTGGAATACCGAGTTGTCACAGGCAAGGAAAATCCCTCCAAGGTGAGAAGTGAATTATATTCAAGGGCATTGCTTCAAGATGATGACAGAAATCGTTGTGGGCTTGAGAAAAGAAGCAAGTACCGTGAAGACAAGCAATCTGGGTCGTTGAAAGCAGGAGATCTTGAAAGGAATGATGATGCTGCAGAAACTTACATGGTGGACTCCGTAACTGCTCTGGAGATTACTCCTGATGATGTTGTAGGAGTAATAGGTGAGAAACAATTCTGGAAAACAAGAAGAGCTATCGTCAAGTAAGTATTCCTGTCGAATGGTTTTTATTTACATATGCTGCAGCTAATCAGCATCAAAACTATAGCAATATGTTGTAATTTGTAGAACAAAAGGTATTTTGTTGTATCCGTATCTGAGTTAAAATGGTGTTTTTGTAGTTATTCTCTTCAGTTGCACTAATTAGTTGGTCTGCATATGGCTCCAACTAGAATAATTCATCATGGTAATGTTGTAGCTGTTGGTTCAGTATGAATAGCATGATGCTCAAGGAACTTAAAGGACCTAAATGAAAGGAGTTCAATTTTATTGTCAGTCCACCAACAGTGTCCATTGCGCTTTGAGTTTGGAGTTCTCTATATACTTTTCACAAGGTTTACAGAATTTTGTCAGACTATTTTTTTGGGAGTACTCCATTCATTTCCTGCTGTGGACTTAAGTGCTGTTAAACTCTCTCTCTCCCCCTCCCCTCCCCAATGACTGGTTCATCGACTCACCATCTGTTTATTTTTAAATTTCAATAGGTAAATTGGGTTAGAATGGTGACCTTCTTGCTTCAATCACACATATAAGCAATACAAACTTAAGCTTGTGGTTTTGAGCAATGAAGTAGAAGCAGCTAGTAGAAATAGATGAAATCACATGGGCTACACCTTGGTTTTTCGTTTAGATGAATATTCACAAAGACATGTAAAGTATACTGCTGTCAGGATAAAAATGTCAGTAGACTAAAGGCTTACTTTTATGGAAGATTGACTTCCTCTTGAGCCGTGATGGAGTATTCTGCTGCATTCCTTCTTTCACTACTATGTAGAACTGTGCCAGTTTTGGTTTTAGCAACTCTTTGAAGTGGATTTATACTTCTCTTCTTCTGATAAAAAATTGGCTCCACGCACAGAAGTTACCTTCTGAGTTTTGAACATCTGAAAATCCTTTTCATGTTTGGGTCCTGACTCATTTTGCAAGTATGTTAACATGGTAAATTTTTATTAATATGATGGAAGAATTTCTGATGAAAAAGCTTTTCAACATCCAACTATTTTGTTGATATGTTTAACGAAAGAAAAACTTAAGTGTTACCTCTATGATCCATGGAAGAAAAACGTTATTTCTTCTACGATTCAGACTGATTGCATTTACAATTCTGAGAAAAGGAACCTACGAGTTTTGATTACATCTGAATCAAGGAATTTTTTTTTTTGAATTTTTGTGAAAATATAAATATCATTATCCCTTTTTGGTGTTCGGGTGTGCTTATCTGCTTTCTTGCCTGTAGTTTTCTAATGACTTGCTACCTATCTTGTCAGATGCTTCTCTTAATTGCATTCTTTGATAATGATAATGAGTAGAAAGACCTTTCATGATGCAAATTTATGAGAGGAATGCTGCCGTGTCTAGTTGGTTGCTTATTCTTTGTAAATCCATGTTCCGGTGAAAAAAGTCCAAACACCTTGAATGTGCTATGAAACATTTAGGTTGTGTGGATGCCACTGATAAGGATGCTGAATTTACAATCATCAGTAGGCATATTTTAGTGAATGTTCACATGATAGAGAACTTCTGTTTTATCCTCAAAAACTCACAGCTTATGTGCAATTGAGTTGGTTCTTTTCAGTTAGGTAATGGGGCTCAGTAGGCTAGCATATGATCTTGAAACCTCATTCCTTGCCAAAAAATACTTGGTGATTACCATAAGAAGTTGGTGTTTCAGCTCAATCGTGATCTGCCTGGATATTGTTCGATATATGATTGAATTTGGTTAACTAGAACCTGACCTCTCTTGAATATCGTAGAAATTAATTTTCTTCTTAGGATACTGGCTCGGTTGTCAGTTGTTGGATATTAACTCACATTTTTGTAATTATTCAGTATCTTGCCAAATATATGAAACATACAAATTGTGCCTTCTGCTTGCAATTGGAGAAGGGGAAATCGGTCACTCCAATTATATTCTGTTGAGTGCTAACATTGAATTAGGAGGGAAAATTGAGGGATTGACAGGCATATTTGAAGCCATGTTGCTGATACCACCTGATGCTGGAACTGGTTGCTTAAACATTACAGTATAAGAAAATGACTTCAATTTTCTAATGTACGGAAGGGTGAGGGGAAACAAGGAGGAGAAGAGGGATGAAAAGCGTATTGGAATAGATGAAGAGAAATAAGACAAAGATTTGTACTAAAGGGAGAAAACATTAGTTTCAATTCTCAATAATTATTGAGCTATCATTAAACATGATAGTAGGTGCCCTTGTGATGAGATCCTAAAATACTATAAGAAATAGAATGAAGTCTTAAATGATAAATAAGTCCTAAATAATACAATATATATATATATATATATATATATATATATATATATATAAACAACTAGAATTACTAGATTCTCTAAATAACATGCAATTAAAATAGAATTCAATTCCTGGCTTTCCTAGAATCATTGCTCTTAAAATCCTGCCTCATTTCCCTTCTAACAAAATTTGTGATGGAATGGTAAGGATAGATTTCTTGGGATTCATATGCTCTCAAGAAAGCAATTGAGTCATCCTAGATTATGAGACATTATGGGATTAAACTTATACTGCTTTCTGCGTCCAACATATCCAGCAGTTAAATGCCTGTATTTTAAGATTTCATGAGTTTCACATGAAAAGATACAATGGTATCGGTGATAAGCTCATTCAATTTTTGGGTCATCAATCTGTTGCATGTGTCATTTTGTATGAAATTTGTTACATATTGTTCATGTCGTGCAGCATTATTCTTCTTGAAATCTACTGGTCAACTATATTCTAAGGCTTCTAGTGTGGTTGAACTGGGTTGCCTTGTTACTTCTGCACTTTTAACTTTTCGTCCTGTTCCAATCCATTATTATATAGTTATTGACATGCTCCTTTCTTTTGTGCATTTTAACACATGATTTTTTTGAGTTTCTTTGTACAGAACTAGAGTGTGGATATCTCTGTATGTTTGTGTTTTAGGTTGGAATTCTATCAGATTCACCCTAGCAGCGTGTTTTGTCTTCAAATTTGAGCCCCATAGGTTCTGGTTGTTCATAATTCTGTGAAAGATGAACTGTCAATTAATTTTCCGAGGAAAATAGGACTTGTCACATCATTGCAATTCATCTTGCTAGAATTTTTAATGCAGTCAATATTTACCTAATAGTATGAGCTGATTTTCTGTCATCATTTAGTGCTGGTGTAATTTTTCTAACTTTTGGTCAATTCCAATATACATTGCTTTACGTGCTCTTTTTATCTATTTGAATTATTTAGTGATTTGCCCAACTCTTTTACTATATTTCAGTCAACAAAGAGTCTTTTCCGTGCAAGTATTCGAGTTGCATAGACTCATAAAGGTAAGCTGATAATTCCAGTTGTGTTTCTCTACCATAAGATATGTTCTAGTTTCTTAATTATTTTGCTCCTTGAGGAAAATCTCTTAGCATTAATTGGAACAGGTTCAGAAATTGATTGCTGGATCTCCACATCTATTGCATGAAGATAACTTTTATGTGGGAAGAGCTTCCATGAAGGTATCCCAGATCAACAAGGTACCGTCTAAGTGTGCCATGATTGTTAAACCAAAAGATCATTCACAAAAGCAGCATACGAGCGCTGACTTTGCAGGAGAGAATGTAGTTGGGAAGCTTCCCCTTCCTTCCACTAATGATGAAACTAGTAAAGAACCTATTAGCCAGCGATCAAATTATTCAGTAAGTGCACCACCAGCTCCTGTGGCTACCACCACCAAACCATCTCCATGGTCTTACCCACCACCAGGAAATCAGTGGCTATTGCCTGTCATGTCACCTTCCGAGGGACTTGTTTACAAGCCCTATGCAGGACCATGTCCTCCAGTTTCTAGATTCATGGCACCAGTTTATGGCAGCTGTGGTCCAATCAGCCTGGCTCCAGGTGGCGGAGACTTTTTGAATGCAGCATACAGCGTTTCAGCTTCTAACCCTGAAGAAATTGGTATCCTTCCTGGAAACCCTCATTTTGGGCAGACTTTCTTTCAGCGATTCGGCATACCAGTCATGAACCCATCAATATGCGACTCTGCAGTAGGGCAGATTAGCCCTCCCACTGGACCACAGTCGAAGGACAATCAGTTAGCAGTTGGAGACATTAATTTCAACATCCCTCTTCAGAGTTCATGTAACATGTCAAACCAGACGAGCAGAGTGATCTCCTGTTGTGCAGAGAATTTTCAAGGATTAAAAGAAAGTGAGATCCAGGGAAGTTCTGCAGGTAGCCTCTCTAAGATGCCCAAAGCAAATGCACTTCCTCTTTTTCCGATGGAACCAACACTTCAAGCATCCTATCCAAATGCACAAACAAATGAGCCGCAGGCACGTGTGATTAAGGTTGTACCTCACAACTCTAGATCAGCAACTGAATCAGCTGCCCGAATTTTCCAATCCATACAAGAAGAGAGAAAACAGTATGGTTAGTTTGTTGGGAATGCCTGCGCCCCAGTACGAGGAAAATGATAGCTATTTAACAGTCTTGGCAGATGCATTTTCCTTTGTAATTTGTAATTCTACCATATATGTTACGTCCTGTAAATATATTGTCGAAAGATAATGGTATATGAGGCGAACCTCAGTGTTTGAAGCAGGTTGTTTGCTCTGTCTTCCTATAAATAAATGCCTTTTGTTCTGGCATCTCAAATGTTACCTTGGAAGAAGAAATGCAGATGGAAAATGTAATGTAATCTTATCTGTGAAAACCGAAACGGAAATGATACCAAACAGTCCTTCAATGGTTCAACCGTCATCGTCCATCATATTTCCTTCCTCTAGGCCAGGTGACACCATCCATGACATAAGATACAAGACCTCCATAGCTCACTTGAACAGTCCATGTAGCAAAGATTACGGATACAGCTACCTTTACCGAATCCTGAATGCCAAACTTCTGACTGGAGCCTCTGCTGAGAGCAAAAGTCTTGCTTCTTGGCAGTAAAGATAGTGGTCATGAGCAAGGATCAGCAAAACTCTACAAGGCGAACACATTCTACACCAGCTGCAGGCTTGTAAGTTTGTAACATCCATCTATATCTTGCACTTTCTGCGCACAAGTTTCAGAAATTAGAGAACAGCTGTTGATTTCAACAACAGCACAGCCATCAGGAAGACTGCATACCACAACATGGCGAAGGTAATGTAGGTCACGGGCACAGGTGACAGGATTACAATGCGTGGGGCCTTGAGCTTTAGCAGGAATTTATTCGACTTCATGTGCATACCAGCTCGGTTTGGATCTGCAAAATTTGTCTTCTTTGATAAAATGTAGATAAAAAGACTCAATGATCAGCATCTTCTTTGAAATAAGATTACATAATGATTATTATAACAGCTTGTAGAAAGTATCCTATATAGAACAGACTGGAGAATAAATGTTTGTATTGAGACTTGAACTAAATTACACAGAAATTGAACCAGAGAGTCACAGACCAACCCTATTATGTCCCGAACCCCTTTACCATTACACTAAATGAAAAGGCCACTAACATCATTCTATCATACATGTACATGTCAATTCTTGCTGAAACCAGCTCTCTCCTAATCAGAAGAACAATAATCAATTAGTTCTCCAGGTTCTGTGTATCCTCAATATATCATAAATTTATTCTTCACAACTTATAAATGCATTTCTGCATTGCATAAGATTTATAAATGCATTTCTGCAATATCACCACCCTCGATCAGAATCAGAGAGCAAAAATATAGAATTTAATTGAACACTTCATGATAGCGCAATGCTTGTCTATTGACATGCTAACAGGACTCGCCGTCGATAGTCTCAACATGTAATTGGCAACAAATGCCCAAGTATATCACATATTTTGCTAGTCTACAAATGTAGAAATGCGAAGACAAGAGGGATTCATAAATATTGTATGTGGTACCATATAATAAAAGGGTCCTCAAGAGACAGCATGACTTACCTATTTAAATTAAAAAGGGTCTGCCACTATAGCGACAGTAATTAATTAGAGCAAAACAAACAGAAAACATGAGAGAAAGAAAAGAAAAGAAGGCAGCTGAATGGTCTGTCTTCATTCTTTATTTTTCAGCTCATTAACCATTGGATCGGGCTGAGATTTTGAAAGCAACTTCTAGACACGTTACTCTTTATTCTGAATGGTTGGATAGAATATTGATTGTGTATAAGCTGGTTGTTTTGTCAAAAATTGGGGCTGTCAGTGTTGTGAGTTTTTTCTCTAATATTTCTCCTTTAATATTATTGCATTCAAAGAATAGATTGTTCTTGATGATATGCATGTTATAGCCCTTAGTTAAATCTGAGGAAGAACAATTATGAACCTATTATTTGTTGATAGTGGAAGTTTTTAGGTGGACTACGGTCTCGTGGTTTTTTCCCGCATCGAGTTTTCCACGTAAAAATCTTGGTGTTATTTTGCGTGATTGTTTGCATTATTTTGTTTACTGTTTGATTCTAATTTTGATTGCATAAAGAGGGAAAAAGATTGGGACTTGTGAATTTTGATTTGGCAAAATTGGTTTCTGGTTGTTCCTGGTTTTTCCCAACAAGTGGTATAAGAGCACTAGTTGTGTAGATTGAATTTCTTGTGTAGTTAAAATGGAAAAGGAAGATTCGAGCATGATAAAACTCACTTCCTCAAATTATTTTATATGGAAAACAATGATGGAGGGATCACTTATATTGTAATGATTTGGCTTTGTCACTTGAATGTAAAGGAATAAAGCATGATGAAATGGATGATGCAAAATGGAATGGGCTTACTAGAAAGGTTACCGCTAATGTTAGAAAATGGATATCTTCCAAGTCCATTAATCATATTTCTCAAGAACATAACTGTTATACAGTTTTGAAGACGTTGGAAGAAACCTTTGCTAAGGAGAGTGCATAAAACAAGGATTTTGTAATTAAAGACCTTGTGAATTTGAAGTACAAAGATGGTGAAGATGCTTCAGTGCATATAAATGAATTCCAAGGGTTCTTGAATCAGTTGTCATTGATGAATCTTGAGTTAGCCGATGAGATGCAAGCATTAATCCTATTAAATTCATTGCTGGATAGTTAGGAGACTTTGGTGGTGTCACTTAGCAATTCTACTCCGAATGGAAAGATCACTTTAAAAATAGTGAAGGATAGCATTCTCAATGAAGAAAAGAGGAGGAAAGGGACAAACACTTATAAGTCTCATGCACTTGTTATAGAAAGTCATGGGAGAAGTCAAAGTAAGTTTTCTTACGGTAAGCAAGATATAGAATTCGGCAATAGAAAGGGAAAATGGAAGCCAAGAGGGAGATCTTATTCAAGGAAAGGAATCAAATGTTATTATTGTGACAAGCCTGGGCATATTAAAAAAGATTGTAGAAAGTTAAAAGAGATAAAAAGGGCAAAGATGAAGACAAGAATGAAAAGAATGGTACAGCTGCAGTTGTATTTGATGGTGATGTTGACATTGTTTGTGATGATGGTTGTGTTAATCTTGTATGTCAGGATACCACCTGGGTTACAGATTCAACAGCTTCTTACCATGTTACACCCCGATATGATTTTTACACATCCTACACTACTGGTGACTTCGGTCAAGTTAGGATGGGAAATCAAGGAATGGCTAGTGTTATAGGCATTAGAGATATTTGGTTAGAAACCAATACTAGGTGTAAGTTGCTACTCAAATATGTTAGACATGTGCCTGATATACGTTTAAATTTGATCTCTACAAGTACTCTTGATGAATAAGGCTATCACAATTACTGTGGAGATGGTAAATGAAAGCTCTCCAAAAATTATTTAATTATTGCTAAAAGGAAGAAGATGGGTCTCTACATGTCACAAGCCAAGGTGATCAAAGGGGAGGTGAATGCAATAGAATATTGCTTTACTGATTTATGACATAAGCGACTTGAATATTTAAATGAGAAAGACCTTGACATCCTTGCCAAGAAGAACTACCTTTTATTAAAATGTATGAACTTGAACACATGTATTCATTGTTTAGCTAGTAAACAATATAGAGTTGCATTTCAAAGATCACCTTCACATAGAAGATCACATCTTCTTGATTTAGTTCATACTGATGTTTGCTCTATAATTGATAAGTCTCTTGGAGGTGCATTGTACTTTGTTAGTTTTATTGATGATCACTCCAGGAAAATTTAGGCTACTTGTTTGAAATCTAAAGATCAGGTGCTTGATGTCTTTAAGGATTTTCATGCCAGAGTTGAAAGAGAAACTGGTAGAAAATTAAAATATATCCAGGCTGACAATGGTTGTGAATACAGGGGTCCTTTTGAGAAGCAATGCAAGGAACATGGTATCAAGTTGGAGAAGACAGTTCCTAAGACTCCATAACAGAATAGAGTGGCTGAGAGAATGAACAGAACCATTGTTGAAAGAATTAGATGTATGTTCTCTCATGCAAAGCTGCCTAAGTCCTTTTAGGGGTGAGGCAATGAAGACTGCAGTTGCCATGATCATTTCTCCATCAGTTCCTCTTGAATTTGATGTTCCAGATAAAGTATGGAAAGGAAATGATGTTTCTTATGCATACTTGAGAGTGTTTGGATGCAAAGTATTTGTACATGTTCCAATGGATGAAAATTCTAAGGTTGACAATAAGACAAATCAGTGTATTTTCTTGGGCTATGAAGATGATGAGTTTGGCTATAGATTGTGGGATCCAAAGGAGAAGAAAATTGTTAGAAGCAGAGATGTCATCTTCTTTGAATATCAAACCATTAAACACTTTGAATAGAAAGAGAAAACATAATCCATTATTTTTATTCTATCTAATCTGAATCCAAGACCTACTCTACAATTACCTTTGATACCTGTTAATCATGAGGGAGATTTAGAAAATGATGATAATGATGGTTTTCTTATTGAGCCATTATTTGGTAATCCTGAATTAGCTAATGATAATATTGATGTTATTCCTGAACAGGTTATGCAAAAAGCTCCAAATGAGCCATAATTGAGGAGGTCAACTAGACCTCACCAACCTTCCACCAAATACTCTTCTCATGAGTATGTGATGGTTACTAATGGGGGAGAGCCAAAATGCTTCAATAAGGCTATTTCATATGAGAAGAAAAATGAGTGGTTGAAAGCAATGCAAGAAGATATGAAATCCTTTCATGAAAATCATACTTTTGAGTTAGTGAAGCTTCATAAAGGTAAGAAAGCACTCAAGAACAAATGGGTGTTCAGGTTGAAAATTGATGAACATTGCTCACAACCAAGGTATAAGGCAAGATTGGTTGTGAAAGGTTTCGGTCTTAAGAAGGGTATTGATTTTAAAGAAATTTTTTCACTAATAGTCAAGAAGTCTTCAATCCGAGTTATGCTTGGTTTAACTGCTAGTTTGAATCTTGAAATTGAGCAACTTGACGTGAAAACTGCTTTTCTCCATGGTGATTTAGATGAGGAGATCTACATGGAGCAGCTTGAAGGGTTTAGAGTAAAAGGCAAAGAGCAGTTAGTTTGCAAGTTGAAAAGGAGTTTATATAGGTTAAAGCAAGCTCTAAGGCAGTATGGTACAAGAAGTTTAATTCTTTCATGGTGGATCATGGTTATGATAGGACCACTTCTTATTAATGTGTATTTATAAAAACATTTCCAGATGGAAACTTTATTATTCTCTTGTTGTATGTGGATGATATGTTGATTGTTGGCCATGATGCTAAGAAGATTCAGATTTTGAAAGAAGAGTTAAGTAAGTCTTTTGCAATGAAAGACTTGGGACTGGTAAAATAGATTCTTGACATGAAGATTCATATGACAATAAAAAGGAGAAACTTTGGCTATCATAGGAGAGATATGTTCAAAAGGTACTTGAGAGATTCAACATGAGTAACTCCAAACCTGTTTGTTCTCCACTTGCAAGCCACTTTAAACTAAGTTATAAGCAGTGTTCTTCAAGTGATGAAGAAAAAAATAAGATGAAAAAGGTACCGCATCCGCAATTGGTAGCTTAATGTATGTCATGGTTTGTACAAGGCTGGATATAGCTCATGCAGTTGGTATGGTTAGTCGATTCCTCTCCAATCCTGGTAAACATTGGTCAATTGTGAAATGGATACTCAGGTATATCAAAGGTACTTCTAGTTTCAGCTTATGTTTTGGCAATAATAAACCTGTGTTGGATGGATATACAAATGCAGATATGGCTAGTGATGTTAATTCTAGAAAGTCCACATCCAGATACTTGATAAAGTTTGCAGGGGAGCAGTCTTATAGCAATCAAGGTTGCAAAAATGTGTTGCATTATCCACTATAGAGGTTGAATATATTGCTCTTACTGAAGGGGGCAAATAGTTGTTATGGATGAAGAAGCTCTTACATGAACTTGGTCTAGTTCAAGAGAACTTTATGTTGCACTGTGATGGTCAAAGTGCAATCCATCTTAGTAAGCATCCTACTTTTCACTTTCAATCAAAGCACATTGAAGTTAGATATCAATGGATTCGAGATGCTATGAAGATGAAGTCATTTGTTGTTGAGAAGATCCATACTAATAACAATGTGTTAGATATGATGACCAAGCCTTTACCAAGAGAGAAGTTTGAGTTTTGTAGAAGGGAAGTAGGCTTGGTAGAGCCTTTTTCATTGAAGTTTATAAGCTGATCGCTAGTATGGAAAATTACTTACATGGTGTGTGAAGGGAAGATTTGTTGTGTGTGGTACTGCACCATATAATAAAAGGGTCCACATTAATTGTTAAGAGATAGCATCACTTGCCTCTTTAAATTAAAATAGGTTTGCCAATGTTTGTTAAGAGATAGCATCACTTGCCTCTTTAAATTAAAATAGGTTTACCAATGTAGCGGCGGTAATTAATTAGAGCAAAACAAAATAGAGAACACATGAGAAAGAAAAGAAAAGGAGGCAGTTGAATGATTTGTCTTCATTCTTTGTTTAGAAGCTCGTTAACCATTGGATCGGGCTGAGATTTTAACAGCAGCTTTTCGACATGTTTCTCTTCATTCTGAACGGTTGGATCGAAGATTGGTGGTGTATAAGCTGGTTGGTTTGTCAAAAATTAGGGTTATCAGTATTGTGAATTTTTCTCAAATATTTCTCCTTTAATCTTGTTATATTCCAAGAATATATTGTTCTTGATGATATGTATATTGTAGCCCTTAGTTAAATCTAAGGAATAATAATTGTGAACTCATTCTTTGTTGATAGTGGAAGTTTTTATGTGGATTACGGTCCTATGGTTTTTTCCCGCATCGGGTTTTCCATGTAAAAATCTTAGTGTTGTTTTGCGTGATTGTTTGCATTATTTTATTTACTATTTGATCCTAATTTTGATTGTATAAAGAGATAAAAGGATTGAGACTTGTGAATTGTGATTTGCCAAAATTGTTTTTTGGTTGTTTTTGGTTTTTCTTAACGGTAAACATGTTTTTCAAGTGATGAAACTTTTCAAGAAATGCCATAGGGGATAAGATTTAGCAATAAGTTCAAATGGAGTATAGTAATTCCTCCGATGTTAATATTAGATAAGAAAGAATATCTCATTCTTATATCATATAACAAAGAAGAAGTTTCAAGGAATTAAACTTAAGATTACAATACTTTTTCATAACACATATTTATATTATATTAGTAAGTGGAGAATTGTAGATGCTTGGATAATCATATAATTAATGTCATGAATACATGTACCAAAAACAACTAAAATAACACTTTGAATTTAAATTTCAAAATTAATCATAATACTTCCCTTTAATTTTGAAAAATTTTCAATCCTTGAATTTAAAACTACGTTAAAGGATTATTTTGCAGTATGTTAGAGGATTATTTTTGTCATAGCTGATACACCTTTCTCACCACTTGTTGATAACAAAAACTTTAATGTCATCTTCTTCTTCTTCTTCTTTATGACAACCAAATTGTTGACACTATTTTTTGAATTTTTCATCCTAATCTTGAAAAGATCTTATTTACATTTCTGTCTTAGCCACTCTTTTTATCAAGTTCACCTAATATCATCTAATTGTCATCTCTTTAATAATCATTTCTTTAGCAATTGTATTTGCTTGAATATGGTTATTCTTAGTCATTTTTCTTCTCTTGTGTTTGCAATTATATTTCTCAAGCTAAACATTTCTCTTTGACGATTAGGCTCTTCAAATGGCCTTTGTATTTGTTTTCTTCTTCTTGTCATGGCTCATTCTATCATTTTCTATCTTATTCCTTGTAAATATCTCTCTTGTGTATAACATCATCACATGTGCAATGACTTGTCAGCTTGTACCAAGCTCTTTTTGGACTTTTTCTATCTCTCTTCATGCAAAGTTTTAATTTTCTTGTTAGACTTCAATAGCTTGCAACTTTATTTTATTTTTTAAATGTCAATTTTTCATCCACTCTCTCATCTCCACAATCCATTTATTATTGGGATTTCTCATTTTCTTCAACACACATGCTGTAACTAATCTCACAAATTCTAACTGACTAGATCAAACTAGTTTCGATATCATTTTGTTAAGGCTAAAACTTGACTCGGGACTTCATTAAAAAAGAAAGCATATACCATTCTTATAGATGCTTGGATAATCACATAATTAATGTTCTATATGCATGCATCTAGAACAACTAAAATGATATTTTGCAACCGAAAGAGACCTGTATGGCTATAGCAGGGTTTGTGACACAAGTTCAATATATTCAGGTACAGAAAGGGAAATAAAAATCATGCAAACCATATGGGGGGAAAAGAGAATGGAAAGGAGAACTGATGTGGAACAAGTTAGAAAAGTTTGTCATTTTCCTTTCCCTCTTAGCTACAGACACTTGCACATAAAAAATAGCTATATTCTCCTTTATAAACAAAGGATAATCAATTACAAGCTTACTGTTTTGCCACTATACAAGCACAAAGTCAAAAGACCTTTCGAAGGCTGGGAAGAAAATTTGTACAAGGGCATTGAAGTTAAAATGCTATCGAGGTGGCTATATTTCACAACACAATCGCATGGCAACTAGTTGACTTGTCTTCTTTGTCGGTTCTGAAAAAGATATCAGGTTTATGTACTTATCCAACTTTAGCAACAATCTGCAGAATCGCAGCTTAAGGATAAGAGATTACATGATTATTATATGCAACTAAACTGAGAAAAACCAATACTTAACAAGGTTTATTGGACGTACTAACCTTGTTTCTGTAATGGAATTGAATATAATATGGAATAATGGGCTTCATGATGCTAAACAATTCTAGAACTTTGTTAGAAGACTTTCCTACATAGATTGTCAACTCAAGAACTTGTTCCTCATAATTTTTGGTGTCTTACAACCACCACAATACGGGGCATACTCAAAAAAGGCATATACAAGATTCCAATGAGGTGATATTGTCTCTATCTTGGTTACAAACAGTTTCAAAAGAATAAAACAACATAATTAATAAGAAGGAAAAAAAAGACGTAAATGTTAAAAAAGACTTGATTTTGTAAAGATCATCCACGTTATATTTTGAGCACTATAAAGACCCACTCTAGAACTAAACTTTAGGTCATCAGTGGTAGAGACAATCTTGATTTATAGTTATTGCTTATATATGCATGTTTCATCTATGAAGACACATCATTGAAGCATTGAAAGGGTGGAATACATAATAAACCCAAGGCAACAAAGGTAAAACTAGGTTATATCTCGGGGTGCCATGATTCTGCTTTACTTGTGAGAAATTTTGGGTATTTTTATTTATTAACACCATTTGAAAAAATAGTGGCCAAACAACACATGTAAAAAAACCTTTTAAAATATTGTTAATGGAAAATGTGGTATTTCAAAAAAATAGTTAAATAGACTAATATAAGTTACAATAAGAAAAGATGAGAGAAAAAAAATCTCAAGAACACATCAAAGCTCTGATTATAATATCACCTGTATCTTTTTAAAAAAATATCAACAAAACAAATCGAACGACATCATGAAAGGTCATGAACAATGATCATACTAGGCCATTCTCTTTGTTCAAAGGCAAGTGAGTCATCTATTGCATATGTAATACCCTAATTCTTATACAATAAACTAGCCAAAGAAGTAATTTGAGTTAAAAGATAAGAATGATGAAATAGCACACTAAGTAAGTGTTTCATATTATACTTGATTATAGGCTAAACCAAGTAGGTCATGAAGTTTGGACTAATAAAAGGAAAGATACAGATAAGATGTGATCTAGACTTGTAAAAACAACTATAAGTGAAGTTAGGCAATTTTCAATCTTGCATCCTCAAAACATAGAGTAATGAAGAGTGGGTAGTTACTGGAAATAATCTTGAACTTTCCTATTTAAATAAAGAAGCAAGGCATATTAACAGGCCCATAACACAACAATAAAACAACTCAACAAATCAATAACAACAATTGCTATGCAATACTAAGTTTTCAGGATCTTCAAAACATGTTGATCAATAGGCTATTAATTCCATAGATGATAATTAATAGGCATATAATTTGTAGGGATCTACTTGTAAACTAATAGTTTGTAGGCGATAATCAATATACTTATAATAGTAGCATTGTAGTTTTCATTACCGAAAACCCAGAAAATACCATATATATATATATATATATATATATTGTCATATTTATTTATTTGAATCTATGACAACAAGAAGATCAAAACTATCAAGAAATTTAGATGAAAAAGAAGAATTTATGGATGTTCCTGTTAAAAAAGGAAATGAAGAATCAATTCTTCCAAAGCTGACAATAAGAAATGAAAAAAATAGATACGGGTTCATGAGTGTAGAAAAGAGATATATGCTTTTTGAACAAAGAGTGAAAGAAACTAACAAAATACTTGAAAAAAGATATAGGCTTCTTTTTGAAGAAATTAAAGAAAAGCATAAATTAAAAATAAAAATGATTGAAGATATAATAGGATTGTGGCAATGAATAAAAGATCTACTCATTTCATTTTAGAGTTATACATTAGAGAGAAATGGAATGATGATAGAAGTTTAGAACACAAAGTAGGGAAATTGCAAAATTTAAATAAAAAATCTTATAAAGGAATGATCGGGGCATTAAAAAATGTAAATTCAAGATCAAATGCCAAAATAAGAAAAGGAAATGATGAAGTAATCTATGACTTTAATCATACTATGATAGAAACACTAAATAAGATTTCAAAACAAGTGGTAGTTGAAGTCAAGAATCACTTAGATGAAAAAAAGAGAAAGGAATCAAAATTTAGGAAAATCAATAACCAAACTAATACAACGTAAAAAATAACCTTTTATTTGAACCTAGAATGATTCAAGCCTTTTAGTGATAGAGGAAGTTGGAAGCAACTCAAATGCTAAATTTACTAATTATAAGAGTTCACCACTAAGAAATATGGATGAAAGAATAATCCCAAACAACCTATAAATGAATGAACCATTAAAGAAAGTTGACCCAAAATACATTCTAGGGATAATAGAATAAGCCAATAGATCAAGAGTTCAACAAATTCATAGTAAATATACAGAAGACTATATCCAATTTACATTGATAGAATGTGCCCCTACCTTAACAATTTTAAATTCCTAGACTTTATATTGTTTAATGGCCATAAAACTATAATTGCTATAAAATATATAGCAAGATTCACGTGCTAGTGTAAAAGAGTATCTGATTCTGACTTTTTAAACTTAAAATTATTCCTAAATTTGTTAGCTAGGGGTGCTTTTACTTGTACATAAATCTACCACTAAATTCAGTTTAGAATTGGAATAATATGCAAATCATATTTCAAACTCATTTTTCAAGGACAGGACCAAAGCTTGTGATTGATGATTTAGTTAAATTCAAATAGTATCCTGAAGAAACTATAAAATAGTATTTAGATAGATTCATGAAAACAAGAAAGCAATGTTAGGCTAAGATTCCAGAAAAATGTATTTATTATGATTGTTCATCAAAGATCAAAGTTGGAACTAAGAAAGATGTTCGAGTGAACGTGATATATATATATATATATATATATATATATATATATATATCATACTCATATTTGTGTATTAAAACATTCGTTCTAAGTACTATTGAGTTAGATATAAAGATATAAACTTCAATTGTATTATCTATTTTTTAAGAAAGTGTTGTTACATTTCAAACAAATATAATCATTCAAAAGTTTTAAGTAAAAACACTTTTGGTCATTGGTAAGGTATATCACCAAGGTAATAAATCTTGAAAAGAGTATTTCTTTAAGTGATGAAAAAAAGCTTGGTAAGGATTCATCAAAGACATTGTCATCTTTGATTGTATTAGTAAAAAATACAATACTAAAGACCAGTTCAATGCTTTAAGTGTGGATGTAGACTTATCGAACCACCTTAAAAATCAAGTTTGCAATTTCTATCCTTATACTCTTTACTTTAAGCACTTTAATTAAATTGTTAGTTAATTGTGTTTAATTGAGTTAATAGGAAGAAAAAAATTTGATCAAATGTAAGAAATATTATAGATCAAAATAAAACAAGTTGCAAAGTAGCAAGTCGAAATATACAAGCATGTACAGAAAAAGGGAATAGACTCCCTTGAAACAAAAAAGACACCAACAGTTATGGGAACAAACTCCCGTATAAGGCCAATAATGGACCTAAACAAAAGAACTAGAAGAACTAAGTTAATAATAATTAATCATAAGGCAAGCAGGCAATATGCCAGCAAAACCAGCAACCAGCAAACAACATTAAACAATCCTTGGTAACAACAACCAAGAAAGCAAGCAAGCAAGGTACCTGCATAAATGAAAAAACCAGCAACAGGCTAACCTCAGCACAAGGCTTAAGGGAAAACAAGTAAGAAGAACCAATAAAGAGAGTAGGCACGCGAGATGATAGCAACAAGCTAGTAAAGCAAAATAGGCCTAACAAACAGCAAGAAAGAAAACCAGAACCATGATAATAGAGGCAGCAGGGACTTAATCAGCTCAGGATCAAGAACATCACAACAAATCCATTACGGTTAATAGCAATTTTTGTTATTATTAGTAGAATACGTAATTCACCCCCCTTAGATGTCATTGTTACCTTAATCCTAGAACAACACAAACGAATATATAGCAACAAGATTAAGCGATGCATATATTTGCTAAGAATCTAACTACAACATACTTGCCACTACATCTGAGGTAGCTCTAATATCCTCCCAGGTCATATGGAATACTTTGTCCTATATTTTGTCCCCCTAAGCTCTAGGTCACCCCTGTTTCCACTAGCCCCTGACAATGCCATCCTAACAGGTCTATCTATAATGACTAACCATGATTGACTTTATGTATGTTGTTTATATCCCTATGTAAACCCAATCCTATAAGGACAATCTCTTCGAAAGTTCCCTTGTCCTCCATAATAGTAACACCTATGCCAAAATATAAGTAATCTTGCTACCTGAGTTCCTCTCCTCAACAAATATAGATCACATTGACGATGTAGAATAATCTCTTAGATGTTTTTGCTCACACTGGGCATAATAGGGATAGGTGATAGTCTTTTGCTCTGAAGTCCTTCTGATATAACTACTCTTCAGATTCTATTATTCTTCAATCAACCCAGCATTAACTCTTTGAATAGATCTAGTTATTGCCCTTTTTTTTTGTTTGAACTGACTGAATAGTCATTTTTTTTTTGGAAAAAAAGGTTTATCTAAAGAGAAATCAACATCATTTCTCTTGTTGGACCTCTCATATACATGCCTCTAGGGCATAGGCTACCTCTATAAGCTATTTAGCCTTCCTAAACTGCAATGTTATTAGTCCTTTCTTAAGTTCATGTCATAATTCATCTTGTAACCTCTCAATCATATGTTACTTGGTAAGGATATAATGTGAGGCATATATAAAGAGGTCATAAAACTTCCTTTCATAGTTAAATAATGATATATCCTCCTACTTTAAGGCTAAAAACTCATGCTCCTTCACTTTATGGTGTTATCTAGAGTAATACTTATTTTTAAACTGCTTTATGAAATGATGATGATGATAATGATGATGATGAGGTGAATAGGACTTTGAGATGTAAGATTAATGTGAAGATTAAACAATGATAAAAACAGTTGTCAAGGTTAGAGGATCCACTAATGGTATTTCAAATAAGTATAATATAAACTCTTTTTATTACTCAACCGAAAACCACACGCAAAGGAGGTTCCAATCGGATGATTTGTCATTAATAGCTCATTATAAATTATTAACATGATCATATTAATTATCTTATTTAAGTAATACTAAACTTTTAAATATTGTCAGGAATTCATGATGCTAACTTATGTTAACAACAAATCAAGTTCCTTTCATAGCACATGTGTAGGTAATACCATATGGTTGGGCTATGAGAGTGCCAAGCATTTGTTGTACCAAGTGTTATACAACACAAATCTAGATTAATTATTTAACAAGCAAGGTGTTAAGAATTAATGAGATAAAAAGATAAGATATATTAATAGCAAGTTGTTTAGGATATAAGCCTTAAAGTCCATATTGAGTTTATATTATGTTTATCCTAACACCATTAGTGAAATCTTTTCACCTTGATATAATAAACCTAGCTAAATATAATGAAGAAGAGAAACATACATAAACAAAATAAAAACATAAATAAGATATAAGTTAACTAAGTATAGTAAAGGAAATGAAAAGTACAAACATAAAATAAAAATAAAGATTACAAAATACAAAAAAAAAAAAGAGTATGCCTAAATGCAAGGTAAATGCCTCTTTTTATATGCTAAAATTTGAAACTATTGATTTGATGACTAATTGATGAGTGGGTGGCCACATCTTGACTTGGTGACAATCCTTATCTTCTTATCTGAACAAAACGTCATTGTTAACGTTAGAATTTGAGTAGATTTTCTTCATAAAAGTTCTAGAAAATTGTCTCAGCTTTTTTTAGAAAAAAAGAATCGGTGCATTTGGACTTCTAGAACTCGAGATATAGGCTGAACACTGAACAGTGTCTGCGCTGCAAGACAAATTCCGACTTCTCTGTTGTTGCTACAAATTGAACTTGAAAAAGACCTTTTTGAATCTTGAACTCCATGAAAATTTTAGGTCTATGTCTTAGCTTTCTAGCTATATAAACCAAACTGAAATCCAAGATCTATAGCTTCATATATGACCCAATGACTGAATAGTGTTCTAGTTTGGACTGAACCAGCATCTCTTTTCTAAGCTTAGCCTTCTCTTTTTCTTCTCAATTTCAGTAGTTAAACTCATTAATTAATCATTTTATTTGTGATAGGCCTCCATTTAAGATGAACATTTACCATAAATTAAAGGTATCTTATAGTATTAGACATGATATTATAAAACATGCTCTAGTTAAGGAGTTATTGATACTTCGAGTGCAAAATAATGATATAAAACCTTGATAAAAATACACTTTTAAGTACTAATCACATATGTCTAAAAATCTCCAGTTTTCCAACCAATTATTCTTTAAATTACCATCTCATATGGCTTCGTCATATCTTGTTTCATCAATTAAATCAACTATTTGTAAATTTATTAATGTTTCTCCAATACATTCATCTATATGACTAATGAATTAAATTTTATTTTCATTTTTTCATCGGCTTTAATCGAATGGCCATAGTACATTACCCATGTATATATAAACATGAATACACTCAAGCATGATTTATGTATCAACTTAATCAAAATCTTATTTCCCCATTTCTTCTCTATTTGGCTACATGCCTTCACACATGGTAAGTGAAACTTTCTTTTTTCAATTCATATGTTACCTATACATTAATTATTCATATCAACACGTTTACAAATAAGTTTCATAGCAATTTTATCAAATAATCTCAACTTCTCCATTTTTTTAGCTAGGCTGAAAATTCCATAAGTAAGAAGATGAATCTTTCTCTTCAATTCTTTCAATTGAAAAGTTACTTAATCATTTCTTATACCAACTAATATTATCTCATCATCAAACAATACAATAGACAATCAATTTTTACAATTTCAAATTCTATTTAACACTAACACGCTCAATAATTTACATGGCTTATAATCATTTAAACTAATTTTTTTGGGTTGAGTTTATTACCTTAAATGGCTACTAAAACAAGAAAAAATACAATGAAAGTCAAGTTTTTTCTTTACTTTTCTTTCCCTCCCTCAACTTCTCTAAAACCCTAGCTTTCGAAGCTTTAAATCCTTGCTTAAGTATTTGAAATCCACTAATTAACCCTCATACCCATTCTTTAATCTCAAGCTCTTTAAAGAATTTGATGAAGAAATTCAAGAGAAAATAAAAAAGTCTCCCCCCTTATTGTATTGTATGGTGGTTTGACAATCTTAGCTTTCTTTGGAAGCCTATTTTCTATTTATATGGCTCCGTATTCCATTATTTATAGAATTAACACAAGGCATTGTTTGATGTTTTCTATTTAGTTAGGTATATTATCATCACTTAGTGTTATATTTATTATCGTAAACAAAAGTTTTCAAACTTCTAATACCTTTTCCCAATTTATTTAATATTCTTTTATTCTATATTTTTTTTCCACTAACCATTTTATTCCCGGTTTTAATTTTTATATTCCAAAAAATCTTGAAAATACTAGTAGAGGTTACACCATCACTTGATGAAGAATACTATTGAAAATAAAGCCAAAATTTAATAGCCATTTTTGTGATTCCATAGCAGTAGTAGAATCACTTGTGACAAAAATGAGATTTTTTTTAAGAAAACAGCATAGTTAATAAATTTTTTTATGTAAATTACCATGGTTAAAAAAATATTTAAAAAAATAATAAAGTTAATGAGGAAATGATGTTGGAAACACATTACAATTCAATAGGTTTTACGGTTGTGAACATCATGACCCATTAAAATATATTTTTTTGTTCAATTCAAAAAAAATTAAAAAGTCTTTATCCTTTGCAAATTAAAATAATTGATATATTAATTTCATTTTATTATCAATTATTATAAGAATTATCAATGAAAATGATTCGTAAATCTTAATTGGATTGGATTCCTTAATTAATAATTATTACAATTATAATGAAAATGATTAGTTGTAGACTTGTAGTTATTCTAAATTTTCATAGGATTCCTTAATCTATTAGGTTAATATTTATGATAATTATGGGTGAAAATTATTAGTTGTAGTAAATTTAAAATTTAATAGGACTCCTTAATTTAATATGTTAATTAATAATTATGGTTAGATTAGTTATAATCAATTTAAATTTCATTAGGTTAATTAATAATTATAATATTTATTAATAAAAATAATTAATTGTAGTCCTTTTAAATTTTAATAGGATTTGTTAATCATTAGTTGTAATTAATTCAAATTTTAATAGGATTTATTAACTTAATAGATTAATTAATAATTATTAAAAAAAAATTAGAATTAGTTAATCAATTAATTTGATAACTAAATGTTTTTTTTTTTTAAATATCATATCCATCATAGCATAAAAATTTAGCTTAACTACGAGAATAATAAGGTCTCTTTTTATATTATTATTATTATTATTTATTTATTGTTATTGAAATGCCCATGTGAATGGTGATTATGTCTTTGTGTGGTGTATGCAAGAACGTTTATATGGTTGCGCTATGGCTTTTAGAGTGACATTTGAATTATCTTAGAGACCACTTCACCCCTACCTTGGCATGTGTCATTAACAGATCTCTAGTATAACAATGACAGCCCTTTTTTTTTTATTTTCTTCTCTTTTTTCCTTGATTTTAACATCTAACTATTCAAATTTCAAAGCTACCTCTTTATTTGTTTTGCTTTTGGATTTGGGCCAAGTTATTTTAGTTTCTAATATTTGTCTTCGATTTTTTTATAGAGTTTTGATTATTATTATTTTTTTAATTTCATTATTCAATTGTAATTTAATTGCCTATTCTTTCCTTTTTCTTTTTCTTTTTCCCCTTTGTTTAATTTGTATTGGTTTTTAATTTCATCATCAATCCAAAATTATGATATATTATTTTTTTCAATTTGTTCCTCATTCTTTTGATTTATTTTGTTAAAGTTATTTTTTTCTTTAACTTCACTCTTCAATCAAAAATTTATATTTGTCCTCTAATTTATTTTTTATTTTAATTTTTATCCCCATTCTTCTAATTACTACTTTTTTTATTATTATCTTTTTGTATAATTGATTTTGTTTTCAATTTTATCCTTCAATGTTTGATTTGCTCGGGATTGAGTTTTATTATTTTTCCATGTATAGTGCTTTCAGTCTAATGACTTGGATTATGAGTTTAAAAAGCTAATGTGGATCGACATCTTTTTTTTTTTTTGATTTCATCGTTCAATATTTTTATATAAAAAAAATGGTTTTGTGTTTTTCTTCAATTTTTTTTTATTGGGTTATCTCAATCTTATAACATGAGCCACGAGTTTTGCAAATTAATCTAAATTGACTCGCCTCTTCTTATCCAGGTTATATATTTATTATATTTTCATGGGTTGACTTGAATAGGTTTTTTATCCAATTTCATATTTCTAAAAAAAATTTACCAGGTTATTGTGATTATTTTTTAATTTCATTACTATTATTGTTATTTATTTTCTTAGTTTAATTAAAATAAAAGCTTATTAAATCCAGTCAGGACTATAATCTAAATTGTTAATTTTTTTATTTAAAATTTATTTATAGTATTATAAAAAAAATATGGATTCGTGGCATACCACATGCACAAATCTAAGTAGCAATCTATATATCAATATACCACTTAGAATCCGCTTGATATTGTGTTAGCTATTATTTTTTAAAATATTTTTTATTTGAAAATGTATTAAAATAATTTTTTTATTTTTTAAAATTTATTTTTAACATCAACACATCAAAATATATAAAAATAAAAAAAATAAAAAATAATAATTTTTTTTTAAATCACTTTTAAAATATATAAAAAAATTGCTATTATTAATTATTTATTTGATTGCGATAACTTGTTAGTTTTTTTATTTTATTTTTTGTCATTTTCAGTTACTCAAAAGTGCACATGCAAAGCCATAGAAACGTGTGAAATTGGCCTGTCTCTCTTTCTCGCGGAAAAAAAAATACACATATTGAAAATCAGCACGAGGATTATTGGCCTGATAAATTTGTCATGTAGAGTCAGAGAAGAATCTCATCACCGCCACCACTGCTTCCACGCCCACTAGTATTCCAAAACAACTTTTTCTGTCCTCGTTTTCCTCACAGTTTCTTGAGCTTTTCAAACATCACGCAACAGCAACACCATCGTTTGCTTGTTTTACTTCCTGTACCATATAAATCCAGGCCTCGCTTCTTTCATAAAAATCTGTTCTTTTTCTTTGCCCTCAAAGAAAATTCAAAATTTACGATCAACAAGCATTCTTGGTTTTGAGAAACAAAACCATGAGTTGGTTTAACTGGGTTTCTTTGGGGTTTTTTTTTTATTTGTTGAGTCCAATTTTAAGCTTAAATGGGTCATCAGAGATCCCTTCAAGGTTTCTCAATTATGCCAAAAAAGGAGAGCTATTTGATTGGATGGTAGGGGTAAGGAGAAAGATACATGAGAATCCTGAATTGGGTTTTGAGGAATTTGAGACTAGTAAGCTTATTAGAGCAGAATTGGATAAGATAGGTGTTAAATATAAACACCCACTTTCAGTTACTGGTGTTGTTGGCTTTATTGGGTCTGGTAAACCTCCTTTTGTTGCATTAAGGGCAGATATGGATGCTCTTGCTATGCAGGTTTGATTTACTTGATTTTTTATTTTTTTTTACTTCTTTTTGTTAGTCTAATTGTGTTAAATCAGTTTGATTCTTGTAGGAATGATAATATATATTCAATTCTATCTTTTATTTCATTGAAATGAGTTTTAATTGAATTTAGAAAGTTTATATATATATAACTTTTCAGTTGCTGCGAGTTGGATTTCACTGAAATGAGTTTTAATTGAATTTTGAGAATGCATCCCAGAAGGGTGAGATATAGTTGCTAGCTGCTTTATTCTTCTTTTTCTTTTTCTTTTTTTAACTGGGATCAGTTTTTGTTGATTTTCTAATCTTCTGTACGTTGACTTAACTATTTCTGTCGAAATTTGTTACCTTCATTAATTATATTGGTTTTCTAGAGTGACAACCATTTACGCACAGCATGTTGTACTTTTAGTTTGGATTCATTGACCCTTTTGTAATTGGTGAAATAAAGTTTCCACGGGAATTGATTCATGGGTACTTGAATGACAGGAAATGGTGGAGTGGGAGTACAAGAGCAAAGTTCCTGGGAAGATGCATGCTTGTGGTCATGATTCTCATGTTGCAATGCTTCTTGGTGCTGCAAAGATCCTTCAAGACCATCGTGAAGAGTTGAAGGTTTGTTGCTTTGTTTGGGCTTGCTGTTACTGATGTTATATATGCGCAAATTATTATCCTGTAGCGCTCTTAAATCCTGACAATTTTTTTTTCCAAGTATCATGCTAAGTTTTTTTTAGCAATAGCAGAATCTTTTTCCTGAATATTTGCGCAGTCATTTACACATTGTTCTTCAATGTCCTTTTTTTCTTTGACACCAGAGTTGTTGAAACTGGATCTACTACCCCGCAAACCTATGTTTAATTGAAGATTTTCTACTTTGCTGCATAATTCATCCATTTAATTTCCATTGTGTCAAAGAGATTGATCTATCTTCCCATGGAATTCTGAACTCCTTTCATTTATGGGGAAAAAAAAAGAGAGAAGAAGAAGAAGAAAGAAAGACGGAATTCTAAGTTACTCTACAAAACAAGCAGCAAACATTGGGAGAAAATGACCTAGCAATTTACTTCATTTGCTTTAGCTTATTATATTGGAGAAGATCATAACACAAATGCCACACAAAACACTCACCATGGTTGTTAAAAACAGGTTCCAAATTGTAAAATCTCATGCTTTTATTTGCCGAACATTAAAAAAGAACAGAGCTAACATGGATAAAAAAAATTAATCATGAGCAAAATTGTATGCAACTCTCTTGCTAGCTCATTGAACTTAATAATAATGTGAGTTATAGGCTGGTTTTAATGAGTTCAAAGTGCTCCCTTTTTGGCCCATTTCCATGTTGATTGAGCTACTTTTTAAAGTTTGCACATGTTGCTTTGCTATATTTTTTGTTGTTTCTATCTTTAACATGCAAGTTTCTATATTTAACTTAGTGATATCATAGGAAAAGCACTTTTTGTCTCGTTTCATATGTTTTTATTTGTATATCTATTTCCCAATCAGGTATTCAGGTTATGCTATCTCTTGATATACTTATATAGAAAATAGAGGACTAAAAGCGGTATTCCCCCTCCTTTTATTGTTATTTTCACTTCTTGACTTCTACTAGTGATTAAACTAACCCTATCTATATTATTTCTTAAAATTGAAGTTTAAGGATTAGTACAAATAAAAGACTTCCTAACATAATACAAAAAACAATAAATTAAATGCTAAATTTAAAATTGTATCTCAATGACATTGTTGATTAAGTATATATTTTTTTTTACTTGAATTGATATTTCATTACAAAATGGATTGTTAATTTTATTTTTATTTTTATTTTCATTTTATTATTTGTAATATATCCTCATACAAAAACTATGTTTACATTGCTGGTATCATATGACAGTATTTGGTATCATCAAAATTCTTATGTAGCATATTAACAATTTTTATTTTATTGAAAATACATTTTCATTATAAAAAATTATGATGTTTAAAATATTATGAAATATAAATGTAAAGAAAGACACTCTAAATAGGATTAGTTTGTCTGTCCATAAAACTTTGGAGTGGGAATAATAATAAGAGAAGTGGGAATAGCTTAACCCTTAATGTAATTGAAAAGAACACAACAAATAGCAAATATGTTTTATAGCTTTTCCTGCATATTTATTTACTCTCCAATCTCCGTAGTGCTTCAATAAATTTGCAAAGTCTTTTATTTAAATAGATTTGTTTTATGGTAAAAATCCTGACCTTGTAAAATACTTATAATATTTCTTTCCTTCGTAAGTGTTACTGTTAATTACTTTTTAAATGAAATATTATGTGTGTGAGTTAATATCACTTTGAACTTCTGCAGTTCTATCTTTTTGGGACAGATTCTATGTTTTATTTAAGCATTAATAATATATGTGAACTTTGTATTTAACTATGTATTTAAACATGATTTTGGTCTTTTTAAAGTAATAAAATCATTAAATTTTGTTTAGAACTCTTATGTTTTTATTTTTTGTATTTGATATTAGGCTTTTGCATAGTAGGTAAACTCGTATGTTTTCATGATCTGAAGTCATTAGAACCTAAAATGATCTGGATGAATTTTTTTATATTTTTCTGACAACCTTGATGCCCACAAAAGCCAAACTCACTTCATTTTTTCTCCACACACACATCACTAATGTTTGGAGTGCACACTTATCCTCTCGTCCTCTGGTGCACATTCTTAAAATTACATGGAGCACGCACAAGGAGCTCTCACTTGTTATACACATGCAGCGCACTAACAAAATGAACCAAGTCTGCCTGTGTATACTAAGTTGATGTCAGTTCAGATAGCTAACTTTTCTAGCTTGGTTTTTTGGTACAACTAACTATAGAGAAATGTTAGCTCATCTTGTGGTTTACTTGTTACAATTCTCTTCAAATCTCATTGCCTGCAACTTGGTACTAAGCTTGCTCTTTGTAATGAGTTAGTTGGCTTTTCTAAAGACCAATTTATTAATCACTAAGAAGTTTTTTTATTTGATGGCATGGCTAGCAATTCCAATACGTTCTTTCCACAACCAGATTAGCTTCATGCATTTATGGCTGGCTCTGCTGCTAGTTTTAGAGTCCCGTGCTGAAGTTTTTTCGGGCTAAATTTTTCGTCTTCTAGGGAAGGAAGATCTAAGCATGTTTCATTTACATCATTTGGATAAAAGAGGAAAACTTTAATCTTTGAGAGGGGCTAAACTTTTGGATAGAAGAGCTAAACATGTTCAAAAAGTATGTTAGGGGTGAAAGGGGGTGAATTTTTCATCTTCAAGAGGGCCTCGGTAAAATTTTATTGGGGGGAATTGAGCAAATTTTTAGCTTCGGGCCCTGCATTTTGCATGTTCATGTAGACAAATTATACTGAAATAATATGTGGAGGAGGTGGTGGCACTGACCTTATGATTTTACATTTTCTATTCTTTTACTTAAAGTACTCATTGAAGCAAGCTGTTAGGTGTACAAAGAAAGAATACTATGCAGTATTAGAAGTGGATCTGCATTTTTTGTAAGAGCTCGATTGAAATTCCTTGAAGAAGTAGCTCAAACATGCCAACAATACTTTCCAGCTAACAGATAATGACAATAAGCTCTCTGTAAAAGTTCAGATATTGTTTGGTCTGCCATAGATGGCCATTCACAACAGTATTTGCTGTATATACCCCTATACCCCAAAACCTTTACTCTTGTGGAATTTGGAAGCTACCTAGTGGGGACATTTGACCCACACTGCAAATTATACAAGTATATGGACGGAGATGATAAAAGATGGCCCGGCTTGTCACTTTTTGGTTGGGAGATTGAGTCCATCTAGGTCTTGTTCATTGCTTTTGTTTTATTTATTTGGTTTATTTATGTTAGACAATTTTAATTGATAGGCTGAGCCCAGTAGTTGAGTATTTTAGAGTTATGCTATTTATATGTTTCTTTTTCAGTTTGTGAGATAGTTTTGATGAGTTGATAAAATAACAAACTATTTCTCCTTTGAACTTTCTCTCCATCCTAGCTTTTTTTTCCCTACTTTTAATTCTTGGCTTTCTTCTTTCTTTCTCTGCTTTTAGTTTTCTTTAGTTCTTTGTTCCGCATCACTACGTAATGAGTTATGCTGTTAAACCACAAGGCCAGGACAGGCTGCTATTTGGTTTCAGACCCTGTGCTAGTCCCTCTCTTTGCTATTCTTTGAGAACTCTACAGCTCTCAAAATTCTAAGAGAACTGGAGCTTTGTGGTTCTCTCTCTTATGCTTCCTCCAATTTTCTTTGTTCTATTAGGGCACAGTTGTTCTAATCTTCCAACCAGCAGAGGAAGGAGGTGGTGGTGCAAAGAGAATGATCGATGAAGGAGCATTAGAGAATGTTAATGCTATATTTGGCTTGCATGTTGCCAATAAGTTACCAATAGGAGAAGTGGCCTCCAGACACGGTCCTCTACTGGCTGGGAGTGGATTCTTTGAAGCAGTAATAAGTGGAAAAGGAGGTCATGCTGCCATTCCTCAGCATTCAATAGATCCAATACTGGCAGCTTCCAATGTGATAGTTAGCTTACAACACCTTGTTTCACGTGAAGCTGATCCACTGGACTCGCAGGTGCACATTTTGTTTTCTTCACATTACTTCAACTCTTAACTCTTAATGCCTTTTCATTTGTTTTTCATAATCTTATTGAGAAACAGTATAATTTTTGTTTCAAGTTCCTCTGTTTTTGCTTTATGCTATAATTCTACAAAGCATTTTATTTTTGAGGATTGCTTCTGTGCTTTTCATTAGAGGGTTAATTTACCACCTTGTTGTGCTTGAACATGGCTTGGTTTTTCTTGCAATATTGAAGCTCTTTAGATGAGAAGAGTTCTGTTATCAAGATGTTTTGGATATTTTTGTCTTTTACAGCTATGATTGTGATTCTGAAAAGTACCTCAGCTTTTGTTCAAATGTGGCCAGCTTAAAACTAATTAATTGTTAATCAATTAGTTTGAGAAACCTAAATTTTATCAAGTGATCAAGCTGCGCTTATTATCACAATAATAAATGAGAATAGAATATAGAATTACATGACCTGTTCCTATGTCTACTATATGGATGCTATTTTGTGATTCAGATTTGGATGATGCATGAAAAAGATTGAGAAAGGTCAGTAATTTAATCTGATTGATGCACCAGTTTCTTTTTTATGTCACTGAAAAAAGAGACTTGCCTTTTCTGTTAGCAGATAGGGACAATGCTCGGCTTGTCCAAGTGATTGAACATTGTTATTCATATGTATTCACTTTTTATATTTTGGCAGTGTTTAATTTGAAGTTAACATGCAGGTGGTGACAGTTGCAAAATTCCAAGGAGGTGGTGCATTCAATGTTATTCCAGATTCTGTTACCATTGGTGGCACATTCCGAGCCTTTTTAAAGGAAAGCTTTATGCAACTTAGGCAACGCATTGAGGAGGTATTGCTGTTGAATTATGAGCAAATATAACTATGTCTGAAAAAACTGCATTGAATTTCTTGTTTCATTTTTTGTGGACAAAAATCTTGTCTAACC
This sequence comes from Populus tomentosa, assembly GCA_018804465.1. Taxonomy (NCBI): domain Eukaryota; kingdom Viridiplantae; phylum Streptophyta; class Magnoliopsida; order Malpighiales; family Salicaceae; genus Populus; species Populus tomentosa. Next base: position 5,456,492 of record CM031973.1, on the reverse strand, counting down.
CTTTTGATCTGCGATCTTTTTTCCATAAAATGGTTTACCTTCTTTATCTCAGTGACTAAAATTTAACTTGGTATGCTTCTCTGTTGTATTCTCGAGCTTCTATTCCTTATATTTCACCATGAGCAGTCCTGTTTCGCTTTAATTACAGGTTGTCACAGGGCAAGCTGCAGTGCAACGATGCAAAGCAGTTATTAATTTCCTTGAGAATGAAAAACCTTTTTTCCCTCCTACCATAAATGATAAATACTTGCACGATTACTTCCGAGTTGTTGCTATTGATGTGCTGGGCACTGACAAAGTGAAAGACATGCAACCATTGATGGGATCTGAGGATTTTGCCTTTTACCAGGAGAAGATACCTGGATATTTCTTCTTTGTTGGAATGCAGAATGAGACACGCAAGCAGCTTCAATCCCCACACTCGCCTTACTTTGAAATCAATGAAGATGTGCTTCCTTATGGTGCTGCACTTCACGCATCATTGGCTGCTAGGTATCTTCTTGAATTCCAACCACAAGTTACCTTGCCTGAGGAAAATGATCATGATGAACTCTAAGGCACTTTTTAGCTGACTTAATAAATAATATAAATTTCTCGTTACAAGCGATGAAAATTTTCAGGACAACTCTCTGTATTGCTTCTGTTGTAAATATGATGACTTGTTATTCAAGTTAAAATATCCTGTCAAATCACTTGCTACAAGGTTCATCATTCTCAGAATGCTTAATAAATCTCTCTCTTGGGTCCTTTTCTTTGCTGGAAAATAATTTATTTTTGAAAACTAAATTCTGAAAAAGTAAATTAGGAACAATTTGAAGCTATATATGACGCTACACCTTCTAGTTACATCAATATAGCAAATCTTACGATATCATTTCCAGCTACTCGTTCATTTTGTTCTATAGAAACCTTACTGTACTGTGATAATTCATCAGAGTTGAGGGATTGTGCTCATCTCGGTGAAATGGATGCACACATGCATCTGAACTGTGGCCTTGCTTGTTTTAAAAGCCCCAAAACTTTTGTTGGCTAGTATAACAGTGGTTATAAAGCGCTTGGAGCAGCAACCTCTTTTGCGAAGAGAAAGCAAACGGTGCTTGGCTGCTTGTTACACAGGCATGATTGTCCTTCAAACATCCTGTCGAAGAATTCATCTGTGATATAGGACTGAGCACCTCCCCCCTGACCAGTTCTCCAAGAGACTTGGAAGTTGGAGGCTCAGCATTGTAGGGAAGTGGTTCCCATGCACATAACATCTTCACCAAACCTCTTGGCAGAGAGGCATTCTGTCATATCCTAGACAAGATGAGGTTCATCTAATCTAAACGCTCCAACTAAATAGGGGGAATAATGAGATTTCTAGAGCATCTATGATTGTATTCTCTCCTCATTTACCTCTGATACGGGGATTATATTATAAATAGCTGTTATATGAAATGAAAATTAAGCCTTTTGGCAAGCGCTTAGATTTATTAGAACCTACAGCTACTTCAACAAATATGCAGAAATTTTTACCTGGAGATTCTTGAACGTTTTAATTTGCTAAGAGATCATGTGAGGAATCCCATTAATTAACCGTGGCATCCAAAGAATGATATTGACTTCGATACAAGTTGGAGAACAAAGAGAAACAACAGTAAGAACTAAAGTTTTGATGAGGTTAGGTCTTAAAATTTGACAGGTATAACAAGAGCTTGTTTGGTAGTGTGGTGATATATAATTAAAATTACATTGTTTTATATTCACAGTTTTAAAAGTATATGGTTAATCAATATATACTATAGTTTTGTATGGTCCAACTAAAAACTTTATTTTGAAATATTGGTTATGAAAATGCTACAATTTGTTGCTTTTCTTAAACCTATTTTTTAAACCGCAACATTTTCAAAATTATTTTGAAAGTATTTGGTTAATCAACGTATATTTACACGTCTCTAAAAATTGATCATAGACATGCCCGTGTCATTTAACATTCCATCCCAGATTATAAGGTTAACTTTACAAGTTCGTCAAAAACCACAGATATTAGCCACTTGAAAATCTATTTCGAAACACTTTCTTTCATAAATTAGGTTATAAAATATTTTTATAAAAATTCTATACATGCATTAACAAACATTGCATATAAGCAAATCAATTTGAGCATAATAAGTGTTTGATCATGTTTTAAAGAATGTAATGTATATAGTAGGGGAAAATACATAATTAAGAAAAAATATTTATTTTGTTTAAAAATAATAATTTATGAAGATATACTCATCTCCTTTGTTTAAACAACCAAAGTCCACAATATCAGCTCAAATAATCTATTCACAAGCGTATGAACAGTTAAAATCCCTCTAACACTTGATTACAATAATTTGTCAATTGCACATTTCTTAATAAAAAGACCACAAATCCTAGAAATTTTGGAATTTAATTCTGGGTTGTATTAATTACATTTCCATCTATATATGATTCACAATGTAATTCATTTTATGAAGTTTATAAAAAGCCTTGAAATCATTCATTAGCATTGTTGCTAGATAGCTTGTGTATCCTTTATTTTTTTTTCACATTAACTATCTCTACAAAACTCACATTAATACATCATTTATGGTGTTAGAAACTAGACAAAATAATAATTTTTCCAAGTATAAAATTTGGGTAAAAAAATAAATCTATTCAATATAGTTTTTGGGTCAACCAGAAGCTTCTATCAAATACTTAAACTAACAACTTTTTACTTTTATAACTAACATTTTTAGACCATTAAACAATCATTAAGCACTCTTAATACACTTTACAATATCATAGAATCTATTATATTCATTATATTTAACATTCATACAAATAAAATTTAAATTCATAAACTTTATGTACCTTTTATATAGCGAAAAAACCTTAATTAATCCAAAACCCTTCTACATAAAATAGAATACATTTCTTACCTTGAAATTAAAAAAAAAAAAATGAAACTTCAATCACTCTAGATCAATCTGCTTCACTCCTTTTCTCTACACTTTTTGAAAAACAAGTAACTTTTAAGATTTGTTTTCTCTTAAGTATCATGAATTTTGTAAAACTATGGTATATAAACTATATGGTTCCATCTTTTCTTTTATATAAATATAGGGCTACATGAGCCTAATTTTTTTCTACTTAGTTCAAAATAAAATTATATATAAATCTGGTTCTTATAATACTTTAGCCTAAAAATATTTGGGTTAGAGTATTTTATTCTTCTTTTCCTATAAAAGTTTCATCCTCAAAACTTGACATACCTTCATTCTCAAATAGATAAGGATATTTTGCTTGCATATCTTCCTTTTTCTCTGAAATTTCCTCTCATGATATATGATTAGACCATTGCACCTTCACAAATAAAATAATTTGATGCCTTAATACTTGGTCCTTTCGGTTTATAATCCGAATAAGCAATTCTTCATAAGTCAAATCTTCTTAAGCCCGCAACAACTTGTATACCATAACATGACTTAGATAAAGAACATACTTCCATAACAATATATGGGACACATTATAAACATAGAATAACTCTAGTGGTAAGGAAGTTCTATAAGCAACTTTACAAATCCTTTCTAGGAACTCAAATGGTCCTATATATCTCAACTTTCTTTGCTTATCAAACCTCATAAACACCCTTAATAGGAGATACCTTTATAAGAACATGATCACCAAAATTAAATTATGACTCACTCTTTTTTTTATTAGCCTAACTCTTATGTTCATTATAAGCTACCTTAACTTATCCTTAATTAAATTTATTTTCTCCATAGTAACTTATATAATTTTAGATCCTAACAACTTTTGCTTACCAATTTCATCCCAACATAAAAACAAAAACCTACACCTTGTTCCATACAAAGCTTCAACATGTGTCATTTCTGTACTTATCTGGTAACTATTGTTATATATAAGCTTCACTAAGGTAAATAATGATTCCAATCGCATTTGAGATCATTCACATTAGTTCTCAATAGATATTCCATAATCTGATTATTCTCTCAGTCTGTTCATCAATTTGCTTGTTAAATACAATGGTAAATTTCAAATTTGTCTTATCTAACATAATACTAATAGGAACACCATATAAAATAACAATTTTATCCATATACAATCATGCTAAATAACTAAGTAGTAAGTTTGATAGGAAGAAATTGAGTTAACTTAGTAAGTCTGTCAATAATCATATATATACTGTCATTACCTTTTTTGTTTTTTTTCCTTTTTTTTTTATTCTTGGAAACCCTACAATAAAGTCAATTGAAATGTGCTCCCATTTCCATTCCAGAATCTCTAAATATTGCAACAGTTCTACTAGTGTTTGATGCTCATACTTAACTTGTTGATAAACTAAACACCTTGAAACAAACTCTCTAGTTTCTCTCATTATATTATTCCACTAAAATATTTTCTTCAAATTCTAATTTATTTTCTTACCACCTAGATGAAAGGTGAAACAAAAACCACGAGTTTCATCCAAAATCTGCCTTTTGAATTCCACATCATTTGAAAAATATAATGAATTCCTAAACCATAAAGTACCATCATCACATATCATACAATTATTTTTTAACCCTTTCTCTACCTCTTTTCTAATTTTACAAGTTCATGATCCTCAAGTTGTTTTACTTTTACCTTCTCTATCAATGATGATTGAACTATTATATAAACTCTATGATTTTATCTTTTCTTTTATATAAATATAGGACTATATAAGCCTGTTTTTTTTCTACTTAGCCCCCCCGTCCCACACACACACAAACATATAATTTGGTCCTTATAATACTAAGCCCAAAACTATTTGGGTTAGTGTTTTAGGTTCTTTTTTGCCTTCTTCAACTAATGGATGGCACTGGTTCATTTTTTGACAATTCATTTTGGTTTTCAAAGTTTTATTTTAAGCGATTTGATTTTAATTTAAGGCCAATTGCTTCTGATTTCTTAGTTAATGGTGGAATTAGAAGAATAGATATTGAAATAAAACAGGCGTCAAACATGGATGGTATGCCAGAAGTTTCGGGAAATATATATTTTGGTCCTCTAACTTTAAAAATAATGCAAATTATATGATTTTAGTGCTTCTATTTTTTTTTCAGATTCAATGTTGGTACAAAAATTCATTTTTTTATTTTTCAGTCCCTGATTAACAGAGATTGCTGAATTCCATTGATAAAAAGAGAAAAATATTGTTGACACCAAAACAGTTGATGTTTGTCTTTTTTAACCTTTAAAGTTCATGAAAAACATATTTGAACTCGATTTGATTTAAGGTTGATTTCGGTTTATGGAATGATTTTTTAGTTTTTCTAGGTCATGATAGGTTTATCATAATTTATATGTTTCATATGTGTTTTGGGTCAAAAATGGATTGAAAAACAGGTTTTGGGATAAAAACAACTTAAACCCCAATTTTATAAAGTTTAATAACTTGTAAACCTGTGAACTATGTCAACTAGCCAAACCTATGAACATGTCCATAGACTTTATAAAGTTTAATCACATGATTTTTCTCTAAAATTATTTTTTTACTATATGATAAAAAAATATAGATGATAAAAAAGTCACGTTCAATTAAAAAAAATACCCAATTAAACTCGTAAATCAAGACAATTTAGGTTACTTTAGCAAACCTGAAAGCCACACTAACCCTATAAAGAGACAAAAGAAAAGGAAAAAAAAAAGTACAAAACCAAATTCTCATCCACCTCGGTATTAAAAAATAAAATTAACGAAAAAAAAATTTGAAAAAAAAATCATAACAAAAAAAACAAAGGGGAAAAAAGAAGCAAAACATTATGGATTACCAACCACAATTAAATAGAAAAACAAAAATACCCCATTAAACCGGTAAATCAGGGCAACATGATTTACCTTAACAAATCTACAAATCATGCTAACCTTATAGAAAGGTAAAATAAAATAATAACAAATTACAAAGCCAAATCCTAAACGATCCTAATATTAAAAGATGAAATCAACAAAAACAAACTTGAAAAAAAATCATAACAAAAATTTAATAAAAAAACAAGAGAACAAAAAAAAGCAAAACATTGTAAATTACTATTACAATACACAGCGTAATGGGTATGGGTGAATAGTAGTTTCCCTTTAGTTTGGTGGCCTCGTAGACCGCACCAAATGTTTTTTCACAAAAATAAAAAAAATTTAGGAAACAATATGTTTTTGAAGAAGTTAGAGAAATTCAATAACTAGGTTAAATCTTGAATCATTTGATAATATAATAAAAACAAATAAGGTAACAATAAAGAAAAAAAATTAATATTGCCCTGGGCAAAACTGTGGAAAAGAAAATAAGATCAAGAAAATGTTAACCCTTTTAACTTTTCGAATCCTTGAAATAAGTTATTAAACCAAGAGTACTATAAACTTGAATTGAAGGTGAAATTAAAACTTTCATAAAAAGACGAAGAAAAAAAAATCAGAAATCTAATGAATAAGGATCAAGTTGAAAACATCAATACATTATAAAAATAAAAAATATATATTGAACATGTCGAATTTCTCAACGTGTTTTTTTACATAAAAAATCATAAATGTAAATTGAAAACTTTATGCATGTATATAATTAAATAAATCAAGAACCATTGAGTAAAGAAATTTAAAAAATATTCATTTAAATAAAAAATTATAAAAAAAAATGAGAGACAAATATAGATTAAAATATTTAATATCGCAATTCAAGTAATTTACTTGGTTGTGTTTAATGAATTTTTTTTATTAAAATCAATTTGTAACAGAAATCGACGCACATATAAAACTTATTAAAAAAAATATTAAAAAAAAAAAACATATTATGCAAGGTTGTACATATTAAAAATATTATAAAAAAATAAATATTTTTTATTTTTAACAATAAGTTTAATATAAATAAAATATATAAAATAAATTACAAATGAATCATACTAGCATTTTCAAAAGTTAAACACATATAATATAATTTAAAAATAATCATTATTTAAAAAAGACTAAAAAAAACACAAAGAATGAGGCCAAGCCAAATGCTCGGCCCATTAATGAAAGGCTCGTGTGTGGGCCTTTATTTATTTTTTTTGTAAGTTAACGGCGCAAACCTGCTTGGAAAAAAAATAGATGACGCGTCGTCTCGAATCTTCAGATTTTTGCCACTGTGGTGGCTGGTAAATTAGGGTGATTTGTTTTTTTTCTTTTAGAAATTCATTTTCAACTCATTTTTAACCAAAACAAACCTAGAAAACACCATAATAATCTTGTTAAATCAATCTATAACCTCCAAAAGCATAAAAAACTACTTTAAAATCCAAAATCGACCTGAAATCAAAAATCATCCCAAGCTCAAATCCGTTTCTTTAAGCACTTTCAATGTAAAAAAAAAAAAAAAAAAAAAAAACATAATTTGAGCTACTCTTATCATATTGAACCATTTGAGATAAAAATTTATTATTTTGGTAGTTGAAATCGGTGCAACAATAACTCTCTCTCTCTTGACTAAAATCTAACGATCCCCTTTCTCTTCTCCCACCTAGAAATGATTGAAAATGAAACAAATTTGAAAGCCACCAATTATTTTACTCATGTTTTTCACTTAAGTCTTCTGACTTTCAAATCAATTCCCTTTAAAAAAACATGCAATTGAGTTCTAATTTAAGCTAAAAAGAACTCAATTATATAAAGAAAAGGTTTGAAGATCAAATTAAAAATTTTAAAAAAAAAATTACTGTTTCGATCCATATTAATTTGTATGATGATGAAAAGTTATTTTAGTTATAATAAAAATCCCATATTTTTTAACTTTATACTTAATACGTAATGAATTTAGTAACATTTTTTAGCTAGTTAGTTAAAATGATTATTTTTTTTTGCTATTTTAACTGAATTTAATTAAAATGTAGAGAGCATGGATGCACATTGAAATTGAAAAATGGAAGGGTGCAATCGTAAGACAGAAGAAGATTGTTTCGGGAAAATGTTTTCCAGAAGGCAAGCAAATTGCAAACAAGGGCAGCGATTGACACGGTCACGCACGCGGACTCCCAAGGGTAACACGGGCATTTAAGAAAACCCCCGGCACTTTCCTTTCCCTTACAGGGGATGATAAAGAAGAAAGAGTTGATAAAATCCAATCGAATTGAAGTTAATTATTTGATATTGGTAGAGAGAAAAAAAAAATGGGAAACACAGAGAAGCTGTTGAATCAGATCATGGACTTGAAATTCACATCGAAATCGCTGCAAAGGCAGTCAAGGAAGTGCGAGAAGGAAGAGAAAGCGGAGAAATTGAAAGTGAAGAAGGCGATCGAGAAAGGTAACATGGACGGTGCTCGGATCTATGCTGAGAACGCCATTCGTAAGAGGACTGAACAGATGAATTACTTGAGGCTCTCCTCCAGGCTCGATGCCGTTGTCGCTAGGCTTGATACTCAGGCTAAGATGACCACCATTAACAAGTCCATGGGTTCTATTGTTAAGTCCCTCGAGTCTACTCTTGCTACTGGTAACTACTCTTATCTTTTCTTTAATTAAGAGATTATAATTTGTTATCATGATAGGGTTTTACTGATCAAACATCTTCTTTTCATTATTTATTTATTAGGTTAATAAAAGGGTTGGTTTTTTTAGCTGTTTTTTTTTACAAAATTCAAGATATATGTGATCTGTGATGATGTTTTCTATCATTCGTCGATACAGGTAATTTGCAGAAGATGTCGGAGACAATGGATCAGTTTGAGAAGCAGTTTGTGAATATGGAGGTGCAGGCAGAGTTCATGGAGAGTTCTATGGCTGGGTCTACCTCCCTTTCCACACCTGAGGGTGAGGTCAACAGCTTGATGCAGCAGGTAGCTGATGACTATGGATTGGAGGTCTCTGTTGGGCTGCCACAGCCTGCTGCTCATGCAGTGGCAACCAGTTCGCAGGAGAAGGTGGGTGAGGATGATTTATCAAGGCGGCTTGCAGAGCTTAAGGCCAAAGGGTAAATTATGTGTTAGGATCTGATGATCTCATGGAATGTTCTATATCGTTATATATCTATCTATATGGTGTTTTTACTGTGCCTCATTCCAAAAACATATCGTGTAAACTTGGCTAAATTGGGATTATAGTATTTGTTGACTCTTTTGTGTGTTGAATATGAATGGCTTATGCACTTGTTGAGTTGCATAACTTATTGACCAGCAAATACTTTCAATACCTAGAGCATGAGAAATGGTTTCAATCTTCAGATTACAAGTATGAGATGGTATGCTTTGTATGCATTTATGGCGAGATTGAATGTTGGAAGAACTTGGGTTTATATTCAGGTTTCATGAAGCAGGATCTCCGTTTTTTTCCCCATAGTACGTTCATAGTAGTTGTGAATTATGGTCTTTGGCATGAACTAGGGCTTCGTGGCAGCTTGTCAAAGCCAACCCATATATACTAATTCAAAGTTCAAACTTCTGGGTGCCTTTCTTCTTTTTTTGGGTCATGGTGGAATACCCTGACATATTCGTTTGAACAGAGATATGAGGTATCCCTGACTCTGTCTTCTTTTACTACCATGTTGAGTTTGGATAACTAGAATGATTTTCTACTGTAAACCTCGGCAGAACATAGTTCTTGTGTGCAGCTATGGGTAGTTGGAAATTTGATTTGCGGTTTCATGCTCGCAACCCGTCTTTGCCTGATTGTTCTCTATCGCTGGAGCAATGTCATCGTTACATTTCGTGGAATAATTCCAAAGGCAGCAACTTGATCTGAAAACATGGATTCTAGGCCAAGTAGGCTTCCCAATTCTCACAAGGAACCAACCCGTGTTGACCGAGGCAATACCTGGTGAATGATTGAAGAAATCTGTTGGGGCAAAGGTGCCAATTCCGAGGAATGAATGATCTTGATGACAGGATAAGTAGGGTATAAGATTTCATGATGTTACCCAAATTTCGATAACCTTCAAGTTCACTACATTGATTGAAATCTATAACCTGGGATTCTCAACTTGGCCATTTTCAATTGTGAGTTTATAAATTCTGTACTGTTGTTGGAGGGGCGGGTAGCAGCTGAATTTCTAAAGAAGCACGAATTAAATTCAACCACAGACTCAGAGAAGGAAAGGATATATGCAAAATCCAACATGTATTCCTCTCGCGTTTGACTTGTTCTTACAAATCTTTGAAGAGTATGATTAATTGGACATTGCTAAAACTCTTCATTCATTGTCGGCTGCAGCTGCTCCATGAAAATTGCCATCACAATCACACTCTCACATTCGCAGAGTGGATAGAATTTCCTCCCCAATTGTGCAAAACCAAGAAATGAAATGCATTGAAAAACTCACCTCTCAGAAAAGATTGTAAGTATGATTATATAATGACATGATCAAAGAGTTAATGTTTTGTTCCAAGTGTAGGGGTGTACATCCTGCCTTGCAAGTGGACCCTATTCAGGTCACTAGGCTGAGTCAGATACACTATCCTTGATGGGTACTGAGGTGGTAACTCGGTCATGGTAAAGCTCTAGGATTTGTTGTTCAGAATCTAGCACCGATTAAAAATTTAACCGAGAAATTAGTGCTAGATTCCGAACAACCTGAATAGGATAGCCATTTGCCTGGGCACCACCAAAGCCATCTCCACAACCTTCTACAGCTATAAGATAGAGACTTCATCGCCAGCGAAAGGACGACACCACTTCTAATCGTTAGAAGAAGTGAAGCTGGGGACATAACCTACTTCGTGAATGAGGGAGTAAACCTAGTGCCTTCTAATGTATTGAACACAGCCCATGACCTAACCAACAAGAAGCAAGCAATTGAGTGCGCAATTGTGAAGTGTGCCACTAGCTTAATACCGATGCAGGGCTACTTGCTAATAATGACCAATCACCACTACCTATCTGCTACAAAAACTTGGCCGTGAAAGTTGTGTATGGTCGTAAAGAAGGCTTACTAGAGGAGCACAGACATGACCGAGTGGTTCAACGTTGATACCGCCCTCATCTAGAACGTGTTGTGGCACAAGGCATGCCATTCGGTCACGATGAACCTCAAGCAGATGACCACTGCTATAGATGCTATTATAAGAGAGAAGTTTAAAGTCGTTGGTGCATGCACGTCTAGACTCCTTGCCTAAGAGACAAAGCTAAAGGCAGCGGGGAGCTACATCACGCTCCTGTCCACGATCAACCCCATGTTCGAGCTGTGTGGACTTTGGCACCCTTTGTGGACATGGTTGAGATAGTGAAAGCATACCATATGATTATTGAATGGTTTTGTTGGGAATGATTGTGAGGTGTCCCCTGGTTGAACCAAATGATCATATTCAATGTCCCAAAGTTGATATTCTCTCATATTCTCTCTCTAAATATCAGATTTGGGATAAAAGGATTGATGCTCAAAAAAAGTCATATCCATTGAGGTATAGACCTTTTTGATGATGGGAGAATAGTACTTGTAACCCTTTTGGTTTGGAGAGTACCCGAGAAAGATACATTTGATGGATTTAGGGTCTAGTTTGCAGTGATTGTGCTGGTGTATATGGACAAAAAATGAGCATCTGAATATCTTAGGGTCTAATAAAGAGATTATTTTGATGTGTGGAAAGAATTTAAGGAGGTCTTGAAGGATTCTAGAAGGCATTCTATATATTAGATAAGCAGCAGTAAGGACAGCTTCTCCCTAAAAATATTTTGGAACATTAGTGGAGAATATAAGGGATTGAAATACTTCTAACAAGTGTCTTTTTTTTTCTTTCTACAACTTCGTTTTATTGTGGAGTGTCAGCACAACAACTTGTATGAATAATGTCTTGACTCAAAAAATAAGTACCAAGGACAGAGTTGAAATACTCTTTGGCATCATCGGTTTTTAAGACTTGAATATTGGTTTGTAATTGCATTTGTATCATGGAATTGAAGTTTTGAAAAATTTGACTAACTTCATATTTCTTTTTCGTAAGGAATAACTATGTTAATCTAGTTTGATCATCAACAAACGAGACAAACCATCAAGTTCCTGTTATATTTTTCACTTTTGAGGGGCCTCATACATCACTGTGAGTAATGGCAAATGAACGAGATGATTTATATGAGATGTTGGGATAGCGACTACAGATATGTTTGGAGAATTAACAGATTTCATAACTGAAAGACTTTGAATTTGTATTAATAAATAATGAAGGAAATAGTTTTTCAAGGTACATGAAATTTGGATTATCAAGGCTATAAAGCTATAACATAATATCATTGTTTTTATTGACAAGAGAATTTAAAGTATATTGACCCTTAGATGGTATTAAGAGCTTGTTTTTTTAGCGGGGTACTTTCTTTTAATACTATTGAGGGCTATCCACCACATCCACAAGAAGCATTACTTAGTATTTTAGTCATATTTCGAGCTTTAGTGATCCAAATGCTCCAAAATGTTGTGAGTGGAAAGAGAAGATGATTTCCAACAACTTTCATGAAAAACAGTTTGTAAAATTCTAATTGGATCAATGTCATTTCATCCGGTCAAAACACTTGAGTGGTACTATCCATTAAATCAATAATTGGTCACTATATCAATAATGTTATATTTTTTTTAATTTCTTGTTTATATTTTTTATTTTCTTTATTATACTCGAGTAAAATATATATATATATATATATATATATATATATAAAAGAAAATTAAATAAATATTACTATTATAATTATAAAAAAATTTAAAAAGTACAGGGAAACATGGTATTAACTAAAAGTAAAATTACTTTTTTTATCCTCACAACAAATCAAATAATTAGCTATCATGGGTAATATAGCATTTTTATAGAGACTCATTAGGCATTTACAATATTGATGATAAATAAATAGGTCATTTTGCATATCTGATGAATAGTTATTCTCAAATCTTTTAAACATAGTTCTTGTGGGTGTGTTCGTATTTTCAATTTTCTAAGCACGGTAAAATAACGTAAATGCCATTAGAATTGGATTTTTTATGGCTTGATGCCAAGGGCATTTTGATATTTTTATTTTTAGGTTGGTTTAAGAGTAATTTTATAATTTAATATATATAAATAATGTTTATAGGAAAGCGGATGCTACGCGTGTGTGTCGTAGCGTCGATGGTTGACCAAACACCGCCTTCCAGCGGCATTTGAATTGTCTTAGGACTTCCCTGTTACGAGACAACCCGTGTAGCCAAAAGACCATCCAATAGAGATTGTGACCTGAAAATAAAAATGTTTTTTTTTTGGATAGACATCCCTTTATTGTCACTTATTTTTATGGAAAGCTTTAAAAAACAACCTCATTAGTTCGTTGCGGTGACCATGCTTGAAATTCCTGAACCCTAACCATAAATAATAAACACTTTGGTATTCTTTCTAAAGTCATATTTTCCGAATCCTTAGAAGCAAAAACTGAAAACAGTACGGTTCTGAATCAGAAGCCACAAAACATAACCTAACCATCCAAAACTGCAGGAGAAATTATCCAGGAAATCACAATCTCTATTGTTCAACATCGAAATCTTCAATAAAACACCTCAAGACAAAAGGGTTACCTATTCCTCTTTTGCGACACAAGAGGACACCCAACAGTACTTATGCTCTCAAATCACCTCCTTCAGCGGATCTTCAAACCTTGTCTATTCCTCTTCTTGACACCAGACTTGGCTACCTTAAGACTCCTGTGCACAGCACTCAACCTTGCAAGAGCTGCTTTCTTCAGATCAGGCCTGTAATAGTTATCTTCTACCTGCAATGAGCAAACCACGTGAATTTCTGAACAATATAGCGCAAAGCATTTGAAGAAACACAGCAAGAAAGATATCTTGTAGGCAAGTAATTGTATGTGCTTTTGAGCTAACATAAGTCAAAATATACAATGCATATCAAAAAATCACTATTTGTACAAAGCTCAGAAGCCAAGCGTAACAAGTACATTTCACAGAAGAAACCCTACACACAATAGGGTTCTTCTTACATGTTAACAAGCTCATCACTGCATCTAAATCTAACGACTTCAACATGATGGCTAAAAAAGACATGATCAAATAAAAAAAAATTATCATATCAAATATGATTATGTTTTAACAACCTGAAAAACTACCAAGATATAACATGATTTTGGAAGAATCTTTGAAAATGGATTTAAAAATTGATGCAAAACCCACTTGATTCCTCAATTCCAGACTCAATTTTTGCTGAATGAATCAAGTGTATTAATAATTTTTTTTAAGGAAAAAAAAACCAACTAAAGAAACAAAATCAATTCTCATAATTATGCAAGTGCATAAAACAATGAGATGCTGCTTCATTTTGTTAGTGCAGCATGACATGCACAAACAAATCAAAAAAGGAGCCACCAGCCATACATATCATGGCATAGCTTAACTCTACAAGAACTAGCTCAGAAGCCAAGCGTAACAAGTACATTTCACTGAAGAAACCCTACACACAATAGGGTTCTTCTTACATGTTAACAGCTCATCACCGCATAGAAATCTAATGAGTTTGACCAAGATGGCCAAAAAAACATGATTAAATAAGAAAATCAATTCTCACAATTATGCACGTGCATAAAACAATGAGATGCTGTTTCCTTTTGTTAGTGCAGCATGACATGTAAAAAGCAAATCAGAAAAGGAGGCACCAGCCCTACATATCAAGGTACTGCTATAACTACAAGTACTAAGCTCAGAAGCCAAGCGTAACAAGTACATTTCACTGAAGAAACCCTACACACAATAGGGTTCTTCTTACATGTTAACAGCTCATCACTGCATAGAAATCTAATGACTTTGACCAAGATGGCTATAAAAAAAAGATTAAATAAATAAAAATTATTTAATCAAATATGATTGTTTGACAACCTGTTAACCTACCAATATGTAACATGATTTTGGAAGAATCTTTGAAATGGATTTTAATATTGAAGCAAAACCACTTGATTCCTCAATTACAGATTCAATTTTTGCTGAATGAATCACGTGTATGAATAATTTTTTTTACGAAAAAAAAAAAAAGCAACTTTAAGAAAGAGAATCAATTCTCACAATTATGCAAGTGCATAAAAAACAATGAGATGCTGTTTCATTTTGTTAGTGCAACATGACATGTACTAGCAAATCACAAAAGGAGGCACCAGCCATACATATCAAATTATTGCTATAGCTCTACAAGTACAAAGCTCAGAAGCCAAGCGTAACAAGTACATTTCACTGAAGAAACCCTACACACAATAGGGTTCTTCTTACATGTTAACAGCTCATCACCGCATAGAAATCTAATGACTTCGACCAAGATGGCTAAAAAAACATGATTAAATCAAAAGAATCTTTGAAAATGGATATAAATACTTAAGCAAAACCACTTGATTCCTCAATTCCAACTTCAATTTTTGCTGGAAATCAAGTGTCTTGATAATTTTTTTAAGGAAAAAAAAAAAGCAACTTTAAGAAAGAAAACCGATTCTCATAATTATACAAGCGCATAAAACAATAAGCTGTTTCATTTCCTTAGTGCAGCATGACACGTACAAGCAAATCAAACAAAGACCACTACATATCAAAGAATCCCTATGACAGGTACTAAGCTCAGAAGCCAAGCGTAACAAGTATATTTCACTGAAGAAACCCCACAATAGGGATCTTCTTACATGTTATAGCTCATCACTGCATAGGAACCTATGACTTTAAACAGTTGGTTGAATAAAACAGGCGTGCATTTCAATATTGAAAATTGAACAAATATTAGCTATGAAGCTTCAAAAAAGACCCGTTCACTTTATGCTAAAAACATCATTCAATATATTTGAAATTGTACTCAAATATTGAAAGCAAGCACCAATGACACATAAAATCGATTGTGTGCATTAATAAACTTGACCACTAGCCATACATCACAACAGATCACTTTAATGATAAAGCTCAGAATCCGAGTGTAACAAGTATATTTCATCAAAAAAAACCCTACAAATCTACTTACATGTTAACAGTTCATCACTGCAGAAAAAATCCATTACTTTAACCAGTTAGTGGAACAAATCTTGGATATTAAAAGTATTAATATAAATTTTCCAAAAACTAATTCAATATTTGAAATTCCACTGAAATATAAAAAAGTGGGCACATAAAATCACCAGTAATATGGGGGTGCTTGATTTTGCAAAGAAAAAAAAAACTCTCTGAAAAATGAAAGTGCATAGAAAGAAAGGACGATTTTCAGCTTTCAACCATTCAGAAACAACTGAAACAAAGGAAATCATCATTAGAGTGATGTGAATGACTAAGAAACAAGAAATTTCAGTAACAAACATGAAAAGCATTACAAGATGACGAAAGACCAATAATTACCTGGTTCTCCACAGCCTTAACCATGCGGCGGAACTCCTTCTTCATGACAGATTTGTGAAACAAAGCTGCTGGTTTGTTCTGCTTCTTGGTCTTACTTGTAGCAAGAACCACAGCTTGATCCTTGTCCCCAGCCTGAATGGTGACAGTTTTCTTGTTTGCCAAACCTGGTTGACAAACAATCAAATAAGATTAAAACCTCAGTTGATTGATTTCCAAATTATTTAAAAACCAAACATTACAAAGTCATCAATCAGAAATCCAACAAGCTATAACTTATTAACGCACAATCACATCAAAACAGGTGAATTGACATACAAAGATTGATCATATATTTATCATCTTATGTTCTGCAACCTCAAATTGAAGCAAAACAAAACATATCTGGTCAGTTAATGAAGGAGAAAACCACCATGGTTAAATTTTTCCCTTCGTATTCTTCTCCATTCCCTCAAAAATAAAAGCTTTCAAGACCAAAAACATAAACAAAATCAAGCCCTCAACTCAGATCAAACAAAAAATAGCAGAGTCCCTTAAGAGAAAACATTAACCACGATAGTGTAAGAGAGACAGACAAGCAGGCACGCACGGAGAGATAGAGAAAGAGAGAGAGAGGGGGTACCAGAGTGCTTGTAAGAGTTAAGGTTGTAGAGATTGTTGCTCTCTTTGCTGAACCGAAGGCTAGCAGTTCCTCTTCCAAACTGCTTCACCAAAAAGGAGTTATTCTTCTTCACTATCTCCCATATCAGTTGCCCTGGTACTGTCGCCATTTCAAATCCTCTCTTCTTCTTTCCCTGCACAGCAACACACCAGATCCAAACCCTCTATAGTCAGTCAATTAAACGAAGATACATAGAGATTTAGAGAGGGAGAGAGAGACCTGTTAGGGTTTTGGATGGCAGCTGACAGAGTGAGAGTATTGGAGTAATGGTCAGAGAAGACGAGGTAATTTATATGGAAGATTTATAGCGAAACCCTAGTTTCGTTTTGTAGATTTACTAAATTGCCCTCGGGTTGCTGGGTCTGAGTTAATTAGTTGGCTGGATCTTTACCCGACTTTTTAGTTCTGGGCCTTCCCTGATTTTTATTATTTTCAATCAATTCTCTATATTTTCAAGGGACGACATGCGGACGGCAACGGAGGCAGTAAAGAGAAAAGCCCGCTTCCAAATGAGAGAGAAAACTAGATCTATCTGATTTGTCGTCTGTGTGTTTTTGATATATTATTATTATTATTACTATTATTATTATTATTATATAAGATTAGTTTGGTTTTTTCGAATTGAAAGATGTAATTTTTAAAATAATTAAGGTAAAGTAAAAATATAATTAGATTATAAGATGTAAAGTATAATCTTAAATCTATTTGTATTTTTTATGAAAAGATTGATTTTTTCAATTTAATTAAGGCGTGTTTGTTTTTGCATTTTAAAAATATTTTAAAAAATTTTAATTTTTTAATTTTTTAACTTTAAATTAATATTTTTTATTATTATTTTTAGATCATTTTGATAAATTGATGTCAAAATAATTTTTTAAAAATAAAAAAAATATATTATTTTGATATATTTTTAAATGAAAAACATTTTAAAAAACAACCACTCTAAATGAAAAAATTATGCTATTTTTGATTCACATAGCGTTTTCATGTATTTTTTTCATTGAAAATTCTTCCACTTCAATCACCAAACAATTTTTTTTTTTTTTTCTAATTTAGCCTATTTACATTGGTTTGGTGAGGAATTGATTTGTTTCAATTTTTTTTAAGGGGTCATTGGGATGTTAAAATAAGATTCCGATATTATTATTATTTTGATTAAAAAAAAAACAAAACAATTTTATTACTTACAAAAAAAAAAAGAGAATATTGGACTAGATTGAGTGGGAGCCAACAATGCAAGGGTATTTTTGAAGTTTACACGGAAGAATATTCATCAAACAGGGCATATATGTTTGGCTTTCACAGACTCCCAGCTCTTAACTTTACATGGAAGAAGCATTTCCTAATGGAGAACATTTTGCAGCACTATAAAAGCTTTTCACAGAGCTCGCTCAAGAAACGTAGAAGCTGATAAAAATATATGAAAGCCTAATGGAGTGAAGGATACCAGAGCTGGCAGTGTAATTATATTTATTTTTTGAATAATTTTTTATATTAAAATATATATTAAATTTTTTTTATTTTTTAAAAATTATTTTTAACATCAGTATATTAAAATGATTTCAAAATATTAAAAACATATTAATTTAAAATAAAAAAAATTCAAATTTTTTTAAAAATATTTTTAAAGCACGTAAACAAATAGATTTCACAACTACATCAAGAAGAAATTAGGAAGGGTAACGAGGTCCAAGAAATTAGGAAGGGTAACGAGGTCCAGAACACAAAACCTTCTGCATCATCAGTTGCAATCAGAACAATTATATGAATTATGGTTTGATCCCGGGTGGAGAGTGGTTGAAATTGTTGGTTTTGTGGTGGAGGTGGGGAAGAGAGAGGGGACTGCTGGTCCTGGTTATGGTGGCTGTTGCATGAGTCTACTATGGATTCTCGTTTGGAATCACCTGATTGTTGTAGTTTTGCCAAGCGGCATGGTGGCCGGATATGAAGAAGTTGCCGTGATTGGTCTCTGGTGGGGATTGTCTGGGTTGGTCGGTAGTGGCTAGCCGCTATCTGTGGGCAGTGGCGTGATTAACAGCTAGGGTTTTGGAGAGAAATAGTTGATCTTTGTTTGAAGAGAGGGAAATCACTAGTTTTCCCATACAACAAATAAGCGTAGCATTGAATTTGCATGCAATTTGTCTTTTGGTTGAAACAATCTATTAGCTTTTGATTAGAACAGAGAAGAGATGGAACGTAAGGGAGAAAGAGTCTGAAGAAACAATTACAGAAAATTTGCACAGGGGGGAAAACAATTAAAGAAGTAAAATGTAATTTGTAAACATGTCACAGACCAGTTGTTGCAAAAATTTGCAAGTTCTTAGCCCTCTAAACCAATCTCAATTCATAAATTTAACCTAACATCAGGCCACAAGTACAGCACAAGGCGTAGATGTAGAGGAGTATAATTTACCCCCAAAATTGGTATCATGTCACAGACCAGTTGCTGAAAAGACTCAAGTTGTTTGCCCTCTAAACCAACCTCAATTCATAAATTTAAAACCTAGCATCAGGCCACAAGTACCTTATACCAACCAAGGTCGCCATCTTTAATTTACACTTCAACTACCGTTACATATGTACACAGCTAGACAGCCTCCATTGTTCTTAATCCTATCTGTCCATCTCTACAACGGTGAAAAAGCTCAAGGAATTTGTAACCGAGAGTTTCCACCTTCAGGCCACAGATCAGACATCATTTGGATATGCAGAACACTAGGTGCCCCAACTAAAACAGGCTCCCATGACGCGCGCCACAAAACTAAACAAATTTATCATTTTAATCCAAAATTCTCCAACCTTTCCAGAGAACAAGATTCACGAGTTGCTTGATGGTAAGGCACGGTGTGTTTGCCTTGCTGAACCATTCACTGCCTCATTTATCCTACTGAACACTAGTTTGAGGGGGATACAAGCTATAACAGGACCCTCAGGCTTCTCCACCACCGGTTTTCTATCTTCTACTCTTTTCCCTGTCAAAGAAGACAGTTTCCGAATCTTTTTAGAAAGCAACCCACATTTCCTTAATTTGTGTGATTTACTTGTTGAAGATCTTGGTTTCACTGTCATACGCCTGGCAGGTGTCCTACCAGCCTCTATATTCCGCATAGCAGCATAACCCAGTTTGGGAGTTTCCCCTTCCGTAACATGAGCTGTATCCCTTTCATTACTACCAAGCATCAGATCAGAATAGCCATCATCTAGATTCTCAATTGTTAAAGGGTGACCGACAATGGCTTTACCATTCAATTTACTCATTAGAGAAACCAACGGAACATGCTGCTGCTGGTAATTGCGTTGAACCTTGATCTCAACATTAAATAGTTTTGAACACGAGGAGAGATTTCTTCCAGGAAAATCTGATGTATGATATCTGGAATTAACCATGAAGCGTGATTGACGGTACGGAAGTGACCTTTGAGGCACAGACAACTCCACCATTGCCGCCCTCATACCTTCCCCCTGAGAAGAAGACTTGCTCCGGTCCCTAACAGCATCCACACGGTATTCAGAAAACGGTTCAGATTTACCTCCACCACAATCAACTTTCTGATCAGGACCCTGACGGAATCCATCCAAGTGCTCCATACCTGCCAAGTAAGCATTGGGTTCATCATCCGTGTCATCTTTTCTCGAGTCTTGCTTTCTATTTTTACTTGTGTGTCTTGAATTCCTCTTTCCTTTTAACTGCCACTTTGAAGCACCTTTCTCTATCCTCTGGCTGAAATTATTATAAACACAAGCAGCTGCCAGACTTGTAGAACCAGATTCGTTGCATGCTTCATTTTTCAACAATACAGCTTCTGCTTGACTGCTTTGACTAAATTGCTTCCCCAATCCACCAATTTGATGCTTTCCAGGTGAACAGGACACAAGTATTGGAGAAAAACCTGGAGATCAAAATGAAAAATCAGAACAAGTAAAAAATTCCTCTACAATGGTTGGGCTATCCTAAGTCTATTAAACAAAGAAATACAACAGTCTGCTCAAAACAGACACGTAAATAGAATATATACAAACATTAGACAAATAGGACTCCAAGCCAGTTATGTCCAAATGTTTTCAGTTATGCTACTAAAGACATCAGACAACATATGCACAGAAGGAAATACAAGATGAACAGAGAAGGGTACATGCTATGAAGTTTTAAATGTCCTCATCAACTACCTGTAGAGTGTTTTTCCTCCCCGACAAATGGCACATCAAATAACCTGTCCACAGAAATGTTCTCAGCTGGCCTGGATATGCTGGAAATATCTTTTTCCTTCTTCAACTTGTGATTAATGAGAGCAGCATCATGAGCATGATCAGAAGACTTTGATGAGCTACCATTCTCACAAGAAACTCCATAACTGTCTGAGTTATTATTGGTTGCAACGGAACAGTCTTTTCTAGACCCATTTGATTCTATTCCAGAAATCTTACCATCAGATAATCCCGGAAGAGGCAAGCTACTTGGACTGGAAAGATGGTCACAAATAACTGGAACACACACCATGGCCGTACTCTCTAAAACTTTTGTCAATGGTCGGTGACGATTTTTTCTTTTCAAGAGCTCATTAACATTTGCTACTTGAGACCTTTTTCTTTTCAGTAACAAGTTATAACCTTTGCTACCATTTACAGGACAGATATTATGCATACAATTCCCAGTGTTTGAATCTCCTACACCAATGCCAAGATCCTCAAGTCCTCTCATTCGCTTAATTCCTTCTGTTCCATCATCCTCAGAATCATTTGGGGTTCTTCTCCTCTTTCCTCGCAAGGACT
The DNA here is from genome assembly GCA_018804465.1 of Populus tomentosa. Classification (NCBI taxonomy): domain Eukaryota; kingdom Viridiplantae; phylum Streptophyta; class Magnoliopsida; order Malpighiales; family Salicaceae; genus Populus; species Populus tomentosa. The sequence continues at coordinate 5,434,750 of CM031973.1, read as the reverse complement.
GCATCTTACAAGCACCATTATAATTTGGCTCCTCAGAGGATGTACCAGACTCTGATAATTCTGGTGCTAAATCTGAACCCAAGCTTGAATCAGTATCCAAACCAGAATCTGAATCTGCATCCATGTCTGAATTGTCTTCAGAATAACTATCCCCATCAGTCATATCACCATCTTCTTTTCCAGAAAAAGACATGCTTGATTCTTTGGCTGAACCACCATGCTCTTCACCCAAATTATCACTTCTAGAGAAGAAGTCCAGTTGATCCTTGCCTAGGTGAGCATTCTCAATCTCTAAGGCGTGGAGAATGGCATCTTCTCTCCGAGCATATTTCACAGCTCTCTTATTACCATTTGCAGCAGAAGTCTTTGCCTTTTCAATGCATTCATCATATTCCCCACATCGAAATGCCTTCACCCTCTTTGACTTTTCAAGATTATACCAATCCCTAAACCAACAAAATAAAGCATCTGTTACACAAAAATCAACCATATGTGAAGAGAAATTTTATATTTGAATGTTACTTAAGAATTCAAAGTCTCAAGAGAACAAAACTTTACACATCAGCTGCAAAATAAAATAAAATCAATAACACAAAAACTATTATGCACAAGCACTGTTCCAACTTATTACTTTTTATACCAACATCAGTCATGACAAACATGCAGCATATAACAGACACATGGACAACCTTCACAGGCACATATTTATATGACTGTTTAAGCATCTCAAGAAACTAAACTCAGTTCAAAAGCTGCAGAAACTCAGCCAACTTCCATTACTATCTCATATAACAGGTATCCAGATGCAAGAGAGCAATAAAATTTCGAGCCAACATTTTTACTTGCATAAGAGCAGAAATCTCATCAGCCTCAAGCTTCAGCAATCCACATCATAAATAACTAAAATAGTGTGGTTATGCACTACAGATCAATCCTCAGAATGTCCTCCTGCATGATCATCCAAGCACTACTTACTCTTTACTTCAACTAGAATTGACAGATATTATTTTCTGAAGTGGTGATCCATCTAATGATACCTAAATCCCACACAAATGCCACAAAAAACAATAAGAAGGTACAATAATATGTTAAAGATGCATGTCTCCCACGTAAGAAACACATGGAGTTTTGAATCCCAACATATATGTGCCTCTGATAACATTATCATATAACACTCTTTCTTATCAAACCTAAGGCTCTCCTGCTTCACTAGATATGTATCACAAGAAACAAAAGAAATAGAAACCATAAATCTATTAAGCTAAAAGGTGACCGAGAAAAAAAAATAATTGAGTGACAAACATATGGTCCTTGGATGAACTGATAAGAAAAGATTTTGACAATGCAGACTCTATAGAATATCAAATCTAACAAAGGAAAAGACAGGGAAGTTAGATAATAAAAAGGCACAAGAGATCTTTTTCAATTAAATTTCTTCTAATACTTCTTGTTCCTGGAAATGGAGTCATTAACTAGCAAATTTTGTTTATTCCACATGCACATAAGGTTGAAAACATTTCGTTTCCAATAGAGAATTTGGATGAACTCAACACATAATGTTTCCATGCTTTTATGCTACACGCAATTTCTGTATGGTTTAGGATGGGGGGATTTGTCCCTACTTTTTGGATACAAAACTTGCTCCAACCTGAAAACACAGAACTCAGTCTTGCCTTTTCAAAACACACACTAACTGTAAAGAAAATGGGCAAAAAAATTAAACCATGGCAGCAACAAGCTATGAAGACAGACAAAACCTCAGTTCAGAAAACTTTGCGAGGAACCACGGGACAAAGCACAAAAATAGTACAACAGTGTTCCAGAAAGATAGATCTATTTATAGATCTCAAAAAACACAAAAGAAATATTGTTCTGGCATAACAGCACAGAAAAACATATGCACGCCTCACAATTTGCAGAGGCATGAATTTTAGTGTGGTAGTATTTCAAGAAATGTACTGGATCAGCAGCTGAGTGGTGGCACCACAGCCAATGATGAAAGCAGTGTAGTGATGTTAGAAGTAGAAAACATGTTATTAAGAAAGATGGATAGGATTTAGCAGCTGCAAAAACAGGAAGATGGATGAATCAAACTATAGCATAATCAGGCACATCTTAAACTAATATCAGATCAGATAAACAGCAATTTGGTGGCAGCTAGGCAGATGCACGCTTATGAAATGAATTAACACACTCTCAATCTTATATCCCCTGAATAAGAGAGCTTTACTTTTCAATTTTTCATAAGTTGTTCCCAATCATGCCAAGCTACCAGCCACCAGAGGTTTCATATAAATACCCGACACCAATTAACATGAACCTTATGATAGAGAACAGACTAGAAAAGAACCATTTCAGAACAGAGAAAAATGTCTTAAGAAACAACACCAGACATGCACACAAATCTTGAAGAAGAAGAAGAAGACAAACACCCATTTGGGCATCTATACAAACATGAAACCAACCCCGAAATCCAGTTTTTACCATAAAACTAAAACCACCGAGAAAAATCGCAATAACAATCCACAGAAGCATCAAAAGCAGGAAAAAGAACTGTAAAGTATAAACTCAAGAAACTGCAATGCATCAATTATCTATCTCGTAAGCCAGGTAGCATTAGCAAAACTGCAACAGATCAATGCACATAAGTCTCCCGGGCCCTCACAAACCACCGGCAATTAGAAAAGATTACTCATCAAGAGATGTTAATGGGCACTTACACACTGGCATCCTCGCGGCCAAGAAGTTTAACAGGAGTGCCTGATCTTGGCGAGACCAAACTACCCTCAGAAATCTCATCGAGACCCACAATCCGACCCGGCCACCATGAGCCGTTTCTCCGGCGGACCCAAACTAAAGCACCCACAGATGCATCAATGGCTTTGGTGTTGATGTTGTTGATATTACAGTTGGGGTCACCAGAGCTACTACCCATTTCAGAAACCCCAACTCAGTCTTTCCAGACCCAGAAACAAAACAAAAAATCAAAGAGAAAAGTCTAGTAAATCAATCAAAAGCCAGTATTTTGAAGCGAACCCAGGTGCCAGAACCAGCTACAAAGGTCGGTTTCATGGATAAATGCTTATAAACCCTTTAAAACCCGTAGCCCAAAAGAAACAAACAGCCAAAATATTTTCAGCAAAAAGAAAGTATACCCAGGAAGACAAAACCCCAAATAAACCTTGGATTGAAGGGTTTAACGACAGAAAGAGATCTGGAGAAGGAGATCTGGAAGGGCTTTCGGTTTTGGTGTTTGCTGTTGCTGTTGCTGTTGTTCAAAAACCAGACAGTGTTTTAAGGTTTTCTCTTCTTGATTGTAAGTTAGCTTTTTATTATTATAATAATTATTGCTTAGATTTTGTCTGAAACATATCAAATAAGTTTTTTTCTTTTTGCAGTGTGTGTGCCAGTAAGAGAGGGTGAGAGAGAAGAAGAGTTGCTGTTTGGATTAAAAATAAATAAAAAAGAGGAACTTTTGTATTTTTTGTTTTTTTTGCTGATTGAAATAGGAGAGGAGAGAGAGAAGCGCGCATTTGTGTGTGTGAGTGGGTGTTTTTAATTTGAAAAAAGTGGGAGAGGAAAGAAAGTTACGAGAATAAGACACTCGAGTGTCTCGTATTACCATAGATTTGTTGTGGATCGATAAAAAAAATTTAATTAAAAAAATAAATATATAAACTTTTTAAATATATTTTATTTTTAAAAAAAATTTATTATAAATTAAAAAATTTATATATACATTTAATTAAATACATTAAGAATTATTTATATTAATAAGGGTAAAAAGCAAGGTGTTAATGTATTTATTTAACTTCTTTCGTTTAAAGTTAAATAATTTTTTTTTAATATAAGAGAATTAATGTATAAGTCTTAATAATATATTTTTTAAATAAAAAAATATAAATATAAATTAAAAAATTAATACTTACATGTATTAAAATATAGTAATGATCATATATTGATAAAAAAAAAGGTAAAAACTCAAATTAATTTTTAACGTGGCAAAAAATAAAATAATTTTGCAATCGTTACAATGAAACACTAATTTTTTAATCTTTGTATAATATTTAAAAAAATAAAAGAAAAAAATTTAAAAACAAATTACAAAAGAATAAAGGATAAAATTAAATTTTAGAAAATACATGAGTCTGTTGACGAGTATAACAAGTTTAACTTTTTTTTTAATTTTTTTTTCATTCTTTGATATTGGACTGATGGAGAATTAAGTTTCATAATTTGTTTTGTTTTGCTTTATATGAGATTATCATAATCTTAAAAAAAAATCTCAGTATTGGTTTAACGCTCGATTTAACAATCGTTTATTTTTGTTATTGTATGGTTAAATAAATAATAGTTTAGGAAAAAAAATAGAATTTATTAATCCCAATAAAGTACATTACCTAGTTTGCAGGTTTGACATGTTGACCCGAATTACCCAATTAACGAGTTTACCCATCAAACCTAACATTTTTTTTTTTTTAGTTTCTAGTCCTTTAATTTTTCTAGTTGTTTATTTTATTTTATTTCACTCTTTTTTAATTTTGGATTGATTGAGAAATAAAATTCATGATTTATTTTTTAATTTTTTATAAAGTTATCATGATCTCAGATAAATATATTTTTTAGAGTTAATGCTCAAATTTGAAAGCTTTTAATGTTATCATAAAATAAAATAAAAATAATTTACAAAAACAAGAAAGTTATTAAACCCATTAAAGTACATTATTCAGGTCGCAAGGTGACCGATATTGATCCAATCTATCATCATTTTAATATAAATAAAAAAATTATTATCTTAAAGTTTTTTAAAAAGTTATGTCATGTTTTTACCGGTAATCCAAGTTTTGGATCCATTAAATTGAATAATTAACTTTGGATCATCTCTCTCGTGGTTTAATTCAAAACTTGAGCTAGGTACAGAGCTAAGTCGACAAATTTTGAGATCAAATTGTTTGATTGGATTTAATAATACTGCTAAAAAAATCTCTATATTATTAACATTTTTTTAAATTTAAAAGAATATATTCAAACCGCAGCAAAGCATTGGCAAATATACTAGTTTTTTTATTATTTCACAAACCACCCCCATTGCTATTTATCCAAGAATTCAACTAACTTTTCATTTATATTGGGGTCTATAATTGTGAGAGCCAATGCATTACTTTTTGTCTTTGTATTCATTTCTGCCTATCCCTAATGTTGAGTTGCTGATGGACTAATCTGGGCTTATTGACTTTTGAGCAGGGCTGGGCATGAACTTTTTGTCCAATGACTAATTTGGGCTTATATTTTCAAGTAGAGTTTAAGTTTAGTATTTTTTTTTTTTAGCTTGGAAGCCTCATAATATAACATGAACTTTTAAAAAAAAAATATAAAAATATATAAATGCAGCTAAAAAAGAAACCCTAAGCATAATCACTTATCTCTCTTTCGTTGTATCTTTTTCTATTAAATATCATGTATTTAGACGTTATAAAGCTTCAATTACATAAACCTTATTATTTTTAAAAGTTGTTAAAAAAAACAATTTCACGATAATATAGTTTTTACATCAATATGAAAAAACATTATATAAAGTTTGATAGATATTTAATTTAATTACAACCTTAAATTTTATTTTAATTATATTTTTTTTTCTATTCTTGTTAAAATATCTCAATCTAACTATTTTTTGAACTTTTTAATTTATTGTAGTTTAAAAACTTATCTTCTCATGTCTTGAAAATATTTTAAAATTTTTAATTTTGAATTTTTTTGAATTCTTAAATAAACTATATTTTTTATAAAATAATTTTGGAGATGCAACCAAAATTTGGGTTAAGACACTTGTTTCAACAAATTTTACAAATTCAAGAGGTATAAATTGATTGCTTTAAAAAGGAAAAATTGAGAATTCTAATGTATGAAAAACATAATTAAAAATAGAAAATAACATAATATACCAGGGACAACAACAATCAAAGAGAAGCACAAAATCTGTCCCTAAGAACTTGAAACAGCAAGGAAAAAAAAAGAAAGCTCAAACATCTTAACAATTAATTATTCTCAACAAATTGGCCTGTAATCTTCAACAAATCCTCTCTTCTCTGCATTTATTCCAGACAATAGCATATAAACAACAACTAAACAAAAGGAATCAAATCCCACAAAAGAAGAAACAGAGGAAAATCTGAAAAAAATCTACAGCCCATCAAGAACTAAAACCACACATAAATGCTCGCAATCAAACCCAATAAACCAAAAAAAAACCATAAAAGAAGTATGACTTCAAAGAGTATACATTTTTAGGTTTTCTTATATTCTCTAATCCATCTTAGAAACATCACCGCCAGCATCACAATCTTCATCATCACTGAAGCGAGAGCAAGGCACTCTCCTTGCATCCTTTTCGTCTCCCATGTGACATCTTTCGATTCTTTACCACTTAAGGTAAATTAGAGTTTAGCCTTTTTTTTGAAATGGGAATTCAAGGTTTTCTTGTAGAGGAGTGGGTTCAAGGTAAACAAGGATGAGATCTAGGCTCTGCGACATTAATGGTGGATTGGAGTGTTCTTACATGCCATGGGAATAAAGGATGGTACCAAAGAAAAAAGGATGGAGGGCAAAAGACAAGGTATGCAGAGGTGAAAAAAGTGAGAGTAAATTGCCAAAGCTTAATTAGAAGCATGCAAAATTCTCCAGTTGCTGTATATATAAAGGCATCAAACCCAGTATTGTTGAACACCAAGCTCAAAGAAGAATAGAAGAAATAAAAATAAAACAATATTGAAAGAAAAAACAAAAAAAAAAAAATATCAGTTAATAAAAACATACCAAATATCCGGTTAAAAGAAAAGATATTTAGAGGTGAAAAAAGCGAGAGTGAATGACATCAAGTAAGAAAAAAAAAACCCTAAATCAATAACTCCAAGGAGACTAACGTAACCTTTCATGAAGAGATGACTGGTATCAACTTCCCCCCGTCACTGTATTTGTAAGAAAAAAAAGGAAGAGAGATTTGGAAACTAGCAACAAGAAATCTGGCCCAAGCTTCCGTTTGTTTTCTATAGAAAAAACAAAAGGTGATTTGAAAGATGCATGTGAGAGTAAGAGAGAGAGAGAGAGAGAGAGAGAGATGCGGGCATCAAATTAGCCATGTCCCTCAAAAAGGAAAAGACGAAGTCAAGATGGAATACCCGGGAGTGACTGAATTCTCCGATATTTATAGCAGATAATACTAGAGTATTAGTTCGAGCTTCAAACAAGTAAAAAAATAATAATTGAAATTTGAATGTTTTAAAAAATATCAAAACATTGTTAATGTTTTTTTCTAACACAAAAAAATTTAACTAATGGAAATTCATTTGATGTAATTTAGCCGACTTAATAAATTTAAAGAAAATTTAGATGGTTCATAAAAATATAATTTAATTAAAAAAATTTAAATAATATTTTTTTTAAAAAAAATATTGAAATGATAATATTTTGGACTGCTCCAGGTTAACCTATGTTAATCTAGCAAATCCACAACTTTATTTATGAGACCACAATAAACTCACAAAAAACAATTCAAACAAATTATAAAATTTAATTTCTAATCAATCTAATGTTGAAGGATAATTTTGAAAAAATTAAAAAATTAACCCAAATCAACTAGGGTTAACCACTCAAACTCGCTATTCGGGTCATGAGAATGAGATAAACATATAGAAAGCAAATTAAAACAAATTATAAAACTCAATTCCCAATAAACCTAATGTTGAAGCAAGAAATTAAAATAAAAACATTTAATAAAAAAAGACACAAAAAATGACTCGAGTCGACCCATGTTAACATACAAACTAGATCATGAGACCGAGATAACTTCATAAAAAATAAATTAAAAAAATAATATTAATTAACCAACTTGTAGTTTGGGTCATGAGATAGCCTAATATAAAGCAGATTAAAATAAATTAAGAAGTGTAATTTTTAATCAATCTAAAATTGAAATTCTTTAAAAAAAATGATTAAAAAATATTTTTTAAGTTAATTCGAGTTAACCTGTCAAACTCATTACTAGAATCATGAAATCAAGATAACCTTATAAAAAATAATAAAATTTGTTAATTAATTAGTGATTTCTAACGTCAGTAAAGATTAAAAAAGAAGAAGCTCGACTCGTGAATACATAATATGGGATAAAACAAAGGCATGAAAACTAGGTAAAATCTCGGCAATGCCACTTCTACAATAAATGCACAGTGCAGCATACACTGGAAATTCATTCTGTTTTAGATTATTTGTTAATTGAGAAGGGGAAGAATATGACAAAAAAAGTAATAAAATAGTAGAAAGTCACTAGTTAGTGATTAGAAAAGAAGTACGGGTATTTGTGAATATAGTTATGCTAGGTTTAAACCTATAATTATATTTAATTTAATTTTTAATATTTTATAAATTATATATATGACTTATTTAATTTTTTTTTATTTGAATGAGTTGGATTTATTAGATTGTGCTGAGATTTTTATGAATATTATAGATATTTATAAATTGAATTTATATTATTAATTTTCATGGAGCATGATTTAAATTAAGACTTTAGCTAAATATATTAGCTCAAAACTTGTTATAAGTTATAATAAATATTTTACGTTTAATATATTAATTGCATCAATTGACTAAAACAAAAAAATCAATTGCAAGAAAGACAAAATATATAACAACAAATATATATACCAGTAGAGTCAACTTAACCAGGATTTAAAAATCCTGACTTACCATCCAACTTATAATATTAGTTTCCTAGATTTTATTACTAATTATTATATGATAATGTTTAATATTATATTAATTGTTGTTTTTTAAAATATTTTTTTATTTAAAAAAATATTAAAATAATATATTTTTTTAATTTTTTAAAATTTATTTATGATACTAATATATCAAAATGATCTAAAAAATTAAAAAAATATATTTAAAAATATATATATTTTTTATTTTTTTAAATATAGCTTAATCACAAAAATAATCACATATTATGTTACTTTGATAGTTTTTTTGAACACTAGTAGTAGATAATTCATAGTTATCAAACCACGTCTCGCTTGATGGTCAACTTGGAATCCAAGTAACCTAAGGTCTTGGTCAGGTATGTTTTATTGAAAATTGAGCAATGCAATTAGCCTAGAAAAAACCGATCGACTTGCTGGTTCAACCCAGAACCTAGGTGATCTAGCAAAATATGGTAGAGATCCGTTTTTTAATCAAATGTATTTTTTCTCATAGTTAGAGATTTTTATTTTTTTTTCTTCATATTTTTTAATTCGTTATTAACCCATTTTAAAGTTAATTATATAAATACTAAAAGAATGTTTTATTTTTTCAATGTGAAATTTGAAATTTTTTAGTATATATATTTTATATTCACAATAAAAAAATTATATTTTTTAATGTGGAAGAAAAATTTCTTTTGGTTTAAATATTTTAACTTATAAAAGTAAGATAATATTTTTAAAATGTAGGATAAAAAAATATTTTGAAATAATTTTTAAAATTTTATTATTTATAATATGTATAGTTTATATTCATGTATATTACATTTTAATTTTTTTTATATAAAATATTAAAATTTTATATAAAATATTAAAATTTTAAATATATTTTTAAAATTTTTCAAGTTAATTTGAGCCAATTTACATCGACTCATGTAATTTTAAACTCACCTCTTGGCTGGGTCAACCCAAGCCAGGTTTTACAACCATGAGATAATTAGCAAAAAGTGAAAGAAGACGGTGGTTCAAAACTTCAAAGGTATATAAACAAACGAAAACAAGCTAGTAGAGCGTAGCACCTTTTTATTATTAATTTTTATTGTTTTAGGTTTTCGGTGGGAGTTTTCGCTGGGATACAATAGAGGGGGAAGGGCTTAAGTCGAAAGAGCGTTCCCACCACGCGTAGCGTAGCTTCTCCTTGTCTTCTTCGGATCCACCCTCTCTTCAACTGGTAATAATTTTAATCTATTTCTGTTTTCTTCTCCTTCGTAAATAGTCACTAGATCGCTTATCATCTCCTCCTTCTTCCTAATTTGCGTGTAGTATCAATTTAAATAAAAAAAAAGAGAAGAGGGAGAGATGGCAGATCGATTGACGCGTATAGCCATAGTAACCTCTGATAGATGCAAGCCTAAGAAGTGCCGTCAAGAGTGCAAGAAGAGCTGCCCCGTTGTTAAAACTGGTATTTTTCCTTTTTTTTCTTTGTTTAATTCTTCTTGTTGTCTTCTTTAATTAATTAATTCACAATTTGCTCTTATTTTAATTCTCATTCTTCTCATTATTCACCTCGATTTGGCGAATCTGTTTTATTTAGCCCGTGATTGCAGCTTAGAAAGCTTTCTTATTTTCAATTTGGAGCATTAGGTTTTGTTTGAGAGCAAATAATAATAATAATAATAATTACTACTACTACTGCTGCTGCTGCTGTGGAATTATGATTAAGTATAAATAAGTAATGCTCATGTTACATATTACAAATCGTAGGGAAACTGTGTATAGAGGTGACTCCTGTTTCGAAGATAGCTTTTATTTCGGAGGAGTTGTGCATTGGATGTGGTATCTGTGTCAAGGCAAGCTTATACTGTTCTCTTTTGGAATTCAATAATTACTGTTGTTGTTTTTGATATTTTATCGGATGTGGTATCTATGCTTAGCTTGCTTATTAGGGGATTATTTATCTTCTGATGCAGAAATGCCCATTTGAAGCAATTCAGATCATTAACTTGCCTAAGGATTTGGATAAAGACACTACCCATCGTTATGGCCCCAATACCTTTAAGCTGCACAGGTTGGCTGGCTGCCTTTTTTACCTGCTTAATAAAATGCTTTTCTAGTGAAAAAAAAGTATAAAAATTATTTATTTGCAGGCTACCAGTTCCGAGGCCTGGGCAAGTTCTTGGCTTGGTTGGAACAAACGGCATTGGCAAGTCCACTGCTCTCAAAGTTCTAGCTGGAAAACTGAAACCTAATCTGGGTCGTTTCAATGTAATAAGCAGCCCATTTTGTATCCTTGTTCTTATTTCTACCCTATGATGATGCATTTGTGTTAGTTACTTTTTTTTTATTTTTCTTTGCAGAACCCTCCTGATTGGCAGGAAATTCTGACTTACTTTCGAGGATCTGAGCTTCAGAATTACTTTACCCGTATCCTAGAGGATAATTTGAAGGTAACCTTTCTGTTTGGGCACTGCTCAACTGCACTTAAAACTCTGTATTACTGCTAGATATATTACTCCCTGTTGTGAAAGAATAATGTCTGTGTTCCACGCTAAAGTAGGAGCCATGGTACTGTTTCCTTTGACCTATCTTGTCTGTGGACCACTTTTTCCTGAATGCTTGTAATTAAGTCTGATGATATCATTCAGATGACTGTGCTGTTAGGATTCATTCACTAAGGTTCTGTATCCCTAGATTGTTTGAGCTTGTTTGGAGTCCGTCCCTGTTGTGAAAGAATAATGTCTGTGTTCCACACTAAAGTAGGAGCCATGGTACTGTTTCCTTTGACCTATCTTGTCTGTGGACCGCTTTTTCCTGAATGCTTGTAATTAAGTCTGATGATATCATTCAGATGACTGTGCTGTTAGGATTCATTCACTAAGGTGCTGTATCCCTAGATTGTTTGAGCTTGTTTGGAGTCCCTCCCTTTCTTGATAGCACATGAAAGAGGATTCAACTTTCTGGATCCTTTGCAAGACCCTGTTAGATGGGATCGTCATAGATTTGTGTGGTGACTGTTGCTTTTCACTTGAAAATATATCAAAACAATATATTTTTAATTTTTTAAAAATTATTTTTGATATCAGCACATCAAAACAATCTAAAAACACAAAAAAAAAAAAAATTTAATTTTTTTTAAAAGTGCTTTTGAAACGCAAAAACAATCAGGCTCTTAATGTGATAGCTTGAATCACAATTTGATTTGTATGCAATATGTCATGTAAGCTTGCGCATGCCATAATTTATTCTTTAGCATGCAATCATTTCCCTTTGGGAATAACCAACCCTCATATTTGAAAAAATGTTTTATGGAAACAATCATGAAATGATGTTTTCTTAGAGAATGTATTTGACAGGTTATGATGTAAAATCAACATGAAAAATCATGTTCAGGTTTATAGTTGTGTTTTCACATCCTGATTGTTTTTGTCATGCCTCTTCTTGGATATACTTGCCTTTAGTTTACTTTTTGTGTCTTCCTACTAAAATCATTCTTGTTTCATACCTAGGCCATCATAAAGCCTCAGTACGTTGACCACATTCCAAGAGCAGTTCAAGGCAATGTCGGGCAAGTGCTTGACCAAAAAGATGAGAGCCACAAGAAGGCAGAACTTTGTCGTGATCTTGATCTGAACCAGGTTATAGATCGTAATGTGGGGGATTTATCAGGTGGAGAGCTCCAAAGATTTGCTATTGCTGTTGTTGCAATACAGAATGCAGAGATATATATGTTTGATGAACCTTCAAGTTATCTTGATGTCAAGCAGAGGCTTAAAGCTGCCCAAGTTATCCGATCTTTGCTCAGGGCCAACAGGTTTGACTCCTTTCTTTTCTTGTTGTTAGCTTTGCTTTGCACTTTGCACTGAGGATTTAGGTTATATGACTGTGCTTTCACTTCAGCTATGTTATTGTGGTGGAGCATGATCTTAGTGTCCTGGATTATTTATCCGACTTCATTTGCTGCTTGTACGGGAAACCGGGTGCATATGGAGTAGTAACCCTTCCCTTTTCTGTGAGAGAAGGTATCAATATATTCTTGTCTGGGTTTGTTCCTACAGAAAACCTACGATTCCGGGATGAATCTTTAACTTTCAAGGTATTTTAAATCCTCTACACACATTTGCTTCCCTTCATTGTATTATTTTTCTGTCATTAATTTTTTTTTGTTGCTTTTCCCAGGTTGCTGAGACTCCACAGGATAATGCTGAGGAGATTCAAACATATGCACGATACAAATACCCAACCATGAGTAAAACTCAGGGCAATTTCAAGCTTAGTGTCGTTGAGGGTGAATTTACTGACTCTCAGATTGTAGTAATGCTTGGTGAGAATGGGACAGGGAAGACAACATTTATCCGCATGCTGGTATTCTCTCACTCATCAATCTCCCTTTCTCTATCTACAACATGATCTTCTGCTTGTTTAATAAATTATTTTGCTGGCAAAACGTGCAGGCTGGTTTGCTGAAACCTGATACTATAGAAGATTCTGAATCTGAGATACCTGAGTTCAATGTTTCTTACAAACCCCAGAAGATAAGCCCCAAGTTTCAACACAGTGTCAGACAGTTACTGCATTCAAAGATACGTGATTCGTATATGCATCCTCAGTTTGTTTCAGATGTCATGAAACCACTTCTTATTGAGCAACTGATGGACCAAGAAGTTGTAAATCTATCTGGTGGAGAGTTGCAAAGAGTTGCATTATGTCTATGCCTTGGAAAGGTAAAGAAATTGTATCAGGTCTACTAATCAATTATATCCGTGAATGAAGATAGACCCTTCAGTTGGACATCTTCTTGGATTGAATGGCTTGCTTTTCAGCATTCTTCAAGATTGCATTTTAATATATTTAAGGTTGCTAAATATGGTCTGGTGTGTGGTTTTCTTGATGTAGCCAGCGGACATTTATTTGATAGATGAACCAAGTGCGTATCTTGATTCTGAGCAGCGTATTGTTGCTTCAAAAGTCATCAAGAGGTTTATCCTACATGCAAAGAAGACTGCATTTGTGGTGGAGCATGATTTTATAATGGCAACATACCTGGCTGATAGAGTTATTGTGTACGAGGGACAGCCTTCTGTGGATTGTACAGCAAATTCTCCTCAGTCATTGTTGACTGGGATGAATCTCTTCTTATCTGTAAGTCCAGTATTCTCATCCCTATTCTTCATGCATTAAAGAGACAAAAGGTAAAGAAAGATGAAAACATTAATGAAGAGACCAAGTCATTGTAGATTCAGTTATAAATCCATAATGATCCATTTATGATGTCCCCTAGTGTGTTGCCTGTATCTATTCTTACCAGTTATGATTGAGATGAAATCAAACCAAGCTTACCTGAACAGTTCACAGCTGCTTGAGTAATCTGTATTGTCCTATATTTGACACATCTATATTCTTTTAGGCATGCTTTCATCTCTCTCCCATTCACTCTTCTTTTACTCTGATGCAGCATCTGGATATCACATTTAGACGAGACCCCACCAATTTCCGGCCAAGAATCAACAAATTGGACTCGACCAAGGACAGGGAGCAGAAAACTGCTGGGTCATATTATTACCTGGATGATTGATGTAACAATTGACACAGGTCAAATTTCTTGTATTCTATGTTGCAGCAAGTGTGGATAGACTCTTTTTCGGCTTGCCTGGGTATTGACTGGCCTTTTAATTTTATTTGCTGTAGGCATCGCACGGATTAATTTATAATCCTGGTCAAGGTGGCACCGATTTGATTAAATTTTCTATCCCAGTCAAGTCAATGTGCTATGCTGACAAATGACTGGATTTCCTTGCCTGCTAAGAGGCCATGGCTTCTCTTTTCGCCTAAACAAGTGGTGGCTGCTCATGATGATGCTTTATGATATTTTGCCCTCTATCGAGTTTTTCGTTCGCCAGTTTTTGTTTTTATGACATTAGGTGAGTGAATCATAATGTTAACCGAATCCTTTTTGGGTATTTGCTGCTTCAAGTTGTATTTTGAATAGAATTACTATTAATCAGAAGAAATAACAAAAAAAAAAGGGGGGGCAAACATTGAGCTAATAGAGGTCCTTGCCTGTGTTTTGTATCCTGGCTTTGGTATTCTAGCAGGATAATTAATCCTCCGAGATATTTTAGCCCCCTTTCCTTGAATTTTATATATATTTGTATTTTTAATTCCTGATTTTATAGAAGTTAAAATAATATATATTTTTTTATTAATAAAAACTTTTTTTAAAATTTATTTTGTATATAATATGGGTTAGCTAGTCAGCTAATTCTTGATTAAAAGTACGTAGATTTTTATTAAAAAAAATAGTAGATTTTATGTGGTAATTTTTTGATCTTCCTAGGTGATTTCCTCTTCTTAGTTACATTATCCTAGATTCTTGCTGGTATTCAAAAACAAATCATAGTCTTAATACAAAATGAATTATTAGAGAGTTCATATTCTAAGCCGCTACATGAAGGGTAAATTTACTATGTAATTTTAAAAAGGTCTATGATTTGTTTTTTACCAATAAAACTAGAAATTTCTCACCTGATCCGAACGAGTGGGAACAACAGAACCACCCGAGGTTGGAGGGCCTCTGGCAGCGTACTAAGGAGAGGCAAAGAAGTAGAAATGTTGAGGATGATACAACCCGCTCTTGGACTTGACTATATGTGTTGTGTGCTCGATTTAGCAATCTTTGAAAATTTTTTTGATGTCACTTGATGCGAATCTCGTGATCACGTGGTCATGCAACCCACAATCAAGATTGAGATCTGATCCCGGAAAGCCAAAATAGGTCTGATAGGAGTGTGACACAATGAAAATCTATCCCGAGGCACCAACATTGTTGGAATGAGTAGAATGACGCCACGAAGCCAGTTAATCTTCGATAAGTCAGATTCAGTTCGTTCAAGAACTGAAGAATGCAAGAATCACTCTCACACGTTAAAACTGAAAAATTCAGAATAATAATCATCAAAAGCCGCCGAAATTTTAGCCTACATGAGTTTAAATAGTTCTTGAAAAGTTAACCCTAATGGACCCTTTATGTGGACTTATATGAGGTCTACTCAAAACTGGCCCAAAACCCTAAAATGAAAAGCCCATAACTTAATCCAAACAAGCCTTGGATCCTAGCTTAAAACAAAGTATGAATTAAGCCCAAACAAGCCTTGGGTTGTAGCTAACAAAACAAAAAAATAAAGCCCTCATCTCATGGCCCAAATAAGGTTGTATTGGACCCCTCTTACACATGGATAAGATATACTAGGATCTCCTCTTGATACTCCAACGGACCTTCCAATTTTGACTTGGTGGAAACCTTCAAAACCAATACATTCAATGCGTTTTTCAATGTCTTTGTCTTGGACCGAGTCATTGGTCCATTTGGAACATGTAATGGGTCCTTGCTGGTGTTTCTGGGCTGGTCCGCATCATCCCCTCTCTCCTCGAAAGGATTCGACCTCGAATCAAAATCTGTGTCAAACAATGTAAGATCAATAACATTAAAGGTAGCACTAACACTATACTCACCTGGAAGGTTAATTTTGTATGCGTTGTCATTGATTCTCTCTAAAACCTGAAATGGACCATCACCACGAGACTGTAATTTTGATTTCCTTTGGTTAGGAAATCGTTTCTTACGTATGTGCACCCAAACCCAATCACCGGGTTGGAAAACAACCAGTTTACGTCCCTTATTTGCTTTAGAAGCGTAAAGTCTGTTCTTTTTCTCTATTTGTAGTCGAACTCCTTCATGGAGTTCTCTCACCATCTTTGCCTTCTTTTCACCATCTAAACTTACCCTTTCTTCAAAACGTAAAGGAATTAAGTCCATAGGAGTTAGTGGATTAAAACCATAAACAATTTCAAATGGAGAAAAAGTTGTAGTCGAATGCACAATTCTATTGTAAGCAAACTCAACAAAAGGCAAACATTCTTCCCAACTTTTCAAATTCTTTTGAATTACAACACGTAAAAGTTGGGATAATGTTCTATTCACTACCTCAGTTTGTCCATCTGTTTGAGGATGACATGTTGTTGAAAATAAGAGTTTAGTTCCCAACTTTCCCCATAAGGTCTTCCAAAAGTAACTAAGGAACTTAACATCACGATCTGACACTATACTCTTAGGAATGCCATGCAAACGTACAATCTCCCTAAAGAACAAGTCTGCGATATGAGATGCATCATCTGTTTTATGGCATGCAATGAAATGCGCCATTTTAGAAAACCTATCAACCACAACAAAAATAGAGTCTCTACCTTTCTTTGACCTGGGTAAACCTAAAACAAAGTCCATAGAGATATCTACCCAAGGTTCAGTAGGCACAGGTAATGGTGTATATAGTCCATGCAGTTGTACTCTAGATTTTGCCTTTCTACAAGCAATGCACTGTTCACAAATTCGTTGCACATCTCTTTTCATCTTTGGCCAATAGAAATGCTCATGCAATACATCCAAGGTTTTTGCAACCCCAAAGTGACCCATTAAACCACCCCCATGTGTTTCATGAACAAGCAATTCACGCAAAGAACTAGCAGGAACACACAATCTATTCTCTTTGAACAAATAACCATCCATCAAATAAAACTTACCAAAAGCCGAATGTCCACATGCATTATAAATCTCAGCAAAGTCAGAATCATTATCATACAATTCCTTCACATATTCAAAACCTAACAATATAGTATTCATGGTGTGTAAAAGAACATACCTGCGCGAGAGTGCATCAACTACGATGTTCTCTTTCCCTTGCTTATACTTGATTACGTAAGGAAAAGTTTCAATGAATTCAACCCATTTTGCATGCCTCCTATTCAACTTACCTTGTCCTTTCAGATGTTTCAAGGACTCATGATCCGAATGGACTACGAACTCTTTTAGCCACAAGTAATGCTGCCATGTCTCAAGTGCTCTTACCAAAGCATAGAGTTCTTTGTCGTAAGTGGGATAGTTCAAGGTTGCTCCACTTAACTTCTCACCGAAATACGCAATAAGTCTCCGATCCTGCATCAAAACAACACCTATTCCTATTCCAGACGCATCACATTCTATTTCAAATGCTTTCGTAAAGTCAGGTAAAGCCAAAACAGGTGCAGAACATAATTTGTCTTCCAAAAAAACAAAAGCCAACTCTTGTTCCTCCCCCCATCTAAACCCAACAGACTTTTTAACAACTTCATTCAAGGGCGCAACTATTGTGCTGAAATCTTTCACAAAACGCCTGTAAAAACTAGCTAACCCATGAAAACTCCTTACCTCACTTACCAATTTAGGTGTAGGCCAATCCCGGATGACCTTAACTTTCTCCTCATCCATCTCGATACCCTGTGCAGTTACAACATAGCCAAGAAACACAATTTTCTCCATGCAAAAGGCACACTTTTTAAGATTAGCATATAATTTCTCACTACGCAACACACTAACTACATTCCGCAAATGATCAAGATGCTCAGTTAAGTTCTTGCTATATATCAAAATGTCATCAAAATACACAACCACAAACTTACCTATGAATGCACGCAACACATGATTCATTAAAAGCACAAACGTACTAGGTGCATTTGTAATTCCAAACGGCATTACTAACCATTCATACAAACCATGCTTAGTCTTAAATGCTGTTTTCCACTCATCACCTTCTTTCATCCTAATTTGATGGTACCCGCTTTTCAAGTCAATTTTAGAGAAAATACAGGATCCATGCAACTCATCTAACATGTCATCAAGCCTAGGAATGAGATGTCTATACTTTACCGTTATGTTGTTGATGGCTCGGCAATCAACACACATCCTCCATGTTCCATCCTTCTTTGGCACAAGTAGCACGGGTACAACACACGAGCTCATACTCTCACGAATGTAGCCCTTTTCCATCAGCTCATCAACTTGCCTTTGAAGCTCCTTCGTCTCCTCGGGATTGCTTCTATAAGTTGGTCGGTTAGGAATTGAAGCTCCGGGTACGAAATCAATCTGATGCTCTATCCCCCTCAATGGTGGTAATCCGCTAGGAGTATCGTCGGGAAACACGTCATCAAACTCCAGCAACAAAGAAATAGCAACACTAGGCACAATATGATCAAGATCATTAGTATTAAAGTAAGCCTTTTTGTACACAAGTAAAATCATTGGCTTGTTTGTGAAAAATGCAGATCTGACCTCACCCTCTCTAGCATAAAAATTGGGTTGTTTCTTTAGTTTTTCCACACAATCCTCATCACACTTACTGACTTTCTTCACTCCTCTTATCTTACCTTCACTCTCGGCCAGATTTGGGTGTTTTTGAGTTGTGGTCGAATGGTTTGATTTGTTTGGAGTGTTGGCTGAATATTTGCTTATGTTTGGAAGGGTGGCCGAATGGGTTGTGGTGGTTTGGGTTCTAGCCGAATCTGATGTTCTTCTCTCCCCTTGTTCCTCACCTTGATTTTCTCTCCCATCGCCTCATGCTCACTTTTTAGCTTTATTTGATCATCATACACCTGTTTGGGTGTAAGAGGTACAAGAGTGATGGTTTTACCATCTTTTACAATGTTATACCTATTTTTAACCCCATCATGAATTGCTTTCCTATCATATTGCCATGGTCTCCCCAACACGATGTGACTTGCTTGCATTGGTACCACGTCGTATAGAACTTCATCAACATATTTCCCAATCGAAAATGGAACCACAACCTGTTTAGTCACTTTCACTTCACCACTATCATTCAGCCATTGCAATCTGTATGGTTTAGCATGCTCAGCAGTACACAAATTTAGTTTACTAACAAGGGTAGCACTACAAACATTAACACAGCTTCCACTATCTATAATTAAACCACACACCTTGCTTTGTATATAACAACGCGTATGGAATATGTTCCCCCTTTGTTCATTAGTATCATCTTCCTTGACCTGAACCTGAAGTGTTCGTCTTATAACCAAGGACTCCTCAACCGGTAATGCTAACTCATCCCCATCACTATCCTCCAATGGTGGCATGCCTTCACAATCAGAACTGTCACTTTCAGATTCCACATCACCGTTATCTCTAATCATCATGATTCTCTTGTTTGGACACTCTGAAGCATAATGTCCATGTCCCTGACACCTGAAACATTTAACATCATGAGTACGTTTAGGTTGAGTTTCAGATTTACCTTTGGCATCGGTACGGACATCAACTTTAGCTTTTGGTGGTTTAGTCCTAGAAGGACCAAAGGATCTTGGTCGGACAGTACCCTCTCTCTTTAGATTCGGCTTCCAAGATGATGACGAACCCGAATTAAACGCTGGCCGAGCATGCCCCTTCCTAAGTTGTCTCTCCACCTTCGTCGCTATATGAACCATGTCCTCTAGCTCCATATAGTGTTGTAGCTCAACCACATTAGCAATGTCCTGATTTAACCCATTAAGAAATCTAGCCATGGTGGCTTCTCTATCCTCAACAATATTAGCCCGAATCATTACTATCTCCATCTCTTTGTGATATTCATCTACTGTCTTATAACCTTGATTCAGACCTTGAAGCTTCAGATATAAGTCTCTGTAATAGTGGTTTGGCACAAATCGTCTCCTCATTAAGACTTTCATCTCCCCCAAGTCTGAACGGGTCGCTCCCCATTCCTCCTCCTACTTATCATAATCTGATCCCACCAAATCAACGCATACTCCGTAAACTCAATTATCACCAATTTCACCTTTTTCTGTTCAGAATAGCTATGGCAATCAAAAATCCAATCTACCTTTTTCTCCCACTCTAAATAAACCTCAGGATCATTTTTACCTTGAAAGGTAGGAATTTTCAGTTTAATGGTGTCCAAGTCCCCATCCATATCTTTATAAGTGCTCATGCCACGAAAATTCACATTCCTGCTAGCCCTGTTCGGTCCAGACCTGATTCCTTGGCCAGCTGATGCAAAATCATAGTCATCTTCACCCCATCTGCGTTTTCATCAACAAACTCTTCAAAATCAGATCTGAAATTCCGTGCCGCCATACGGACCGGATTTCCCCAGCGATCAGCCCCACTATTCTGTTGCTTTATCGAATTCACCTCATCTTTCATATCCTTGTACGTCCTAGACAACAGCTCAAGTTGCTGGCCTATGGATCGCAATTGGAAAGCTACGTCAACGTTTTGTGTCGCTGATTCGTTGTTTTCAGACATTCTTTGAATCTGTAAAATTTGGTCAGTAGTACAAATATATCCTCACACCTCTCGTGTATCACACAAAACAAAAATCAAGGCTTTTCACTCTATTAAGCTCTCTACGCCTTTTACCTCACAACTTGCTTTCTTTTGGTTCTTTAGGAACTGAAATCAACAAATCAAAGTCAGTAGCTTTCGCGGTGCACTCTAATTATAATTTTTAGACTCAAGGATCAAAAAAATATACTGAAAACAAAGCAAAATGAAACTACGATTACGATTTTGCGAGTAGCAATGCAAATTCATGCGAATTGTGGACGAAACGAAGACACGAAATAAAACAAAAGCGAATATTAGCGAAAACAATTACTTGAATCCTAGATAACCCAAATATAAGAGAAATTAAAAGATTCATACAAATCAAAACAGTATAGATCATGTTCTCAAACTTGACGCAAATCTATCCTATTACGTAATTTTTATGTAACAGAATTGAAACCTAGACCAAACGATCTCCAAATGACCTCAAATTCAATATTTAGTGATAAAATACTATGAAAACACCAAAAGTAAATTTATAGGTTGTTCCCTTATGTCTAGGTACCCAAACCCCTTGTATGATCAGTTTGCTGCAGAATTGAACCTCCAATTAAAACCTCAGAAACGGATATCAAAATAATCCCAAATTTAATATGTGGTGCGATCGCATACCCAGTACTTGCAATATAAAGTTTCAATAGATTCCAAGGTGTTTTACTTAGGGTTCACTAAGAGTAGTGTTTCTGCGGCAGAATTGAAACTCGAATTAAAACCTCAAGCAACTAATATCAGAATAAGCCCAACTTTGATATATGATGCGATCCCACCCCCAATATACTGAATATGAAGTTTAAATTGATTCCGATGGGGTTTGCTTATGGTTCACCAAGATTTGTGTTTCTGCGGCAAAAATAGAGTGATCCTTCAAATTTCAACTAATCACTCTTTTCTCTACTTCTTTTTTTTTTTTTAATAAACTGATATGATTAGAGATAGTAACCAAATGAAATATAAACTTTTTTTTTTTTTTGCTTAGATGACGCAGACTCGAAGAACAAGAAGATGGATGCAAACACTGAAAAACTTAAGGGAACACTAAAGAAAAAAAAAACAAAAATAACAGAACAATATGACCTTGATTCGGAGCCTAGCTCTGATACCAACTGATGCGAACCTCGTGATCACGTTGTCACGCAACCCACAATCAAGATTGAGATCTGATCCCGGAAAGCCGAAATAGGTCTGATAGGAGTGTGACACAATGAAAACCTACCCCGAGGCACCAACATTGTTGGAATGAGTAGAATGATGCCACGAAGCCAGTTAATCTTTGATAAGTCAGATTCAGTTCGTTCAAGAACTGAAGAATGCAAGAATCACTCTCACACGTTAAAACTGAAAAATTCAGAATAATAATCATCAAAAGCCGCTGAAATTTTGGCCTACATGAGTTTAAATAGTTCTTGAAAAGTTAACCCTAATGGACCCTTTATGTGGACTTATATGAGGTCTACTCAAAACTGGCCCAAAACCCTAAAATGAAAAGCCCATAACTTAATCCAAACAAACCTTGGATCCCAGCTTAAAACAAAGTATGAATTAAGCCCAAACAAGCCTTGGGTTGTAGCTAACAAAACAAAAAAATAAAGCCCTCATCTCATGGCCCAAATAAGGTTGTATTGGACCCCTCTTACACATGGATAAGATGTACTAGGATCTCCTCTTGATACTCCAACGGACCTTCTAATTTTGACTTGGTGGAAACCTTCAAAACCAATACATTCAATGCGTTTTTCAATGTCTTTGTCTTGGACCGAGTCATGGTCCATTTGGAACATGTAATGGGTCCTTGCTGGTGTTTCTGGGCTGGTCCGCATCATCACTAAACTAAAACAGAAAGAAGAGAAGAGAAAGAACTGGAAATTGGTGCCTGCTTGCTTGCTTACCAAGCGATCCTGGCAAGCTCCTTCAGTTCTATTATACTTTACTTATTATTATAAAAACAATGATCGATTATCTATCCAAGAAGATAGAGAGTCCCATATATGAATGCAATATAAAGGTTTACAAGGAATGATTGGGGTAGAATATGATTGCCATTACCAAGTAAATGTTTAGCTTATAGATGGATGTTTTACGAGTTTGAACCCCGACTAAAAGTCATGAGGTACATCAACAATTGACATTTTCTGTTGAAAATTGATTAGAAAGACATCAATTATTCTTCCTAAAGTAACTTTTGACATCCATCATCAGCTATCAATGAAAGACAATCAAGATACTCTTGGAAACATTAGTCCTTGCCACCCAAATAAGTCCTAACATATGATGTAGCTCTCTCAATCTTAACTCCTTAATCATAAGTTGTCCCCTTTGCCACGAGACAATTATATTATCCAAAAGAGGCCAAACAAAATAATTTGAAGAGCTTTCCACCCTAATGATTTGTTATTTCCTTTATAGATCATTCTCATTGACGTGAAGCTCTCCTAATAAGTGGTCATTCTAGATATGATCCTTTTAGCCATAACAAGATAAAGGTTAGCTATCAATCTCATTGTTCCACGCTTAAATTCTCTAAGTCCTAGAGCTTATTAGACAATGTTTAAGGAGAAGTTTGACTGGTTCTATTTCTATATTTATGATGTGACTAGTTAAAGTTGCTTGGTTAATTAGTTAGTTGTTCTTTGATAAAAAAAATTCTCTTTTTAGAAGATTCTTATGACTATTTAGTATTAAACTTTGTACTTAGCTATAATTAGGCCTCTAGCATCACGATTTCTGGGTTTGCCCAATTTAAAATGGTTTTAACCTTAGTGTTGCTAAAGGCATCACCAACATTCTTATATGTGTTATACTATTGTTTTAAATAATTCTTCTCTTGCACTTGGTATTGATCGAGATTCGGATACTTTTGGATCAATTATGCTACATTTTTTCTTTTCTTCTTTCCAACAAGAAGAATCTACAACTAGGAACTTAATTCTACATAGAGTGAGGTAACAACCTCATAAAATCAAATAGAGTTTATGGATACTAGTCTATGAAAATCTTGGTCTATCATATTATTCATGATCAATTTCAACTTACCTTTTTATAAATGATAGTTGATAATTATTATTCTTATTTAGTTGACACATGAATGTTTATTTTTTGTGTAAACAATACTCTCATATTCTTTCATCTCTTAAATGAAGAAATATTCCCCCTATCATATTTATCGATTGAATCAACCAACTATGGCATAACAAGTGACATTATTCATCAAACATATTGATCATGATTTAAAATATATTTGATGTATCAATCATTTTAATTTAAAATGTATTTGTTTTAAAGCCTTACATATTACACTTGATCCTTTATCTCATGCATAAAAAGAAATCCATAATTCATCTTTCAAAACCTAAAGACTTCTTTGTACAAGACTAATAAAAAACCCTAAAAATTATCCATCTTCTCAAACATTACTAAAATGGTAGCCTCAAGCACTATTCCTTCAAAACCTATGTTAATAACTTATTATTAAAATTACATCGACTATTTAATAATTGGTCCACAATTAGTGTTACAAAGAATATATAAGAGGGAACATCTTGGCCTATTTCTTAAGAAGGTTTTTAATAAATAAAAGGATCATCCCTTCATTTTAAACATTGAAAAAGAAATACTTTTCTTTTAAGATGACCATGTCAACTTAAATGTCTGAAAGAAAACCTTTTCTCAATGACCCAGTGTTGCTACGACTAAATATATGAAAAGGTTGGAAAGAATGTAATATCATTTTTAGTGAATAATACTAGTGTCAAAAGATTTTTGACATAATTCAATTATCTAGAGTCACTTCAAAGCCCAACAAAGATCTTTTTTCTACCCTCTTTATATTCTAATCAAGTTTACAACACATTTTTATTTAGGTATGGATTGCAAACCATTACCTTTATGATTTGATATAATAGGTATT
Source organism: Populus tomentosa (assembly GCA_018804465.1). Lineage (NCBI taxonomy): Eukaryota > Viridiplantae > Streptophyta > Magnoliopsida > Malpighiales > Salicaceae > Populus > Populus tomentosa. The sequence goes on along the minus strand of CM031973.1, from coordinate 5,409,903 downwards.
CTTGACCTAGTTAATGTGGAGCTTCGTACTTTCACACATATTAATATAAGTCCTTTTAAGGACTTGGTGTTTGGCACATCTGAATTCAATATGTTGATAAAGAGAGGGCAAGAAATAAACATCCTTTCTTCCATTAAAAAGCATATAGTCTTTTGGCTATACAAGTATGTAAAGATCTCATTGTTCAAAGTAAAAAAATCTTACCAAAGCATAACTACAAATGACAATAACCTAAATAAAGGGTAGGATGGCGGATATAAGCTCTTTTGTATTGAGTCATATCTATTAAGCTTTAGAAGAGTGTTATGTTAAATGTGAGGGAGAACCTTTTATGATAAAAAAAAAAAAAGAAGCATTTATAGGGTACTTTGGTAGATTTGGGAGTAGACAACTATAAATTTTCTAAGGTTCAGTAATGTGGAGAGGAACCTAGATGCAAACTCTATTTTTTAGGAATAAATTTATTAATGTCATCTTTCTATGAGTTGCCTTATAGGAGGGACTATCCACATTTTTTCCTAATCCTCACAAATATGAGTGGCCTTGTAATATCTCTCTTGGCTTCAATAAGGATATGTTCCTCATAGATATTGCTTCTCGAGCACCAAATGGTAGATATAGAATGAGAGGAAAACACTATAATTTAAAGAATTATTTTGACTAGTTGGGATCTACACTTCTAGTTGGTGATAAATCATGTTTCAAAGAAAAATTAATATTCTTGTAAACCTTATCGCGATTTTTGTAAACCTTATCACTAAGGTATACCATTCCTCTATGCTTTATGTTAAGAATGAAGTTGGTTCAAATAAGGTAACCTTTAATAGTCCAGATCAAGTTAATGAAGTGACATAGCAATAAAGTTTTATTTCACGTACTTTTAAGTAAAAAGACTTCTTATTAACTATGAGTTTTCAATCAAGGTTCTTTTTTTTATATACAAGAAGACCTTAAACCTAATGTATAATACTTCATTAGAGGATGTTGCAATAAGGGTTTTTTTTTTTGAAAAAAAAGCTATAAGGTAAAGGAAAGATCTTTGAAAGCCCAATTAGAAGATCAAGTAAAAGGCATACACATGAAGCCTTAGGTAAGAGCATTTGTCTTTAATTGCTTTAATTTTATTTATTTATTTTTGTTTATTTTATGGTTTTATTATATCTTCTTGGTGCAGTTCTTTAACTTGTTATTCATCCCCAACCTTAACAGACAGTTAATCTTATTATGCCCTAAAATCTTCCATCATTTGATAAAGAAAAAAAGGACGAAGTTCATATTATTAATTTTAGGATCAGACCTAGAGTAATGTTCTTTAATCAAATTATCTCAGCATTGATATACTATTTAAACTTTGTCTTACCATATTTCTTTATTTATTATAACAATTAGTTTTTCTCATTGCAGTTTTTCTTGCTGCATATTCTCCTCTTGTTCTTATTACATAGATGATAATAATAAAGGTTTCTTATGCTTAACACCTTTAATTGATTGTTACTCTTTTGTTAGAAAATGTGCAACCTTATATTATAATGATTGATAAATAATTTCAACCATCCTTTATTGATATGGAAAGAAACCATTTGACTATATGCTTCTACTAAACCTAGGTATACTTCATCAGTTATAACTTTTGATTCCTAAACAAGATGATTTTTCCATGGTGATACTAAGGAAAAAAACCCATTTGTTACTAACGCTAAATCTTTCAAGCCCTCGATAATAAAACCTCTTAGGGTATATCCCTTTTTTTTTTTTAAAGGGAATGCATCTTAATATAAGTTTTTTTTTACAAGGTTGATGCTATGTTGAGAAA